>OZ026617.1:75485360-75697860 GCA_964020975.1 Hermodice carunculata
GCTATAAAATGTCCGTTTTATATGGACATTTGTCTGAAGCTAATCTTGTCTGATTTTAATCAAATACAATCTAATTTATTCTAAAGAGTCTCTAGAGCAAACAAGTATCTAGAGTTTTCTACGAAATTATCAGTTCTATAGAAATGTGGATGAAAAAGAACAGTTCCACGAAGTTTGTGAATTTCACAAAAACAACCATTCTCCAATGTTTGTATCACCATTGTAAACAAACAGATACAGTAACGAAAAAAATCCGATACACTATTGCAGATACGTATGTTGCGATTATAACAGCACAAGTTGAAACATTGTATTTTGAATATTTTGTAAAGTATCTAAAATTTTACAAAAGACACATTTTACCTAGCTTGCGTTCATACATTAGCTATTAATTTTGAGGTCCATGTTTAGTGCTGACAGATTCTGCAAATTGTGCTGTTAAATGAGTGTATAGGTTTTTTACTACGTCAGAAATGCATGCTTTTGTGATATTTTGCCTAAACGTGACGCTATTATAACAGGTTGGACGTTACCCTACACTGTTTGCTTTCTGGAGTTGTTACCTTTACAATAGAAACATTTTAGCCGTGCAATATACATGTACATGAAGCTGTCCTTCCAAGTCTAGTCCATGCCTGCAGCCTAGGTACCTGCACAGAACCTTAGTTAATATGAATAGCTTTGATTGGATGGGCAACTATAATGTGTGTGCATACAACATTGGAATTATGTGTATATTAATAATTAGATTGCTAACGTTTATTTCACATGTAATAGCGCAATGAAACATGCATGTTTTCATGATAGAATCAGAATATTTTACCAAATATATTATGGGTTGTTAATTTTGACCAATTACAGAATAACGCCATTAGAAGAAGGCGGAATATCATTATAAATGCTCAACGCCATGTACCAAAGCTGGGCCACATGGACCCACCCTGTTCACTGTGGTATTTTCTTCGACCTTGTCTAGGTATTCAATATCAATGAACCAACCGCCTGTTGATCATACTTACTTGGAAACAATGTGTATGTAAATGTTCTGCATATTTCACAAACTTAGTTATATGGAGGAAGTCATGGTATATTTTCATCAGTTGTTTGATGTCTTATTCTTGCTGACTCATCAGCTGTTTGATGTTTTATTCTTGCTGACTCACAATAAACAATAGTTATGTGGATGTAAGCACTGGTTTATGGGTTCCAAGATAATTTGTCTCCATCTTTCGGTCGTTACTCATTCCGATTTTAGTATAGGCACATTTTAGGATTCTGTGCAAGGTGAACATTTTGCACAACCATTATAAGGAATTGTACGTTTACAGATGTACAGAAAGGATTTACAATAAAATCAAGAAAACGATCTTGCACGATATGTATGTATGTATGCATGTATGTATGTATGTATGTATGTATGTATGTATGTATGTATGAATGTATGTATGTAAGTGCATACAAAAAAAAGACTATACCGCATTATTTATATCTTTACTCTCCAAGCATACCCTCGGCACCATTTATGATTTGTGTTAAAAGAAAGAATAAAACTGAAATAACTGAAAACTGAATCATTTAAATGTTTCTTTATGACCAACGACTCCCCACCCCCCACCACTGCCGGTTGATTTATGTTGATTTTCAGGTCTGCGGAGATGACATATTTGTTTGCTGCCCACAGCAGTGAGTACCGAAAGCACCCGTGTCAATTGGTTCCTTGTTGGTCCAATGGAATATGTATCAAATAATTAAAAAAGATGCATATTGCCAATCAAACTTGTATACTATAACCCTTGTCGAATTCCATAAATGGAAGATTTTTTTCTGTCTTTTGTTTACATAGTTCAAGACATCAATTTTCAGACAACACGAATCATCAGTCCTGTTCACCACAAATCGTGTATTGGGAACGTCATAATGAACCGCGTGGGGCGCAGGTTATGCACGTGAGATGAAAGCAGTGCCTTCATCCCTTCCTTCCTTCTTTCTTTCTTCTTTTTTCCCATCTTCACTCTTTTTTCTTGGTAATTGTGATACTTCGCATATATGCAGGGACAGCGGTCTAACCATCTGGAAATAATACTTTTCCCCGAGTATATGATAGTTATCTAAACAATTTCAAGTCCCCTATACATTGGGGAAATAAGTAAATAGCTTTCCGCAAGATTGCCGTCTTCTCTGTATTCTGTTTAGAAAAAAACCTCCCCGATTAATTTATGGATCTTCTCATCTTCCTCTTAAGTGTTTGTTTCTTCAATATGAATATGTTAGCCCCCTTTTGTCATTAAACAAAAGGTTGCACATAATTTTCACAGCACACAGGCATATTTGATATGAATAAATCATAACGCTTCTAGTCGTTATACTGCACTGTAAGAATTTAAGAATAACAAGAAGCAACATATTAAGAAGTGGTCACATAAAGATCACGTTGCATTCATCAAAAATCCCGAGGGAAAAAACGCAGAATCACCTTCGGGGCAGACTTTTATTGACAGCAGTCATCTAAGGTCATTTAAAAGAAGCAAAATATGGAATAAATTAGAGTCACCGTTGGATTACAATAACAACAACAATCTACCGTAAACGCAAAGCTGATCTTTGTGAGTACAGTTCTTTAACTAATCAACAATTGTATGGATTGATTCACACGTTTGGGATGGTTATGGTTGCATCGCCTTGAACCGGAAAGATACTGGAACTAAGCGTGTCTGTAACGTTCAACTGTAGTCCGATGAAGTTTGCCTCGCAACTTTCCAACACACTGTGTACGCTGAAGCTCTGACATCGCGATAGATAAAGCCATTTGACTCTTTGATCCACCAAAAACTCAAACTCAAGAGACAGGTGCAGTGTCACAGCCGTGAAAGTAGCAACAATAGCTGTCAAAAAAATCAGACTCAACAGCGCACGCTGTCAAAGGGGGCCGCCATGTTGGAACTTCGTTGCCATGGCGTTAATCCGATTATGGAAATCACCGCCTTCGCCCCTCCTCTTTGTGGTTGGCCTGGTGTGAAACTACAGTCAGAAACCACACATGGGTCACATTTGTGACCAACATCTTCAAAGAATCTCATTTTTTTTACAAATTCAAAAGTATCGTTTTGAAGACCCCACATGAAAGTAGTTGAACAATGTGTCTGGTGCTCGTGTAAGGAGACTCATTGCAATGTAGTGAGTACAGCTCAAGTAACAGCCCGTTAAGTCAGCAAATTGACGCGACTGCACTTTGACCGTGCATTTCTCGGATTCAACATTTGCTATCACATTCCAAATTTTAAATCAGCGTATCTCAATAACTATGCTACCTATCACCATGAAATAAAAATGATTTGGTAGATAAGGATGTAACTTAGGTACGTCCTTTTTAGTTTTGCGATTGTATGTTATTTTCTGTGTTTTTCAGAACCCCAAATACGAAGGAGTTTTCCGTGTTAATGAATACACAATAAAGGTTTAACCAGTATGATTTTCAAGAAAACAAGAAAACAGTTCCTGGTTAACAACGTGAAGTTTACACAGGTAAAATTTCAAGACTCTAAATGAAGTATTTTTTTAATGAGCCCCGATAAATCACCAAATCAGACCCTTTTTCGAAAATGCCGTTTTAGGTAAAAGTGTACGTTACTGATGATTTTTTTACTTACATGAAATTTGCACATCGACGCCAACAAAAAAATATATATTTATATATGTGAAATCAAAAATTTAGACGCGAGATGTTAGAGAAGTCAGCAGTCATGCTATGGGCGACCCGTGGGCCACCCTTGGGAACAGCCACCTTAAGCGCAAATAGAGCATCTTGGATTTCAAAAGTATTAATACAGAGATAAGCTATCGACTTTACTGTCCAGTCAATTACTACTTTCCCAGTGTGGTCCACCTGTGGACGCAAATTTTACTTTCGTTATTTTCAAAGTAACGCAGGCGCAAATATAACATAAAATGTCCGAGGATGAAACTAAGCACGAGATAGAAAAAATCAATACCTGTCTCTTATGAAAAATCTTTCTCTGCGATACCTTAAAATCTTGTTACGCAGATGGAGTCGAAAAATCGATATGATATGAAAGAAAATTGCCATGGCTTGAAACGTAATGTTTTGTACTTGATTACGGAACTGCAAATTTACAAATGTACGATGACCAACGAGAAGTGTATCTGAGTGAATATAGGCATTTGAAGCTGACGTTTGAGGTTTTTTATATTCAATTTCGTACATATAGCAGGCACATCACAATGACAGCGGGGATAGACACATGGTATCTAATAGAGAATGGACAAAGATTTGTTGTGTATGTCGGAGTGTATACATTTTCTGCATAACGAGTATGGTATGAAGGTATAGCTTTGGAAGGTCTAAATAATTTTTGGAAGGCGGGTGGCATTTGGCATATAACTATGATCTATATACAAATACATGTACCTGTCACAAAATTGAATTTTATAAATTGCAAACATATAATGTTTTTTGAAAGTAGGATCTGCTTGTGCATACAATTCCGATGCATTGATACGCATAAACTCCTGTTATATTTTGACAATTTTGTCCTGATTAGTATTATTATCAGCAACCCATTTGACATTAAACTACGTCAATTATTGGAAATACTAAAACATAAGACAAATTCAATGACATACTTCCTAAATTTCCAACTTTTTTTTCAAGCACTAAGAATTTTGCTTTACTAATTTTATGTGTACAATATAATATATCATGATTTTTCTTATTACGTTCGCTATCTATCCAAATACCATATATAACCACTATTGTACCTGATTTACTTAAACTAACAAAAGCTCACCTTTTTGTTAGATTTGTGTTTTTCTGCCAAAGTATTCCCATTTGCAGCTACATTGAAGACTCTCGCTCAATGTGTTGATATATCAGTGCAGCTAAAAAACTGTCTACCTGCTGGAAGTCTGTCCGAGCAACGCATCCTATTTTCAGAAGTGGGATCCTCGTGGTTTTATTTACAATATTGCATGCCACTTATGGCAGTCACAATCATCTGAAATATTTTCTGGGTTTCAAAATTTAATATTTTGCCTGCTGCTACAAAGCTGTAATGCAAGTGAAATCAATGTACCTGTCCAGAATTAACTGTATTACGTCATAATAACATTGAATCAATTTTGGTGTTCCCCTAGCCCATGGCACGCTGTTCCTTTTTTGATTGATGCAGTCAAACATGACCGGCCGATACCGATGGCGTTCATATCTATGACTTTTTTCAATAATTATAATTATCACCAAAACATTCTTAAGTATAAGGACTTTAAATGGTAGACAGTGCAGTTAGGTAGTGTATGTGACATCCAAATCTGCACAAGTATCTATCACAATTTCCTAGTATAACGAGTCAAAAATCGAACTCAGCCCCCCCCCCCGCATTAACGCCTACGTTTCAATTGTGAATGTTTTTTGCATTCAATTTTGCTTTAAGAAATTATGTAGTTTTTTTTTTACTGAAATTGCCCGATTGAAATATCCTGTTTAGCAAATACTACAATGAAATACTTTCTTTCATTACGTTCCTGAGCAAAGTGATCTCAAAACATCTATATTACCATCCATGCTGTCATCCTGGAGACGGGAAAGCCTGCATTTGTGTCAGTCTACTTCGCCTGGTTACTGATTTATTTTATATCACAAAATAATACCTTACTTACACAAATGTTACATGAGATGTTGCACGTCCGTCACAGACTTCCTACTATGAACAGGTCATTTTCTTCTCTGATTGGCCAGTACAAATATATTATTATATAACTATTCAGTTATGTCACAGACCAACGTTATTTCTATGAATGAAGTTAGCTGCCTGGGGGCGGTAAAGTAATGCATTTTCGTCTGGCTGCTTTCCTGTATTTTTATCACAACAGCCTGCTTTCCTGTATTCTAAATCACAACAGCCCAGTGAAAAGGCCGTAGAATAATAACAGACAGCATGAATGAGATGTACTTTATTCTATCACAGTCAAGCAATTTTATCTGACATAAAAATGTTAGGTTTAATTTCTGCCAGCAAATCAACCAAAGTCGGAGACCTAAATGTACGTGGTCAAGATATATGATATAATGTAGCTGCCAAATAGGTACACAAAATTTACCATGTAATATACAAAAAGTGGTGGGAAATGGCCAACGAGTATTTTTAATGGTACCTGCTAAATACATTTTATGATAATTACAACCTGCTATGTATTGGATACTGACAATCACTCAAAATACCCCTACATGTATGATAACTTGAAACCTTTCTCCTCATTCTGCTGGTCAACTACTTATATACATCTTTAAACTTTTGTCCAACTTATTTTGAATTTGATAGCTTTAATTTTTCCAGTATATGCCATGATAAAAATGCCACATAGCAGCTCTTGATTCAAAAATGTCACAGCTTTTCATGTCCATGTTAACGGCCGTTACAGGTTATCCAAAGTATTTTACGTATGCAAAGATGTCGAGACAACGATTATAAATCTTGCTAAATCGCATTTGGCAAACCTTGACGCACATCGGGTGAATTATTTTATAATTGGGCATTGTCATAAGTCTATTTCTCCACCAGCGATATGCAGTGCATATCTACATTGTATAAAATTGTGTGCAATGTAACATGTTGCAAGTAAGTAAGTAAGACATTATTTGAAACATAGATTACACAGGCAACCACACGGAGTGGACTTAAGTATATCTTTGTGTAAAGTTCTTCAGGTCTAGTATCTTTATAAGTGCAAGGTTTATTTGGCGATGTTACCGGACTCTCATCATGTAGATTAGTCAAAAGGATAAAACTAATTATAATATCGTTTTAGCGAGTTTTTAGCTGATTTTGTAACCTTGTACTTATCCAAAATTGTGTTCCCTCATAATATGAAGGATATGTAACTTGAGTCAGTCCCCATCAAAAGTTCACTCCACGAGACAAACAGCGCGTGCGTCTTGTTTGCTACGCACACTCTCTGGTTAGTATTTGACCTTCATTTGCTTTTTATTTTCTCAGGTGAATTATTTTATAAATGGGCATTGTCATAAGTCTACTTCTCTAATTAGCAGCATCAGTGTGCCTGCAGCTGAAAATGAACCAATTCACATGTTTTGTGTAGGCTCACGATACATTTCATTGTGAAATTTTTAAGGGTTCAGCCCATGGGGGAACCCTTTATGTTTTTTGGGTTGTCCGTGCGTCCGGATATCAGTCCTTCTGGATGTGCACATTCTCCTCACCGCGATTTACAGAAAATGCCTCCATGTATTTTGCTCAAATTTGGCACTATGATTATCCTACCTAGCATGATGAACTGATCAGATTCTGGTGTCACCATCACCTAATTTGAGCAAATGGCAGCCTATTTATATGCTCGTTAGGGCTCGTTGCTGCAATATCTCCAGAATGCTCCAATGCATTTTGCTCAAATTTGGTAGTGTGCTTATCTAGCATGCCATGATGAACTGATCCGATATTGGTATCATTATGACCTCATTTGAGCAAATGGTGGCATTTCTCCCTAAAGGACGCTTCAGTCAACACTTTGCGTTGAAAGTCTACTGGATGCAAATTCTTATTTTAAGTTTTGGTTACTCCCTATTTTGGACGATCATAGTCTGAGAGTATGTATATCTTAAATCTGCCTGACCATAAATAGTGCACGTTATCACCATGCTTCTTTGAATATAATCCAAAATGATAATTGCAGCCAACTATTTCAGGTTCTTTCAGCCACTTGAATTTGATATATTTTATAATGAGCATTAGACAATTTTATTTTTGAAAAAAATCAAGGTACATTTTTACCAATTTATTAGAGGATCTGGCCCTCACTTTTGAAAAAAAAACTAAATATAGTTGGACCAATATATCTGTAGTATCTATGCTAAACACATACCCCTAATGATTATAACCTAATATAAAAATTCATTAAAAATGAAGAATTGATGTTATGATTTTGTTGGTAATGAAGTCAAGCTCCATTTTTAAATAAGTACGAACAAAATCCAGTTTGTGATTTGGGAGGACCTAAAAATTACGAAAACATACAAAAATGATTTCTCAACAGGGACAAAATGCACCACCACCTGCCATACAACTTAGGTCTCGGAGGACACAGAATTGTCTGTTGGTTTTTTTAAAGCAATAGGCAAAACGGCGTCGCAATTGAAGCTTTAAAAATCGAAAAAAATTGAAGACGCAAAACTCAGGAAAAAAAATCAAAATTCAGTGGACTTTAACCCTGTTGAATGATCTTTGTAAGGAACTATCTAGATTTATGTGAATCTGCCAAGTTTCAGTTATGACCATCAAGAAAATACATGTTATAATTAGCTATTAAAACTTTTAGGCCTCGGCAGAACAACATCGATCAAATGCTCACACCTGTGTGACACGTGGTGATACCGATGCGAATCCAACATCTGACTTTTCCGTATCGTGAAAAAATCTTCAAATGTATCACGTAAATGATGCTACGACAGGGTCCATTCAATAGGTGGAGCAACTGGAAATGTCACGGCCACTACGCATGTGCAAAATCATCTCCCTGGGATTAAAATACTGAAGATGAAATCAGCATAAGCAAAGTCACTAAAATTAAACAAAAGGTAATTGACTGTGACCATTCGAAAATACTCAGCGAAGACATATATAAGGTACATCTTTCGCATGTTCTAAATAAACCATGTAGATGGAAATGTAGTACAAGTCCTAACATGACACAAAGAAACAAATTTTGGAGAAGCCTACACTAGCATGGGCATAAACATTTCACTGTAAAATACAAAAAAACGCAGCGCCGCGTGGTGCACACATTAAGGATTAGAGATAACCAAAAGCGTTCCTTTACACTTCCGAAGAAATTGGTCAAGTTTTTTTTGCAGAATATGTTTAAGATTTTTTTCCAAATAATATACCCCCAAATTAATTAAAAATAATCAACGATCAGTGGAACTTAACCTCTTGAACAAACGTAGAGATCATTCCAAGGTAGATCTCAGCCAAGTTTGAAAAGGATTTGATGCGCAGTTTTGGAGAAGAAATCCAAAAATGTAAATTACTGAGGGACAATGGCCACAGACTCATTAAAAAAGATCATCGCACTGACAAATCAGCTGTGGTAAGATTATGATTGTGATAATATGAATAAATGATGATGATAAATAGAAAGATAAATAAATAAATAAATAAATAAATAAATAGATAGATAGATAGATAGATGGATGGATGGATGGATGGATGGATGGATAAATAAATAAATAAATAAATAAATAAATGGATGGATGGATGGATGGATGGATGGATAGATAGATAGATAAATAAATAAATAAATAAATAAATAAATAAATAAATAAATAAATAAATGAATGAATAAATATATAAATAAATAAAAAAATAGATAAACAAATAAATAAATAAATGAAAATTCAAAACCAAGGTTCAAAAGTCAAGGGTTTTTTTGTAGTATAAGAAAGTGACCTTCATTACTTGAAACCCATTACAGGGATATGGTTTCAGTGTGCATATGTCCTTTCATAAATCATTTATAGCGTTTTCTTTGATTCTTGAATAGAAAATTTACACAACTCAATAATGTTGAACTTAACCTTGAACCCTTTATATCAATCACTTCTCTTAACATATTGTTCTGGTTTGCCGTAATTGACTACACAATGTGCGTGATGGCTCAGTTTTGCCTGTTGGTTGTGATAACGACTACAAAAAGGATAACTGGCTGGCGGTGTAACAGTGGCAGTAATAGGCATTCATATACATTGGAAAAAAAGTCATGCTCAAAATGTACATGTACATGAAAGATAGACCAAGCTGAGTCTCGACAAAAGCAAAATTCTTTAGCCCGTTGTCTCTGTTGCATCAGTCTTTTACTTACATGTATATCACCATTTAATAGATCCCACAGGTCAAACAATTTATGATCAGAAAAAAACGTGTCGGTTCATCCATTTGGCAAAATACATAGAAACATCTTTATGAAAATTTTCTAATGTGTACATGCATCAGCAGCCCGGTCTGCAGCTTTCAAGTAGAATGTGATACTAATGGCTGATAATCACGTTTAGTACCGTGCAAAAAGCCATATGCAACGCGTGTCATCATACATGTATACCCAGTATCATTGCAGTTTCCATTTGTAGACGAGACAGCTGCTTGAGTTTCCTGAATACAATATACAGCCTTTGAATTATGTTGATTTACGCCATGGTGCACCGATGAAGCTTAATGAGCATATTAAGCCTTTCAGTTCCAGGTATTGGTTCCGTGGACAATATGGAACTTGATGTTACTATGCGTCGATTCTTAGTATTGCTGGCTTGACTTGCTGTTTTCAAAGTTTAGTCACAAAGCATTATTCCAACGGTAAATATTTCTCTCAGTCTGAATCTCATGCTCATACTTAACATAAGAAGGCATCCTTGGGTGCTATGTTGGTTACTCGTGGAAATCGTGCATCTCTGCACAGAAAGTCTAACCATCATCAAATATGTGCATTCTATGGTCTACTATGATCTTATTGTTTTGTGCAAGCCACTGTTCACATCCCTTTCCGAGAGGGATATCAGCCACCGAGTTACTCTAGATAGAGGCTATTATTCTGTAAGGTGCTTCCCTCCATTTTACACCACAGCATATAAAGTCTCTGCAAGGCATGTTAAATTAATCCGAAACATACCACCATGCATGTTTAAGACACCGATAAAGTCTAATTGTAAAATACTATGAATCATACCTATATCAGTTACACCATCGAAGGATGGAGTTCAGCTTATCAAAAATATATTCAAACATTACTCATACTACAAAAGAAAGTAACGCGTTTAATTATTTTTTCCTATTATTAAGCTCATACATATTATTAGTTTGGAACATCTCAAATTAGGTGTCCATTTAGGTTCCAGCATGTAAACTAGAGCACCGGGCTGCTACAGTCCTCTTGTTTCATGTACTCTATTTCACTGACCTTCCTTCGAGAAACATGTGTCCCACCTAGGTTATTTGTCGTCTTACAAGAAGTATTTTTTATTGGAAGCTACTTGAAACCAATGTATCTGATTTTGTTAGACTCCCTAACCTCCTGACAGCTACGTAAAACTACATGTGACACAAGCCAATATTTATCAGAATTCTATTTTGTCCACTGGGATGGCCAGGTTATTGAGGAACATGAATGGTATATGAGCAAACTGAAGTAGAAACTGATATCAATTAAACCGTTGTAAAATATAATAATAATAATAATAATAATAATAATAATAATAATAATAATAATAATAATAATAATAATAATAATAATAATAATAATAATAATAATAATAATAACTATAATAATTTTATTATTATTAGTTAGAAGTCAGACGTTATTTTGATGAGACACTTATATTATCTACACGTCATAGAACAACATTTAAAAAAATATATGAGAAAAAAACTGGCATTGTCACGACAGATTACACTTATAAAAAACAAGTTCTTACACTGCAAACCGGTATTTGATCAAAGTAACGCAATCTGTCCTTGAAGCATGTCCACATCCGAATTCACTATCTCTTACTTTGCAAAGACTCATTTGTATCAAGGCTGTAATGTTATCGTTAACATCAAATTGCATACTATTGCTGACACAGCTTAGTGGGTCTCACAGAATGTATGAAATAAATTGAGATTGTAAGAGTCCGTTACCATAATATGATTAAGTGAATAACACAATGTATAGCACAAACCATAAAAGAGACAGCAAAATCGTTGACATATTATCATCAACAACACATTGATCAGACACGAAATTATAAATATGTACAACAACGGTCCTTCATTTCAAAATGTACTTCATAATCACCCTTGAGGTTCTTGTATACTTGCACTTCCAAACCATCACATCAAGAGCTTCAATGTATATTTTATTCATGTACTTTCCTTAAGATAATGATGGATGAATGATAAAGTATACCAACAAGGCGAGAGCATTAATGAAAGCGAATATCCAAAACATCATTTTATCTAGGTTGAATATAGCCGAGTTGAATCGTTGCTTCTGGAAATCATTGTCACTGGTATTAAGTGTTTTGCTATTGCATTTATTCTCATATTTGTCAATTTCACTTGCATTCATGCTGAGATCTTTGTTAACTCTAGTAGATTGGGTATTCACATCTTGGACATCTATTGCCTGACAATCGTGATATGTTTTTGATTCCATGCGACGTACAATCCACGATACCGCCTGTGGCAGGCTGGAGTATTGTGCCAAATACTGACACCTGATGACCAACACTGACCATACAAGGGATAGCATGGTCATTGACATAACAACAGCCAAATAACGAGCTGTAAGTAGAAATAAATACATTGTTGGTAAAGGGCAGTTTTACATCAACAGCAATGTATGTATGCATTAACTTTCAGCGTGATAAAGGCGCAGGTATATAGGAACAGAGGATAAACACTTTGATTTAGAGACAATACCAAAACTGAAATGATATTGAGAGTACTATCATGTGGTACAAAATTGCAAGTCCATAAAGTAATGACCGTTATACATGTATATGTTTCTACCCAGTTTTATTAACCATTTGAAGGCTTTTAGTTGGTATCAGCCTGTTGTATATCAGGAATTAGCATAATCAATATAAGCGCTCATTGCCCCAATAACTTGGAAGGTGTAAACAGAAAATATATAGAACGTATATCGTTATATGGCATCAGCAATTCAATCTTAATGAAATAGTGATTCCATTTCCAGTGTTGATCATATCAGATTAAAGGCAAAATGTTTGTTTTATAGACAGTCATAATTATCATTACCACTTCTATACCAAGATATGCTGCAGTAAATCTTTCTATACCACAATAAGGTATAAATCATATACGTACACTAGAAGGGAAAACAGTGTATTAAACCCAAAATCTCTGAGAGCAAATACCTAGCACGGTATTCCTCAGATATGGTAAGACATTTTCACCCGGTGGTGATTAGAGGAGAAAGTTGTAAAGACAGGGTCAGGAATTTTGCCAGGCCTGTTTGATTTGTTTTCTTTTTGGGGTGGGCTGGGGAGTGGGGGGGGGGAGGGGGGGGGAGTTGAGAAGATGAGATAAGGCAACATAAAACACCTGCTACTCAGCAGGCAAAAGGTTTTGTCGGCCCACGCCCAGAGAAAAGCAGTGACATGTGTCGTTGCGAAGGGAATGCGTATGTATCTCTTTCACCTGCTGAGCGGCAGGTGTTAATTTGGCCTGATTTCGTCTTACCAAATTTCCCCAAATGTTACAGGCCAGCAAAAATGCATAAACCTAACACATACATACATACATACATACATACATACATACATACATACATACATACATACATACATACATACATACCTCGGAATATAAGTAAACGGGGTTACTTGATTTGTATTGGGCATTTTAAATCTTGCACCATGGAATTAAATATTCTTTACACATATTTAAGCCCATAATACCATGATTGTATTGGAAAGTTTAACCTCTCTAACTGGTACATGCATAGGCTGCTGTATCAATCTTTTCCTTCTTTTTCGGCAATAGGTCGACTTAATTCTATTCCTCATCTTTTCAAAATGAAGTCCCATGATGTTTTTTTTAATAATATTCACAAATTGTCCCATATTTAACAATACCGCACGGACACGTAATCCAAATGAATGAATGACTGACTGACTGGCTGGCTGAATGAGTGAATAAATGAATGAATGAATGAATAAATAAATAAATAAATAAATAAATAAATAAATAAATAAATAAATAAATAAATAAATAAACAAACAGAAAAATGAACGAACGAACGCATAAATCAATAAATAGATAAATAAATAAATGAATGAATGAATAAATAAATATATAAATGAATGAATGTATGAATGAATGAATAAACAAACAAACAAACATACAAATAAATAAATAAATAAATAAATAAATAAATAAATAAATAAATAAATAAATAAATAAATAAATAAAGTAAATAAATAAATAAATTTTGAATGAGACATCCATATATAAGTATTTTCATTAGCAATTACTATTTCGTTTTACGAGACAAAAAGTTATCAGTTTCAAGACATTTTTGTGGGGGTATTTTATTTATTTGTAAAACCCATATATCCATACAGAAATATTTAATGAAAGCGTTAAAGCAAGCAAAAATGGAATTGCTTTAGACATTATTTGGCTTTAGATAATAGAACAATGCTGAGAGGGTAGCAGACCCGTAAAGCTTTCCCTATTCTACGTTTAATTTTCTATAAAAATCCCTTTATTTAAAGG
This sequence comes from Hermodice carunculata, assembly GCA_964020975.1. Taxonomy (NCBI): domain Eukaryota; kingdom Metazoa; phylum Annelida; class Polychaeta; order Eunicida; family Amphinomidae; genus Hermodice; species Hermodice carunculata. The sequence continues at coordinate 75,499,661 of OZ026617.1, forward strand.
TACATACACATTAAATATATGCATACACGCATCTGCGCATGCTTACATCCATGCATCCATCCATATATGTATCTAACCTGCCTTAGGTATTACCTTACCCATGGTGCCGCAGTAAAGACTGGTAGATTTTTTTTTCAGAAATCATTATTGCGACTTGAACTATAAGTTGAACATTTGAATAATCCGTGGCAGGAAAAGGGTACACATTTAATACATTCCAAAGGGAGAATTAGCGGTTCTGAGGAAAGATAAGCGCCTTATACCGTCCGTGTTAACTTTATATTTTGCGGCTCCAAAACTTCTTTACACATTTTGCGTCAACTGAAAAGAATTCCAAATTTGAAGAGCTTACGTTTTTTTTTTCTTTGACTTTAAAACTTAGGGGCTGTGCAACTATTTGTGCACTTACGCTGTTAGGTTAGATTTATGCCAGCATTAATTCCACAATATTATACAGCTAATATCTGTAACATCAAATTCAGTTGAACGCAGAATACTTTACATTACTTACATGGCTTTCATAAAATTAAAACGGAAAAGAGTGGAACAGACCCAATAATATATTTTAAAAAAGCAGCAAGTTTTCGACCAGAAACGCTTAATCTTTGATTGCGTGTAACCATTGTTAATTTAGATCATGACGTGTGTAATAAAACTTACTAATCAGGGGAATACTCAACGATGACTGCGGAGCCACAGAAGCTACCATTACTTGAAATACTGTAAATGCCAGGAACGTGGTTAGAGTTAGGGAAATCCTTTCCCCAGATTCGGGTGGCAAAAGGAAGCCTATGTTTCCCATGATCGCCAACATAATTGATGGTAGCACAATATTTATAGAGAGGAACATAGGTTTTCTTTTCACTTGAATGGTATAAATCACATCTGCGAAAGGGGCAACTGGACAACATTTGTAAAACTGAAGATTCACTCGAGACGATATTCCCAGCACATCCCATTGATGATTTTGAAACGTGGAGTTAAATGTGTAGATGCCAGCAGGGGTTATGTTCAAATATCGAGACGTATGACTCCATGAACCGATGACTATGTTGCATTGCTGGTTGTCAAACGGAAAGAGAGATACGTCCATTGAGCATGATGTTCTTTGACGTAATCCCTGTCCGTACATTACAGTTCCATTCCAGTATACAACAGCAGGATATTTTTCGTGCAGATAAACGACTATGATATCTGTTGTTCCACTAGCACTACAAAATTAAAAACATTTTTTACAGATAAGCAGTGGGTTTTATAAATTCTAACAACAATAGTTTCTTTCATCTTATATTATGATACAACTTTAAATGGTATTTACATTAATTTCTACTTTCCTAGGCAAGCGTTTGGCAGTTTGTTAGTTTACAACTTTGATATTTTCCATTTTTATAGTTCAGAATAATATTTACTGTTGTATGATGATTGAAGCTACGAATATTACACAATTTTTGTCAACGTATATACTTTCAAATATATTTCCCCACCTGTTTTGAACATAAAGATCCGGCATCCATATGTTCTTCACGCGCATACTAAGTTCTTCTAATGGGTATTCTGTTAAATTCCAAGACAATCTGTGATCGACCCATCTCTTCAACAAAAATACCACACAAATTATTAGTATTTTAGAAACGTGCGGCGAAAATAATATATTGTGTTATCTTAAAGAGATCAAGGTTACAGCATGAACTTCCAAATCACCTTTACTATGCCATCGATGTGTAGCAGCATGCTAAAGGAAAGGATCAGCATTACAGTAACGGATGGAATATTATGATTTGCTCTAATGTACAATATTTTAGCATACACATAAGAACTTAAAATAATCTTTAATCAGGTCACCTGTCATTTTGTCCACAAACCTGGGGATCCAACTTTAGATAATCCATAAATCTTAAACTGCAAAAATTATTTTTCATTGTCGATCCACAAACATGCTGCATTTTAATTTTTGTTCTGTGCCGGCACTTCTGTACATTTACTGCTAATGTTTGAGGGCTCTCTCTCTCTCTCTCTCTCTCTCTCTCTCTCTCTCTCTCTCTCTCTCTCTCTCTCTCTCTCTCTCTCTCTCTCTCTCTCTCTCTCTCTCTCTCTCTCTCTCTCTCTCTATATATATATATATATACGGTGCAATTCAAAATATTGAGTTAATTATGCATACTCGCCCTCGTGTATATTTGTGAAACATATAAACTCCCTTATATATCATTTGAAAAAAATATAACCAAACGACCTACTGCATACAGCCAAATTTCTGTTTCCAACTCCTGTCGCGATTCATCCTGCAAGTGTACAAAGCAATGTTGGGAACAGAACGTAATCTGAATTTTTAATATACATGCTCTATTCTCTTATACTACTACTACTACTACTACTACTACTACTACTACTACTACTACTACTACTACTACTACTACTACTACTACTACTACTACTACTACTACTACTACTACTACTACTACTACTACTACTACTTCTACTAGTACTACTACTACTACTAATAATAATAAACTTTTTGCAGCGCGGCAATCTTCGCAGGACGGACATGAGTGAAAAGTCCAGGTGGATTATCCTTCATCTAGATCACAAAAGACAGCTTAGGGAGTACAGCTGTATCTGTCTGCAAGATCACAGTCAAAACGATATGCAACCACGCGCAAGAAATCATTGATGAAAAAATGACTGTACACCCATATATTTTGCCCCAGGCCTAACAAGGAATGCATGGATGTCTTGAGAAATACTCGTCCTAATTATTTGACATTCCCGAAGAAATAAAATTGATAAGTTGTAAACAATATTACACACGTGGAGGGACACACTGAAATAAAAACATAACACAGAAAAATTGGCCAGAAATTTGTTTGAATGTTTTGAACATGTGTCAAATATCTAGAAACAGAAGATTTTAAGCATCATTAAACCTCAAATAAAGATATTAACTAAAAATATGAAAATGTTATAAAGCCATTTGAAAATCTGTTGGGTTTTTGTTTTTGTTTTTGTTTATTAGTTTGTTTGTTTGTTTTTTTTTTTTTGTACTGCCATAAGAAAATTAGAGATGGACTTAGAATGAAGTCTTAATTAAAGTGTGCACGCAATAAATGTTAAATCAAAAGGCCAGCCAAAAGGGGGTTACGTGGTAACCGGCCGGCCCAAGATATGTTTGCAGGAATAGATGCAGACGTCTATACAAAAATGCCATATATGACGAAACCCGAAGCAAAGTAAAAATATATGATAACAGTTAAATGCACACTAGTATCAAAGAAGGTATATATTGAAGCTATGCCCACTGAAATTTGACGGACTGGATTCACCCGTCTGAAGGAAGAAACGAAGAAGATTGACGATGGACGCGTGCGTTAGCGTCATAAAACTGGCATTGTGCGGAAAGATAAAGGCGAGTGCTTAATCGACGCCGGAATTTGTTTGAACATACTTTTCTAAAATGGTTAGAAGTAGGTATGGCTGCCAATGTTATTTGCAAACGTGCTCCAATTGGTGATTCTTTGCCCAAGTTCAAGTAGGCAGAACGGTTTTGCCATAAAAGGTAAAACTATTACGAATGAGATGTTGTTGCGCATCGAGCAAAAGTTCAGGTAGGGGTACAACATTTGATTTTTTAAGAAACCATAAAAGGCAACTAAAAAGGCTGCCCACACCACCGCATGTAGAGTGTTCATCAAGTACAGTTTGCCATAAATCACAATAAGTACATGAGGTGTGCTCGGAAGCACGTGGCGTATGTTTAAAGCACCTAATGGTTTCTTAATAGCGTAATTTGTACCATGCTGTGATTAAGTTGGCAAGTCATAACCATGTGTCACATGGATAAAAACGTATGCCATCCAAATAGTTTCAAGTTGCACTTTACGATGGAATGGATGTTGATAGGTAGACAATATAGCAGCACAATTCAGGGACACCAATAGGTAGGACGTTCAACCCTATGTATAGAGAAAACAGTAACAAGCATTCCTTTGTAAATACGTTTTTGTGAAGGTTAAGCTAAAATTCTATGGGACCATTATATATTTGTTTGCTGAATTAAATATAATGGTGCTAACCTGCAACAGTGTTTGTGATACCTATTGGTTTTATAAAATGGAAATGTGCGTGCGCATAACATGCCGGATATTGAATGAATGGTCAGAAATGTATATAAAGTCAAAGCCCCAAATTAAAGCATTCACGCAGATTTTTTTCTATAGACATATTAGGACAAGTTATGAAATTACCCCACTCCTATGCACTATTAACACGGTAAGTTGCTAATCATAGCGAGTACAAGTGAGCTCTTATGGTTACATATGTATATACATATGAACTGTGTTCCTACCACGAAGAGTGCATAGTGTTAATTACAAATCACAGTTGGCCTGTCGCGACCGGGATTTCCCAGTGGGGAGCGCCATTTTGTATAACGAAATAACGATCTCACTCTGTCGATAATGCACGGTAATTTATTCTCAGTGAAGTAACTGAGTCACATATGCACACGCAATTGTTTTTGTATGTTTAAAGTTGTACACAGTTCAAATTCCAGGTTTGAATGACATTTTATCAGTTTGCACATTTAGGGTGGCGGGGACTGAACTTTGGAGTTCCAAACCCAAAGCAGTTGCCACTTATTGACTGGCCGCCCGGTGTCTGTTGCTTTCCGTTCTTTCAGTCAGGTTTGGGATCTTTCTGAATTTTAATTATTTTCCAGCAGAGGCGGCGGCTGAAGGGCCCAACCCATCTATGAAAATAATAGCAGTTGCACGTGCATGTCTGCACAAAGCCTGTTTACCAGGGCACATTAGTAAGGTATATAGGTTACACCTTGTGTCAGTTAGTGAATCTTACATATGGTATTGGGTGCCATTGGGAGCAACTTGTTGCCTACTTTATCCGTTCTATAAAAACATGGCGGTGCCCACAGATTGACCCACGGTAACTGTTTTCGGCCGCTGCCTAAAATTAAAAAAAAAAGGCTTCGGCGTATGTGTGTCTATCGCCAGGTCCCTTCAGCGAAGGCCGAATGGAATGTTGTACTTGTGCCGCTTCTTTGTGCAGGCCTTGGTTAAACTTTAAGACGGTAATGTATGGATAGCAGTGCAGTTGAGCAGTAAATAAGACATGAAAATATACTACATTGTAACAGCCTCTACACGCCGAAATGCACACAGCCGTGCTGAAAAGACCACCCGGTTGTAACCAGTGTTATGCTGCCATGATCGACACGCCATTTAAATGGTCCATAAACAAAGTCACCGTTATCTTGACAAAATTCGCCAGATAATGCATCTTATTTTCAATCTTAATTTGCTCGATGAATTTCAGCAAACGGTTTTGGAAAATGCGACCTAGTCTGACACACCGAGACATGTGTTGGAGTGTTCCAATTAATGACTACAACTCGAGGAGGGACACCTTCTTTTCACTAGCCACTCATGTCGTAAACCACAGAAGTCAAGCAAACTCGCAGTTGGCATCGTGAATGTAAGGTGCGTGGAATCAAGTTGCATACAGAAAAAAACTATGGGTGTGGATGGTGGAGATGCCTTTTTTGTGCTTTGCTTGCTACCTATAATTTGTTCAAGACAAAAGCTAATGTCTCAAAAGCTAAATTGGCGCGGTTAGCAGTGCCTGTGCCACCATAAGTATCCAAGAAGTTACAACAATCAAAGATATATTGCGAAAATGTACGGCACAGCATTGGTCATGCGTTGGTATGCCTGCGCGCTCGTGCGGAGTCCAAATATTTCACGTACTATGTAAAACTTGTCTCTCCATCGTATGCCCCAAAAGTGCCGTTCAAACGAAAAAATAGGATAGTTTGTATGTTCTCTTCAGATCTCTTTTAAACATATAGCAACTGCGTCAATTGCAGCGGACAATTCGTGCTAATGAATCTAATGGAGAATACTGTAGCTTATACGGCGCCCCCCGCTCCCCAATAAAAAAAGTCGTCGGACTTTTCATCGTACCCTTTTGGACAACTTACATGCAGATCAACCACTTCACGTCTGATACCGGTGGAGCCTTTTTTCTCTATAGTCTGTAACGTACATGTAATGAGTGGCGTGTTGAAAGGATTTTGTGTGAAAGGGCCTAATAGACAATGATGTTGCAAGTCAAGAGTAATGTCTTTATCAACGTGTGATGCAAATTTAAACGCCGAATGATTATTTTTGTGGCTGATGTCTGGAATTTGTGTCGAGCTACAATTTACAGGAAAACCAAATTCAAGAAAATTGCAATAAAACGTGATCTGAAAAATTACAAAGCCAATGTCGCCAAATTGGTATGTTTAAAGTAAAGGGCACTGGAATGCCGTCCTAGAAAAGGTCACTGCATGGTTCTTGTTGTCACCCGTTATCACCCAATAATTGTTTTAGGTGTGGCTCCCCATTTGAGCAGTCTTGGATGCGCGATTCTGATATTGTGCGGTCGGTGCCTGAGCGTAGTCGTTTCTTTGCCCGACATTCTGCCCGTTTTGCACAATTTTTGCCAACAAGTTTTGTACAAGGTTATGGTAACAACAACACACGCAGTAATTATGAGCGAAATCATAATTCAAGACTTTCCCCCACATGTGGACCAAGATGCCCAGTAATTTTCTCACCTCAAGTGCCTAGAAAACCCCCCTTTGCTGGGGTAGGACTACTTGATTGTATAGTTTTAACACAAGCACTTGCCACAGAGCATGATTCACGTGGTAAAATAACATGAATATGTCAACTGAACAAGTTTAATTGTTGAAGGAAAATGGCTTGTGAACTATTGATAAAGCCTATCATAAAGTGTTGAACTTATAACAATAAGTTAAGACTATTTGAGGGCAGTAAAGCTTGCCTAATTAGTTATGTGTCTGTCATAAATAAAATAATGGCGTTTTGCCCTTTAAACACCACATTTGTACTGATGGTCATATCCCACAGAGCCACATGCTGTAGCATCATGAGCATATGCTTCACAAATGTACTCAGTTTAAGTGGAGGATCTGAAGCCAGCACCTCTGGATAACCTCTAATCATTTTTTCGAAATTTTGGATAGTTTAATACTTAAACTACGTGCTCCCAAAAACTCAAATGTGTGAACATAAAATTTATACGAGAAAATTGATCTCAAAACTTTTGTTTACACTGTAAAGTTTAAGCAGTGCTGAGCACATGCGGTTTGTTTCGATCGACATGATAATAAACCGTGTCATGGTTTGCACAGTCATTAGTCCATCAACTTTGGAACCAATTGAGCCATTGACAAGGGTCACTCATGGGCAACAGGAAACCATTTGCCATGGAGAGAAAAATGGGCCAGTTCAGACTAATCACTACCATTGTTCTGATTACTTTGCATTTCTGTATTGATGTAAGAACAAATTTGCACAATCCACTTACTGGGCCCCAAATATGGAAAGCTGCATGTGAACGTACACCCAAATAAGCCAAGTGTGATATTCTCGAGTTAAAAAGTCGAGATGTAAGCCACAAAATATCCTTTTTTATTGACAACATCACAGAGGTAAAGCTTCAAGTTTATTTCACACAATAATTAAAACACATTCAAAGAAATGGGTATGCGCCATGAATGCGTAAGAATTGCCAACTTTTTCTTTCAATGCGACTTTTTAGGAACTGTTTTTTGCTCAGCCTCTGCAATTTGTACCTCTCCTCACAAACGTACGAATTGCCCTATCTTATTAAAATGGACAGACATCAGATGAAAAAAATCATATCCAGGTGAGGTTCCCAAGATTTCTTTTTCTGACAACCCCTTCCATGACTTCTGGAGCAATTTATAGAAAGAAAATGAACAACCTGTCAGGACTAAATGATAAATTTTATAACTTTTTATTTATGCTATTTGAGGACTCGCCAGTGAATTCGATCCTGGACATGGAGATATATATTTTAAATTTCTTCTAATTTCAATTTGAAAAAAAAATGTGCGACTTCTGCGCGAAAAATGTGAAAATCGTACCAAGTCCGGAAGAATGCTATAAAATCTTTAAAAGAATCCAATCCTAATAAAAAGTCCTATGGATACATGGTGGTCAGTACACAGATACTGTATGAGAGTGTAGGTAATATATCCCCTCCTCACAACCAGGGAGAGTATTTCTCTATTAATTTAAATATCTATCAGTCTATGTAGCCTTGTTAATTAGAAATTTAAGTAAACTACGTAGCTTCTTGTCCTATCAAGATAGTGAATAGACATGATTTTTTATGACTAAACTATCACTGACATCTCCAAAAAAGGATTAGAACAAGCTAGAGTACTGTACATATGTTTGTTTCAGGAATGACTGACACCAGAAGGCTCAAGAAAATATACAGTTTTAACAAAAACAAGTGACAACATTGTCCCTACTAGCTATCTATATGGTTGGCTGTGCTGGTGGACCAAATAATCGTAATTAATTTAGTATAAAACAAATATTTAAAATTTCTTTGAAGAAGTCGGTATAAAGTTCAGATAGTAAATCTCTGCGTGTCGGTGAATATTTCAAGAATCTCTGCTACCTGAATATCTACTGACACAGACACTTAAGTTTTACTGCAAACTTCCATTTGAAATCTACAGAAAAAACAGTTGAAAGTCAGTCTTCACTTTATACAGACAGTGTATGTGCCTGTTCCCAGTTCCTCGTACCATAATGTACACCTTCCAACCATGCCGCAGAGAGTAAGCGCACGCTTCACCAGGTAAAAGTTTTAGCTCAGGTCATCAATTGTTAGAAGCGTGTATAGAGTGTTCTTTTTTGCGTAGAATTTATTTCTGGACAGTTAATGATGGCCATGATCCAAGCTACAAATTCGGGAAAAGTCATACCTTAATGACGAGCGCCCACATCAGAAACAATAGCGACTCGGGGGATCCTATGGAGGCATACCTTAATTGACCCACTCCTAAGTGGCGTACAAATAGATGCGGTCATAATGTTGGAACTTTGTCCCCAAGGAAAACATGGTCCCATGGAGATTTAAGAGCGTTCTTACCGCCGAAGTTGTTCAGCAAAACCCTCGTGACACCTTCGCTCGTTTTGTTCTTCATCAGAGGGTCCACACGTGCTTTCGGTGAATCTATTAAATGCAAGTCGTGAAAGGTAGTAGTTCGGAATTCAATGACGCACCACTTTGGGATGGACCTGCAGCATAGAAATTGTTCATAGTGTAGGCTTCACCATAGTTTCCAAACGGTTGACGTGTTCTGAGATAATTTTTCAAAGACAGCCACACGCTTGTCCATGTGTTCGTTTGTACCATCCGATTTCGAAGAACGTTTAGATGTCCTGGTAACTTCCTAGGTTTTGGAAGCAGCTGTTGGTTGAAATTCCACAAGACAGGGAAAAACATTACGATAAAGTTCCAAAATGGAGTGTACCAAAATGTCAGCGAAACTGCAATTTTTTTGTCATGGTAGCAATCCAGCAAATTGGGTGAACCACAATTATAATAATCCAACTGACCTTTACAGAAGTTTTGTGTCTTGGAAAACTTTATGACGCCTGGGGAAGTAGCCCACTTTCACAAGGGTCGATGCCTGTCTCCACATGATCACGTGCTACCAATGCAGCGTTTCCGTCAGGTCCAAACAGAGAGGGTGAAGGTCTGCATAATGATTCCGTTTTGTATCCAAAACTTTCACTATATTTAATCGTTTATCCTTCTTGGCAGCTAGGTTCGACAAAAAATGTGTTTTGGTTCCTTTTTTTGGGGGGGGGGTCTTGTTTGGTTGTGTGTCCCTTTTTTCTATTTCTTTTATAAAAACTTGTTTTGCTTTTTTATTGCTTTGTTCCTCTACCAGGGTGAAGAAAAAGAGAGTCACAAAAAGTAAAGGTACTTTCAACGTTGGAGCGGTCACCAAGCACAAGCTCAAGCGCAAGCACAAATTTATGTTTTTTGCTTTGCGTTTAAGAAGTACACGTGGATGTATGCTGTCCAAAAGTATATAAAAACAATGCGAGAAAACAGCCGCACAATTCGTCTAGAAAGAGCCAAAATAAGCTTTTATTCATTTCAACCAATTTTCGTTTTGAAATATAGTTTTTTTTCTATGATTATTCACAGTCAAACTATCACAAACTGTTAGACTATACAAATATGGAATATTAGGTATGACTATAAAAAGAATAAAACTTCGAAGTCAATTAATTCTTACTAAAGTAACGATTTCCTTGACAGCAACCGTCACGTTAACTTGCACTGCAGAATCAAAGTTGTGCAACGGAATAACATCTGGGTTGTATCCTTTCAATACATCTTCGTAAAGGGCTTGTATTGTTACTTCACCAGAGCGACTTTCCTTTCCATCAATCTCTGCAAGCAAGTTAAAAAAAAGAAAAAACGCGTTAACTGAAATCTTCTTTTTACTATGGTCAGATTGAGACTTCTTGCGGGAATATCATCATTGTGCACTGCAAGTCACTTTACATTTCTCTCAATAACAAAGAGCACTTATGTCTGGCACTATATAGCCTGTCATATAATATTCGGGTAAGCTCTATCGCATTATAGATGACATATTTTACACTTCACTTCTTCGCATGATGATGATGATGATGATGATGATGATGATGATGATGACGACGATGATGATGACGACGACGACGCCGACGACGCCGACGACGATAATTAGTAATAGAGTGGCGTTATCACCATCATTGGCAACATTTCTCTAGGTTGTCATTCTTGGAGAGACAATTCATTAAAATTTGCTGTGAAGATCGCTGTCAGGTTGCATGTAATGTATAAGCCACCCATAAAGATATTGAATAGAGTTGGCTCTATATTGCGCCAGTCAATTTCGACAATGTTCTTCATCACTCCTTTTCGCCGCCAGTGTTTAACAGTTTTCTGCCTTGTAAATAACAAGAATACACTGCGCTTGTACCAAGATGGATTTTTTATAATCACTCAAATTCCTGTTTAGCCTTATCTAATGTATCTTTCTTTTTCTCTACTGCTTTTATGAACAACGTTTTGTCACCTATAGCTTTTTTCGGGAAGCTAAGTGCACCTTGTAGATCGAAAGGATTTTGGAGATGACTACATACACAGATATAAAACATTTAGTCGTTAGAAGTATATTCACAGCTTATTAGACAAAAATTGTTATCTATATTCCAGGTATGACCTTATATGAGATAGACATTTTTTATTCAGAAAGGAATTTTTGACGATTAAATGGAAAATTTACAAGGTCAGAAAAGGACATTTGTATGCAGTAAATAGTCCATATTAAGAAGTCAAATTTGAGGGCATATGTACATTTATATTAAGGAGGCAAATACTTGTGATTCAGAATTATAAATGGAATTATTTACTTGGTGCACAAACTTTCGAATTCAAATGGGTTATTTGTTATTCCTCGGTGCTAACGCGACTGTGCATGATCAAGTAGGGCACAAACTATGGTATCTTGTGAACCTTGAAAAGCTAAATCTAAATATCAGTCCGATAACTGGTCATCGCGTCATGCAGCCTTAAATATGTTGTATCCCCTAAAAGCCGTATAAGTACCCTAGTGGTAATTACACGGACAAATAAACATGGCTTACCAATTGTGACTAATCACCCAGAAGGAAATTGCAGTGACAAACTGCACCTGGAAAGGCGTATAGTTTGACATTTTCAAATATTTCCATCTTCCGATCCTTGATCACGCAAAACATCGCCCAGCACAAGAGTGTCCTAGCGCTGCACTTGATTTATTATCCATGTAATATTCCAATCCCATTTTTGAAAATTCGAAATTGATAAGTAATTTCTCAAAATTCAGGCTTTGACATTTTGCGAAAACGTTTCGTTTGCTTGTTTATCTTTTGCTGAGTTCAATGACTTAACCATACAGTGTCGGCGTGTACATTCCAAATTTGTATAAGTACTACCTTTTATTAATACGTAAATTATATATATATATATATATATATATATATATATATATATATATATATATATATATATATATATATATATATGTATATATATATATATATATACATATATATATATATATAATGTGTCTTTATCTGTGGATATGCATATATTAGTTTCACATAAATGAGTTCAATACCAATCTCCAAAACATCAGAAGGCCATCCTTTGCATATGTTTCATATAGGAGACTGTAATCGTACTGTTCCCAACGAGTCAATCTTCACGAAATTTCGAACAAAGCATGCTCTTTGGTGCCCATTTTGGCACTTTATGTTGTGGAGAAAAATTGCACCACGTCGTAACTAAATTAGTCAAGCACTTACCTTGAAAAGTGCAAAGCAACCATGTTAAATGTAGCTTAAATATGAAATGAAAACCCCACTGCATGTCTGGTGATGAAGTGTGCAATGTAAACTGGCCGATGTGTGGTCCATTTATGTATATTTATTTCGCACACATGCGTGATTGCCATCTGACTGCGTAACGGATTTCATGTTAAGCCCTGGCGCACACACACACACACACACGGAGCAAAACAAAACAAGAAGCCCTAATATAGGCTGGTGAGTCTGTCGCCCAGTTGTTACCGGTAAATTTTGTGTAAACTAAAGCATATGTATATTGTATTTGTGCCAATGCATAGTGAGTAAGATGATGATGATGATGATGATGATGATGATGATGATGATGATGATGATGATGATGATGATGATGATGATGATGATGATGATGATGATTATTTCACCTTTGTCATAATTATCACGATAGCTATCGAAAAAAAATGAGAACCAGCCGAACCTGATGTAATACACTCTGTATTTCTCAAAGCAGTTTGTTCGGAATAACATCGATCGTATTTGAGTAGAATTTCGCTCGTGTGACAATTTATATGTAGCCTGTTGAAAAATGCAAATGCCCTTAAACTATGGGTTCACATGGAGGTCAGGGTCAAGGTCACTTGGGCAATCTGATCCTCACCTCAACTGAAAATGATGACTTTTATAATATCAATGTTTTAATCTGATTTTTCAACAAGGCTGACGTGGATAAGTAAGGTCTGATATCAGGATACAAATATGCACCGTATGATAAAGTTTTGTGCATACAATCCATCAGAATTCAGAACGATTTTTTTGAACAACTGGTATGAAATAAGTATATAAATTAGGTATACATAACATGATATAAAGGATGAGTTACTGTAGCCAAGCACACATCTTAGTTTAAGAAGACCCCAGTTAAGGACTCCATGTCCACAAACACTGAGGCCACCCTAAAATGTTTCTATACAGCACACTGATTTTGCGGAAAAGGGAGTGAAAGTTACTGGCAAACGTGTTCACGGTGATCAAGATTATCTGCGTGGAAAAGGAAGATCTGTTGTCTGTATAGGTAATGATCACGGATTGTGCAGGTACCTGAATACTCCTAAATAATATATCACTTGAAATATTTGGTAAGCCAGATGAGGAATGGATATAAATGGTCTCAAGTAGGAGTATTTGTGAAGTGGTAAGTATAGAGTACCTCACACAAGCAGTCGTTTTACATCTATTTGGAATTAGGAGCCGAGGTACATGTCTATTTTCTGGTTGGGTAAGAGTAACTTGCAATTGTTGGGAACAAATATATCAACGAAGTGATCCACTCACTGATTCTCAGAATATTTAAAACAAACTTTCAGAGCTTTAACTTTAAACAGATCTGAAACATTTAACATCGACCTAATATTATAGAGTATAATGATATAATAAAAAAAAAACCAAATTTTAAAATAAAAAGCGCCCGACATTATTTTGTTCCATCTGTATTAAACAGAATATTTTAGCATCACTATCTCTGAGAAAATCAACTCCTCCACCAGTTGGGCATCCATACTGACATTAAATTGTCAAACATGCGCGATGACACATGTGGTTTTAAATCATTTCCATACATACTACTATATCATGAAAAATGTCAATCTATGTCGCAGAGATGTATCACGATACTTGATGTCTGAAATATTTACACCATGTACATATGTACATTAATATTATCATGTCAACATTGCTACTTCATACATGCATACATACATACACACACACACACATATATATATATATATATATATATATACATATATATATATATATATATATATATATATATATATATATATATATATATATATATATATATATATATATGTCTCATAGGCGACCCTCATTTCTTTGATTTTTTGGCCAGGGTATTTACGATACACTATGGGCGTGGCCAAAAAAGTGGTGTAAGTAAAGAAAACTGTGGTGTAACTAGAATTGGGTCATGACGTCACGTCCAGGCACGCATTCTTTTCCAAGGATCGTTGCTACATTTTTCTCGAGCAGGGTTTCTTTTGAAATACTATCGGAAGTTCCTGAAAATCATGACTTTTTTTACTTCAAAAAGATGCCAATTTCAAATTCAATTCTTCGACGCTCGATTGACAAGCTAAACGTACACGGTGTAACCAACCATACACCTAGGCTTCTTATGATACAACTATTACATATATATACATATATATATATATATATATATATATATATGTATACATATGTGTGTATGTATATGAGAAGAAAAATTCGTGAAATAAATCAGAAACTTTTAACATATCTTAGTGTAAGAAGATGCTTCTAATTCTTTAGTTACAACCTGTTTGACTTGTGTACCACGAGTACGAATATATATATATATATATATATATATATATATATATATATATATATATATATATATATATTTATATATATATATATATATATATATATATATATATATGTTTATATATAAGGCTTGAAATTAGGAACTTTAAACATATTTTACTGTAGGAAAATGTTTCTAATGGTTAAGTTACAACCTGTCTGAACTGTGTACCACGAATAGGAATATGTATACAGTAAAACCTCCGTAAAGTGGGCACCCTTGGAACCGGAGCAAAATGCCCACTTTAGGGAGGTGCCCACTTCACAGAGGGTCGGCCATTTTGCGTTGTGTGGATGAGCAACATAGATAAGGGAGAGACTTTACCCCATATGCATGCATACACATCTACATGTATACGTATACATGCACATATTAGCAGGCACATCAGAGTATCAAACTGCAAGGTTGAGCAAGTCACTGAGCTAACACTCATCCACACACCTACTTGCTTTCCAGTAGAGTCAATTGTTCTCACTTTGATAACTTAATCCTATGGTTAATCCATAAAGCTGTCAAAAGTCATTGTGGACTAAAACAACTGATATGCTTTGTTGATGCTGGCCTATAGATGTACTTTACTCTGTTATGATAGGGGGATCACATTAGGTGGTGAGCACTGATAGAAAAATGACACTTGAAGAATTGAAAGTTAATGATGGCAAGTCCTGGTGCAAAAAATAACACATTTACAAAATAATGTATTTATTGAACAAAATAATAGTGCCCACATTAACAGATTTTGGTACATGTTTAGGGTGCCCAATGTCCAGATTAGGGAGCTGCTTACTTTAGAGAGGAGGCTTTATAATGTAGTCAATAGGAAAAATGAAACGGGACCGAAGAAAAATGCCCTCTGTAAGGAGGTGCCCACTTTGGAGAGGTGCCCACATGCGGAAGTTTTACTGTATATATATATATATATATATATATATATATATATATATATATATATATATATATATATATATAAATCATATACCATAAATATTCAAGACATTTTTAAACGTATTGAAGCAGTTTTCATCAGCCCATGAACTTTTTTAAAACACGTTAATGACCATATTTCGAATATACAGTTGCATGCTCTTTATGTACATGGCTGTCAGGAAATAAAATTTTTTTTGTTTTGTTTTGTTTTTTCGTTTTTTTTTTTTTTTTTTTTTTTTATTTTTTTTTTTTAGCGCAGGAAAGCTTCGGCTGTATAGTACAATATATTATATGATATATAATATTAGACTACAGAGAGCAGTTCAACTGAAATACATTTCTGTTTTTTTTTTTTTTAGCTACAGGCTGTAGGCTACTACTACTACCACCAAACTGGATTAACATGGGAACTTTCAAATATATTGCATGGCGCACAGGTTTGCGGATATGAGTACTCGGAAAAAAAACAAAACAAAACAAAACACAAAAAACGAAAAAAAAAAAAAAAAAAAACCAAAAGCAAAAAAAAAAAAACAAAAACAAAAAAAAACAAACAAAAAAACAAACAAAAAAACAAAAAAACACCCCCCCCCCCAAAAAAGCCAGTGAAATTTACAAATACGGCACTGTACGGCTTTCCTTTGTATTGCAACAAACTCATTCAGTATGGCCGAAAATGGTCCTTGTATGTTAAAGTTATTCATTGAGAATACCTGGTAACTTGATTTTGGACGACTGAATTAGCACACCTTGCTTCTTCGTGTTAATATTAAGACTTTCTGATATATGCCAGTTCAGTTTTTGAACCTTTAGTACGTCTGCCACACATATTTACTACCATTCACGTTATGATTGCATTAAATGCCTATCGGTTACCTTCCATAGATGACATTACTGTTTACAGCTCATGTAATATCTGAATCACCATGCAAATGGTTTAGATTAAGGTTGCCCAATGGAAGCCTTGCTCTATTCCTTTAGAAGACCAGTACAATGTGCAGTATTCTGACTCATATGGTGCTTTCAACGTCACCGGAACATTGAAGTAGCATGGGGCCTTGTATTTTAAGGTATAATAGCTATGTGTACATGTGGTCTAAAATATTATGTAGAACATCACCAACACTAACTGGTTTAAAGGCCCCTGTCAAATTTCTCAAGTATTATTAGCATAGAAAATCCTGAGGCATATTCTGTGACATTCGAGATTCTGCCAGGAAACGAGATGCAGGGTGAAAGAAACTAAACTTTAGAGATGATTGGTTTTAAAATTTGTCAATGTGACCAACATAATCGACTTAGTAGTTTAGTGTACATACACAACGCATTCCTTTGTTTTGTTAAATGTATGCGCGCGTGTGTATCTGTGTGTGTGTGTGTTTCATGCTACCAGGACAGTATTGAAAGGTTTCATAGCCTTCAATTTATGCAGTACAACCTTACCCATTGGCAAACGAATTTATATTAATCAATTGTAAAGCATACAATTTTTAAAAATCACATAGACTAGAAATTCATTGAGTAAGGAAATACCATTAACCCTAAGCTATTGTACAACTTGGCGGACATTTAGCTCAGTCATTTTCCTACAACCTGTAATGAAGTCTAGTCAGTCATTTTGGAGAAACAAATTTTCTCAAAGAGTAAAAAAATTACCCTGCCAGCTTTTGAAACCAAAATAAACAAGATAAGGGATGTGGGTATCCAGACCGCTTTTTCCAGCTCCAACGTCGATAAATAATAAAACTAAACAAAATGAAATAGATAAATTAATTAATTGGTGCATGACAATCAGAAGGAACTTGGTGGAGACCAATCGATGGACATTATGGTTACAGGGGAATTTGGCACGAGTTGAATCCCCCCAAACTATTATTTTTTTGAAGGAATCAAATCACTGTATCCCCGCGCCAAGGTTATGACAGTTTGCTTCCATCTACCTTTGTCATTCGCCCTTCCTTACTGCTGTTCCAACTTAATTGTCCCAGTTGCAATTTAATGCGTTTTCCACAGTGCTATGTGGCATTCTTGACAATGCTGTGATATTTTACGGTCAGTGTTTTAATCCACTTATTTCCGATTTAATTTTTAGAATTCGGTTGTCCTCATATTTTGTTTGTAGAGTTTGGCATTCAAGTTAGTAAAACCTGTGTATACTTATTTCTTTTATATATGTATCATCTTATCATAAATCTTATTCTATTGTGCCATCCAGGGCCTAGTAGAAAATCACTGCGTCATCACTGTGCCGATAACCCTGGTTGAAGAACGGCTAAATGAAAAGTTTGAAATGCATTTTGGAAGCCGCGTTTGACTTAGTCATTTACACAAAAATACCACCAGCAATAGTAAAAGTCTCAGTGGCTACCAGATGGAAAAAAAAAAAAAAAATTAAAAAAAAAAAAAAATAAAATAAAAAATAAATAAAATAAAATAAATATTTCATGCCAAAATTCAAAACTTACTGGAGTGTAATCTAAGGAATGTAAAATAAGGGCCTGCCAAAGGCACATTAGACAGGTTTGCAGAGCATATGATGGGTAGCTTCTGGAACAAAGTCAAAAGTGAACATCGGTGAGGGATAAACAGTTGAACTAAAAATCGGGAACATTTTCAAAGGGATCACCTGCGTGGGAAGTGAAAGAAGAATCGCGGCCCACTGGCCCTTCAATGTAATTCAGCCCTGCCCGGAAAGGAATCAAACTGCACTTCGACCTCTGTGAATAGATCCCCGTGTTTCGTTTTGCACTGTATATTTAGGCACGTCTGTTCACGAAGTGTTTCCGATTTCCTAAATTATAATTGTTCGTTATTTTATAACACAAATAATACAGCTGTTATGCTTGCTTTACGTTGTCGAAGCAAACAGTTGTGGTTGGCACAATTTTCAAAAAACCGTTTGACCTCATTGGTGTCAGATCTAACATTTCACATATTCTGGATCGTGTTTTTGTATAAGAGGTCCAAGGAGGCATGATATCACAGTGCTTGTGCATTAGGCTTAAATACAATAATGTCCATTTAAAGTTCCAATAACGAATTACATGTCAACAGAAACCTCATTTTCAATGCGAACACAGGAGACAACACTTGACGAAAATACATGAAACGAATTTTGCATTAATATAGTCGTCATTCGATCACAAGCGTGACTAGGCCACATTGCCACATACAACGCTATAAAGTTAATTGCAAGCAATTTTGGTCCATTTTCTCGTTTGGATATTATCGGTTCTACTCCTGTTGGGACATTTTTTTTTTCATGAGAGCAGTATAGCTATTACTGAACGCATATTATTTTTTTGACCGTCTGAAATATATAGCTATATTCGTAGTACAATCATTATGGCCATCGACGCAAGACTAAGTGTACGTGAATGTGACTGATCATTGGTCAGATTTTGGCAACACAAATAATTTTCAATCAACATTTGCCTAAAACAAAGTACATAATTAAATTTAATGCCCAAATTTTGCCAAAGAAAGTGTGGCCGAAATTTAAAGGTTAAACATTATTCAACAAGTAAATAAATGAATGGACAGGCAGACAGACAGACAGACAGACAGACAGACAGACAGACAGACAGACAGACAGACAGACAGACAGACAGATAGACAGATAGATAGATAGATAGATAGATAGATAGATAGATAGATAGATAGATAGATAGATAGATAGATAGATAGAAGCTTTCACAAAATTAACCAAATTTTGAATATAAAATTCTTCCCTACTGTGTGGTTCGCGATTGTACGATGGATACAGCTTAAAGGTTCAACTCTCTACCCTCTCTTTACTTTCGGCTCACATTTTGACGGCGTTCAGAAAGTATGGTTAATATCAAAAATGCAGTAGAACTAAAATGTATATTCTTGCAGCTGTCAATCAAATATGAAATAAAAGTCTCATGAGCCGATGATCGGCATGCTAAATAATTGAGTAGAATTGAACGTGGTAGAATAGTGTTCCGTTGTCCATAAAGTGCCTTTATTACAACTTACATCCGAGAGCCATAGTATATGAGGCCTTAGCTGAATTTGGCAACGTTTCCGCGAACAGTAGTCCACAGTAACATAATCTGAAAGGGAATTTGACATGATGTGTCATGTAATAAGGACCGCTTAAACAATAAACACGCTCACAGACATATATATATATATATATATATATATATATATATATATATGTAAGTGAATTTGTGGCTTAATCACTATAAGTGTTGATGAAATGAGGCACACGGGCCTATTGCATTGAGACACATCCAGTATTGTATCTGTGTCTTTTTTTAGTGTTTAGTTAAAATTACAAACAATACAGCAAAAGAAACCGTCATACTTCGGAACAATTTCAAAGGTTTTTTGCAAGAAAATTGCAATATTTGAAACTGTCTGAAGACAAGAAAAATATTGAATACTTCGCTTTTCTACAACCTTCGAGAGTTCTTAATATGATCATTACATGGATCGTGGCGTGCAAATTGATAGGGGCTGTCTTGTGATTTTTAACTGTTTATCACTTACAAGACCATATCTCGCCCTTTTTGCAAAATAATGGAGATTACACCTTTGTCCATCTTTTAAAAAAGCCGCTTGATTCTTCCGCGACTGCATATTATGTTTTAATTTAAATTTGATTTGCGTGCAAAATTATTAGAGAGAGAAGCATGTTTTGTCTGACAGGAAACTAACTTCTTTTCTTTCCATTTCATCAGAAAACACGTTTCCAATTTTACCTCAGCTAACTTTTCAGTCAGCTCATTTTAAATGAAGGTAAGTCGTCCGTCCTTCTACAATCTACATGTATGACCTTTGCAAGACCGTTCGCCAGGACCACTTCAAACTTTGAGAGGCTGCACCTTGCGTTAGTCTGTTCCAAATTTGATCAAATTGTCACCCTCTAATGATTTTTTACTTTTTATGATTTCTCTTTGTTTTTTGTTTTTTTTCTGTAAAAAAAAAAAAAAAATGAAATCCCGGAAATCTGCGCGAGTAGCTGCTTCAAAATGTCATGGACACACTACTTAGGACTCCCAAATCCTTTTTTCTGCAGAAGTAACTCTGCGATTTTGTCTTTTTTTACGAACTTTTTTTTACGAACGGAGAGTGACCATTTAGACATTTTGGCAGAAATCCACATAACGTACATCCCTACAAACAGTGATGTGATTATAGTTCACGGTTTTGGAAAAAGATTGACAATGTGAGTTTTCATTGCAATCCCCATTGATTTATATGGTAATCAATAGCAGTGTGTTAGAAATAAAAATAAAAACGAAAAACAAAACAAAACAAAACAAAACAAAACAAAACAAAAATAATGATAATAAAAAATAAATAAATAAAATAAAATAAAAATGAAAAAAAAAACGTAAATCAGGGATCCAGGGTATCACCACGCAGTGATCGGCTTTGTTTTATACCTCCTGCAACCTACATTTCCACCAAATTTCAGAACAATCCGACGGACACTTGTATGAAGGTGAGGTCGAAAAAAGCGAAATCCACAAAAATGTGTGAATACATAGAGAAAATTGCAGCGTCCTTTGTTGAACAAATTAAGATCCAGGGGTCGAAAAAGTGTGTATTTGCAATTTCAATGTAATTGTCTGAGCAGTTTCAGGGCATATTTTTGAAGAATTTGCCAAAAATGAACACATATTTCATAAAAAAGTTCCTGGAGCGTAACCGTTTGAACCAAATGTGGTACAGACTCACCCAAGCTGCAGCCCAAGCAAGTTTGGAGAGAATCTGGTTGGAGTTTTTTGGACAAAAAGCCACCCGCTGAACAAATTAGGTCTTGGTCCCTATGCAATCTTGAAGCAATTACCAATGCAGTGTCAGAAATTTTGTTGAGGTTTGCCACCCACGCCCCGCCAAAAAATATTAAATAATACAAAAATAACTGGAGCGTGAGCAGCTGAGCACACTTGGTTAAAACCCTCCCAAGGTACATGCACACCAAGTGTGAAATGGATCAGGGTAACTGTTTTTGAGAAACCAAAAATGTGAAATGTGAAAAGACGGACAGACGACGCACGACTGATAACCCTTAAAGTTCAACGGACTCAACTCAAAAGAACACAAAGATAAAAAGGAAAATAACTTTCTCTCCACATTTTATTTCCACCTGAAGTGTGTTTTTACCCGGCAAGACACACCAGTTCCTTGGTCCGGGCGCCATTGTTTATTCCATAGACCTATTACCCCACCCTCCCCTTTCTTTCTTCATTCAGCTCTTGTTAGATTTACATTTCATATTCGGGTATGGACATGTACCGGTACAGGCTCCGAAACATGTTCTGAGTAGTAACCCGCTGAAGACCCTTTAATTCATTTGGGCATATACAGCCTTTGTCAAAACTCTAAAGCAAAAAGTGACAATAGTACGTTCATATGTATATAGGTAAGACAGTGACAGGTTAGCGTATAGAGAGTAAAGAGTTCGTACAACAGAATAGGGTAATGAAAACCAGGAAGCGCTTCTGGATGAAAAGACAGATATAATATCCTAGATGGAGCTTAAATATAATATTATATTTTCAAGGAAGTATCCCCCACCCCCCACCCCTCTCCGTGGGACCTACACGATGTCGTTGCTGGCCTGCAACCACATGCTAGCTGTGACACGGCAGTGATGATAGCTGAACAAAAGTCCCAGGTGCTTGATATTGTTTTGTTGCGGATATAAAGATGCGGATGTTTGGCAATGCTAAGAATTTGTTGGCAATGCGCTTTCAGTGAGACCTATGATTTATTCTGTATCATAAAATGAACAGACCTACACAAACTTGAAATAATGTGGAGGATAGGCCTGGCAGAGGTATTTGCGCATTCCTATCGAAATGCGTGTGAGAGTGAATAAAAGTTGACTTCATTTTTAAATTTATCACTCTATACACGAATATTGACATGAGTATCCCTGGTGTAGACCTTGATTAAACACGATAAGTGCAGTTTTTTGTTGCTCTTGCAACACACATGTTTGTCTGTTTTTGTACAACATAAAATCATTGGGTGTGGTGACGATCAAAACAAAAGATGGTTAGAAACATCTTTCTAGTTCGTACACAAGCAAATTATGCAATATAAGCATGAAAATACCCTTTTTCTTCATAAGGTCGAAAATTTCTCCATTAAAATATAAGACAGAGAGGATAAGGAGAAGAGGGAGGAGTTTGAGAGTTAAACGGGGGAGAAGGAGAAAAAAAGAAGGAAGAGGAAATGGGGAGGGGGACTTTGTTTTACTGTTTCATGACTGCCATGTGCTCTCAGCGTCGCTGTAGGCCACAGACCACAGTAATACATCCTTCTATTTTTTATATTAGCATTTTTCAGTCTAAAAACTCGGCATTTTGGTATTTTAAAATTCCATGAATGGCATTTAACAGATAAAAGTGTCAGAAAAAACATGGATTGATTCTTGTCATACAATTCCCAGCTCGTTAATTTGTGATAATTGAAATACGAATCAACACCTGGATATCAGCTTTATACAGGTGTATGAACTGTGCTCTTGCCAGGGTAGCATCATTGTCCTTCCCCACCATAAAGTTCCTTCCTGGCCTAGAAGACAGTGTACCAATATGACCACCAATGAAGCAACTCTGGGATGCAGCAAACCTGACTTAGCTAACTTCATTTAAACAGAAGCTAAAGCATGCTGAAAACACAGTATTTTCCCAATTACTGACTATCTCCGTTGGGATGCGCAACCAGCCAATCACAAATGTGGTCTGTAACCTGTATGGCCATGTGGTAGGCCTAACAATGACACCAACAACAGCGTGCCCGCGTTTCCGCTGGAGCCATGGATTCGAGGTGCAAGGAACAAGTTTGTCGTTTCAAGCAGGCCAAATGGAAAGACACCCCAGCTGTTACTTTTCGGGCTCTTTTTACATTGAAGATGGTAATGTTTCGGGCGGCAGTGATAAAGTCTGCTGGCCAGCAAAAAACGGTTGGACCCCCTGTCTGGAGCCGCGTATCTGACTTTGAGGCGGAACAACGCCAGACTGGTCATGTACATCATTTTAGCACTACATGTTCACTTGAACGCAAGCACTCACCGCGGACAACACCTTGTGGCCACCGCTTTGGGGCCACATGCACGCTGTGACACGGCTGTGATTAGGCTGAAGAGAAGTGGTGAATGTGCTTTGTCATATGGCTGGTAGGAATTAGCCAATCATAAGGCTCAAAAAGTGTTGATAATATCCCATAACCATTGATTATGAAAAAGAATATATTATGAAACTTAATAATGCATCTCTTTTGGGCTGACCTTCACCCTCAATAATCGCAAAAAGGGCCCGCAAAAAGAGTGAATTAAGTAAAACCTATAACTCACTCTTTCCGAATTAACCCTTTCAATGTCAAACAATAAAATTTGAAATGATTTACCTGAATTTCCATGATAAAAACTTTCCATTCATGTACCAACACGCATTATACCATCAGCCACAAAACTTCTCCGGGTCAGTAGTCTTGATGCAGTAGCATATCATGAACGCAAAGCAAACTTTGTTTGTGAAATTGTAAAAACACTACAAATAAAAACCAGCATACCTCCCAGTACTGCCGGTGCCGTCATTTCTTTGGAAAAATAATTGCTGAGTGGCAATATTATCAAGTTCAATTAGAGGCACGTCATCTTCCATTTTGTGGCAGCTAGCAGATTCACGAACAACCTGAACGCCTGAGCGAAATCACGAATGAAGTGACTTAGAAGTGAAATGACACTGTAACACGTGTGTGTAAGAATTTGATTACGTAACTGACAGATAATACGCTTTCAATCAATTTGAATGTAGTAGATAGGCAACTTATCTATGCACACCTTTAAAAAAGAACAAGATATTTGCCCCATGATTTGCAACTTTGACATTTTGTTACGCGGCCTGTAACTGTCAATTTTTTGTTGTTGTTAGTTTTATAACATTTTTAAAAAGTGTATGCAGAGTTCATTAAGTGTCAACAAAGTGAAACCAATTTGAACACGATAACTCTGAACATTAAAAATGATTATATTATTGAGCACCCGGTAAAAAATGGTTCAACATTTTAATCTGACATGTCACACAAATTTATAAAAATGTTGAATAAAGAATCAACAATCACTTCAAAGAGCATGCAGGTACAGCTGCAAGACAATATACATAAGTTCACGGGTGCTCGTTGCGTTGAAAGCACACATAACACAAGAGGGCTATGGGGATGGTGTATTCTGCTCAGTTGCAAAAACAGGTCATATAGCGCAACTATAAAGAACCCAATGTTATATAGTTATCTGATAAAACCAATCGTGCATTGGTCAAGTTTTAGAGACTAAACAGTTTCAGAGAGCCAACAAACTGCACCTCATTGGTGTAATGCAATAGGTTACAATATGTGCGCAACGATTAATCCTGGTCAAGTGATCATAATTTCACAAAACATCGAACCAATTTTTGCGTACATATTCCGTCACGTCACTGTTCAGTTTGTGTTTGATGCGATTTTGAATATATATATATATACATATATATATATATATATGTATATATATATATATATATATATATATATATATATATATATATATATATATATATATATATATATATATATATATATATATATATATATATGTAAGTATTTGATAGTTGCTTTGGACTTTTGTAATAAATATTGTGTGCTTATATTATGTAAAGGTTAATCTGAGTTATATTTTGGTATAATAAGCATTATTCCCGGGCTGGATAATAAATATTGACGAAATGCCAGATTGACTGAGATCACCAATGGTCAAATTTAAATTCGAAACGTGCACTGGCCTGACCTCTGATAGTTGCCCCGAGTTAGCATGAATGGTTGGATGCAACACCGACTCCCCCTGAAGATTCCGATTTTCAACATAGAAACTATTGACCAAACCGTCCATAACTATGGCCGTTGACTTATTCAATGAACGCACGACATCATCGTCCTATGATGAATCTTGTTTTTTTTTAGCTCCGGAATATACATAATAGAAACATTTCCAAGCGATTGAAGAGAGCCCCAAAACACGTCTTCGCGAATCAAACAGAAACTGAGGAGTCACATGACTGAATATCTCATGTGGACTGGTAAAACTATGAAATCCTGTAGGCAATCCTACATGTACTTACTAATGAAACTTTAAACATCTGTACCTTACGAACCGTATCAAGATACACATCAATTTGAAACAGTGTTTCATACTTTGGAGTATATACTTCAGTTCGCCAGAAGTTTGATGTTAAAACAGACTGAACTATAAAATATGCCAAAATATTGGTCAGACACCATAATGATTATTTTAAGCACAGCTGACTTGACAGTGATATAGAATATCGCTTCGTCATTCGTTTGTGAACAATAACATTTTCCGCGTCATGTCTAAAACCATTGGTCAGATTCTCTTCAAACTTGGAAGGGGTCCACCTTGGTTGAATTCCTACCACGTTTGTTTAACAGGTTACGGTCCGGTGACTTTTAAATTTGTACCTGAGTTGTCTGAAGTTAGCTGATGTTATGTTTTTGGTCTTGGTTCGTCGTCCGTCGTCATCTTCGTCGACAGCGTCATAGTCGTTCGTTCACATTTACATTTTCGACTTTTCCCAAACCGTTGGTCAGATCCTCTTCAAACTGGGTCCGTGTCCACTAGTTTGGTGCAAAGGTAATCCTCCATTGATTCTTTTTACATTTGTAATGTTTTTTTGGCGTTCATTTATTGATCAAATATTTAAAAAGTCTTGTGTGTATTTTTACTATTTTTATGACTATTTTTTATGACTTCTCGAATACTTCCTCTAAGGTTAGTCTGAAATTTGGGAAAAATATACCTTAAAGAATGGTCAAAATAAGTGGTAACTAGTTGGTGTTGCTGTGGATCTCAGACTTCTAACGGTGTTTTCTTTTTCAATTTAGGTAATCAATTCCTGTTGATTACAATGCGAGTCAATGGGGATTGTAATGGTGCTTCACATTTTCGATCGGCTCTTCAAAGCCATCACTCAGGTTCTCTTTAAACTTTGTGGAATGTATTTCGGGTGGTATCTACTGCCTTTGCCTTAAAGGTCAGAGCCCAAGTGATTTTTTGATTTTTTATCCTCTTTTGGAGGGTCCATTTTTTACCATATATTTTTTTGAAATCATCTTCTGTAAAACGGTTTGGCCAATGGCCACAAAATTGCACATGGATATATGGGGAACCCTGAAAGTATAATTTCTTTAACAGAAGGCGCTGCAATCTTTTTGGATTTAATGAATTTGTGTGTTTCAGTATTTTGAGCTTGTCTAAAACCGTAATTTTGGATATGCTGCAATTTGGTGGTGATATCCCTTGTGGAAGGGTAAAAAATTCCTGTTCTTTAGGTGATGTTGCTGTTCTTTTTTTCACATTTTCCTTTTTCAATTCGGGCACTTATAGGTTAATGCTTACACCTTTATTGATTATAAGTAAGTTAATCTCCAAACCTCTGCCAGATTAACTACTAACATGCTGGGGATATACCTTAGATCTCTACATCCAAGGTCGCCTACGCACAGTGCTGTTACAGTCCCCTTGTTTTGTTTTTTATGATGTATTATTTTATTTTTATTGTATTGCATTCATTTTTTTAAATTATGAAGAAAGTCGTCTCAAAACTGCTTGGCCAACTGCTTCGAAATATACAGAAACACCTGGAGTTTAATTTGTTGAACAGGTAGAGCTAAATTCTACTTTTTAAACATTTGATTTTGTGTTTTCACTTCTTCGACTCCTTCCAAACCGCATGCTCCATTCTCTTCAAATTTGGCTGAAATGTACTGTTACTCGATCTCCACCAAGTTTGGTCAAAACATGCAGCTGCTAGCTTTAACTTAAATTTAACAAATTCGCAACTTATGAATTTTCGGTAAGGGTACAGGTACATTTTAGCCATTGAAAGCTGATGATCCAGTCCAAAACTTGGCCGCGAAAGAGCTGAACAATAAATGGAAAGGTTTTTTTTTTGCGTTGTAAATTGTGAACTTACACATAGGCTTTTATCTTGGTAATAATGACATCAGAATGATTGAGCCAGTGCTTGGAGATTTGGAAATGAAGGTATTAACGATTGGTAAAAATAATCAAATTCTGAAGATCACAAGACGACTTCAGTCTGTGCAGCCAACGTCAGCTGAGCACAGGACTATTACAGTCTTTTTGTTTACTCTTTCCTCGTCTCTCGATCAACATGGAAGCTTAAAATCATCCCACAACGCCATCAAATGTATCTGAAGTTTACAGGCTTTCCAACAATGTATATTTTAATTTTTTTTTTTTTTTTGCATTTCACATGAGAGTATTGATATTGGTTTGTAACTGTCGAACAAATGAGGATCGCCGTTTTTATAAAAAGGTTTAACTTTTGCCATTTTAACTGATCTTGGAAGATTCTAGTATAAAAAGAATGATTAATTATTCTAAGTAAACAACAGAAAAATGTGAATATGATTATTCAGGCACGACGACAATCTAATCATATAATGCAACCGTATATTGTAATTTGAAAATTGCATGCACAGTGCCGTAGTTTATACATATAGTATGTACATTTATGAATGGGGTTATTGAGTGGTGGTGTTGTGTATGTCGTTCAAATAATTGGCGGCAGCATTAACAGGCTCTGTAAATTATTCTGCACAAAAAACTACACTTTGAGTCAAACCTCGGGCAGCAAAATACATTCTTGATGCTGCTTGTTGCTGATCTCAGTGAAATGACTTCACAAAATTATAACAAAAAAGTAATGAACGTGCCATACACCCAATTATGTAAATATTCATTTCTTGTATTATGCTTAATTTTCTCCTTTAGGTGCTCATAAACTATATTCTGCATCTGTCAAGTACATAGTGCTATATTTCAAGCGCAGTGTGACTGAATGGTTGCACGCATGTTAAAGTGATAATGACTTGGTATTGCTTTCTTCGTACCACGAACTAATGAATAAAGAAATGCTATGATGCAGTAAATATACGATATTAACAAAAGCCTTTCCTGTCTTACAAGATAGAATGAGGTTCATGGCAAGTGTACATCTAACTGTCAAACCTTATTAGATAAACAATAAAGCTAACCAGTACGTGGCAGATTTGTAAAGCCTAGTGCTCCGAAAAGCTTGGGTGAATTAGCCTATAACCCGAAAGCAGGACAAGTATAGGTTCACTTGAAAACAAGGGAACTCTGTATGAGGATAGCGCACCTCTAACCAACAAGCCTGTCGCGCGCGCGAGAGAGAGAGAGAGAGAGAGAGAGAGATGAAGCGATTGTAACATGCTAATTTCTACAATTACGGTATTAAGCATAGCTTTTTTTAATAGTTGCCACTATTGGTGAGGATTAGTAAATTTATTTTTGGGGTAAACTTTGCTGCCAATGTTAATTATTGAAAGATTATTATCTATGATTTGTATGTCTTTGTTGATCTGTATTTATGCAAGATTATACTGCACAACATATTATATTACGTAACTTTACTACATAAGTTGCTCTATTGCACACAAATGAACTATATATATATATATATATATATATATATATATATATATATATATATATATATATATATATATATATGACCATTTGTTCTTTATCCAATAAAAATAGCTCGAAATACTGAATATCAACAGCCAAAGTAACTGTTATACAGAGTGGTTTTAAAATTCTATATAGTATACTCTTCATATATTCTTTTTATACAAAACAAACAACACGTTTTAGACAGTTTGCGACAATTTTGAAATTTATACCCACAGGTAAGATGGTTGCAGGTACGATCATTAATAAAAATAGATACTTCGCAAGTTTTGATCAGTTTGATCTGCAAACTTGTGTTACACATTGGTGCACAAATTTGAAGCACGTTGACCTCACTTATAATGTAAAATTAATGCTATGAAACAAAAACGTTTTAATATATCAAAATAAATTTGTTTGTTTTATCACACTTTAAATATTTAGCATAAATGACTTCATGAATTATGCCGCTAACAGGTCTTACAGTTTTCCAAAGTGGTGAAAAAAGGCAAAGTATCATCAGTTAAATCTGCAGGCTAAATTATCAATACCGTCCCAATTTCGCTGTTACCCTCTTGGCACGCCGGTGATATCCTTGTCATAGATTTGGCAAGTTGACTGTTGATTGTCGATTACCTAGTAATTGCGAGGAAAACTCGTCATCACAAAAAAACCCCCTCGTAATTTCGAGTTTTAAAAACTTGTAATTACGTGGAAAACGAAAAAGAAAAAAAAATCTTGATTTTGAATTCTAAAACTAGAAATTTGCGAGAATGTCATCATTTTGAGCTTCAAAGTCTCGTTATTACGAGAAAAGAAGAAAACTCGAAATGTTGCGTTATAAAAGCTCACTATCACGAAAAAACACTCATAATTTCGAGTTTTATAATCACAGGATTGCGATAAATAATTCGTAAATACAAAACAAACTCGTAAATTCTATTTTGAAAAAATTAGTACGAGAAAAACTCGTAATTACGAGAAAAAGACTTGTCATTTTGAGTTTTCAAAATTCATAATACGATAGAAAAACTTGAAATTTCCAGTTTTACAAGCTTGTTATCACGAGTAAAAAGTCGTTATTACGGGAAAAAAATCGTCAATTCTAGAAAAAACTAGTAACTGCGAGTGTTGCAAATAATGTTGGTGGTCTCATTAGCCTTGGGACAAAAGTCAGTTACAGTTAATATTTTTAAACTGTCTCCAACCAGATTCAGAAAAATGAGGCTTTCTAGCCGGTTAAAACGATCTGCTTCTATACATTTTTCTACATGTATATTCTGACCGATCAAGGTGTTTCATGTGTTTGAGTTGGCGAATTAGTAAGGTCGTGTTTCAGCTATATAAAGTCGGCTAACAGAAAGATACTTCAATTGGAACAATGATACAATGGTTCGAGGAATTTATAAAACTTCGCGCTAAATATAAGTATAACCAAGTATGTCAAACAAGAGAAAAGCCCGAGGCAATATATATATATATATACATATATATATATATATATATATATATATATATATATATATATATATATATATATATATATATATATATATATATATATATATATATATATAAAATGTTACGCAAATCACGTTTCCGGGATACTCCCGTACGGTAAAAAAATGTTGATCTCACTTTTTGTATCTTATTTGAACTCACGTCAAGCTTAGCGAGAGAGTTAAAATATCCTAGTAAAAACGCAGACCAAACTTTCACACTACAGTGTTTTAGAAAATAATTGCTCTCACAAATGTGAAGGTAGGCACGTAGCCCTCGATATCTGCGTTCACACCGTTGCATACGACTGCATACCCCATACATGTACATCCGTGTAGGCATCCTGTGAAAAAAAGTATGTTTCCTCGTCATCTGCAAAACCATGTAGTTAAGTTCGCCACAAACAATTCCTTTTGGTGTACATAGGTACCGTTTCTGCAATGAAAAAAAATAAAATAAAATAAAGATACCGGAAGGATGAACAATTGCGTTCATCCACTCTATAAGCACAATGCCACACAGAATCGCATATCAAATTACAGTAAAAGCTGCTCCTTGTGGACACCTCTACAGTGTGGGTACCTGTATAATGAGGACATTTATATCCAGGGCCGAAAGGTAGATTTGCTTGTTAAAACACCTGTCTATAGTGGACACCTACTACTGTGGACACTTTTTGCTAGTCCCATAGGTATCCACAAGATACAAGTATCACTGTAACTGCAATGCAGTATTATTTTGGACAAATTCTGGAGCAGTCAGTGTTATTACAGGCATCTGAATGCCCTGCATCCACACAGTATTTAATATGACCCTAATAATCACGATCAAGCTTGCAAGCACCAAATCTATGGTAACATTATCTAACATAACCTAAACTGCAAGGGATAAAGTTCTGATCTTGGCAATTAGCTGCTCAATCTGATGCCACATTACCATGCTCATTTTAGCAATCCAATTGAAGATACATTTAAGATACTTGTAGAGTATAAGCAGTATTTGAGATTACCAGTAAATTTGCGACCACATTCCTCATCGTTTTCATCGAGACAATCATTCCAACCGTGACAAAATTTAAAAACTGGAGCACATCCACCCTGCTTACACTGAAAGTACAATGTTGAACACACACAAACATTATGTTCACATCCATATAGGCAAACAACCCTTTGGAACAATTATAATGTTAAGAATTCAGTTGACAAAGGCCCAACTGTCACATAAAGGTTTCATAAAATCATTAATATATATATATATATATATATATATATATATATATATATATATATATATATATATATATATATATATATATATTCTCTGTACTCAGGTACTTAGGTACCACAAGATTTCAGACAACAGTGAGGAAATTCGTGAGAAAATAAGAAGAAAAACAAACTTCTCTTTTGTAAGAGTCAAGAAGAAGAGCTTTCATAAATTTGAAAGGTTGCTGCCCTTTCATCATGTGCACCACTGTTTCCGTGAGAATTCAGTGAAATGCCCCCCCCCCTTTCAGTTTTGCAATATGATGAATATGATAATGGTCTTGTGTCCTTGCTGGGGCCACGCAATGTGACCAGTTTATTTGTACAGCTATCTGGGTCATCTGACTGTTCCGCCCCCCCCCCCCGCCTCTGCGTACCATGTACATCCAGGATGCCTTAATTGTGACAAGATCTTCAAGGATCACCCAACGATACGGGTGTGTGCAGCTTTGTAGAGTGTATGTAAAATTACAATGTTTGCGGTAAAACATAGCTATTGCTGGGACCAAGTCCGAACTTACAAGATTGCATGTTGTTATTACTGTCAGCACTTTGTGACGAGATAATATATTTCGTTTAAATCGCTAGACAAAGAAGCTCTATTAAGGTAGTTACAAATTGTACAGGCAAAACTGTTACAGCGTGTGGTAGCTTTGACTTTGCCTTTTTCGACCCATATACGATATGGAATTACACAGTCTTGCAAGATAGAGGAGTTCCATCTAAAAATACAATATCAAGGAATAGACTAAGAGACGCTAAGTTTCTGTTTTTCCAAGGGCTATTCAACTGAAATACGCAAATGTGTACAGGAATACCTTTACTCGTAACATAGAGATCCTTTGAAATGTTTCCTTATTTCACAGCAAAACCTACTGGAACCGTTGCCTACATGTAACTTTTGTGCTATAGGGGCAATGAACAAGGGCGTTGAAAAAGTCGGCAATAAACTATAAAGGTACCCGTAAGCGTATGGAGGTGTATCAATCCATGCGCTTTCAACAACTTTTTCACACAATTTGACATTCCATATAAGAAACATTATCCTAACACGACATATCCCAACACTATCCTTACAAAAACCCAGTCAAGCCAAATTACAAGTTTCAAAATAACTGATGTCGCTCTTTATTCCGTCCCGCCTACCAAAAAGTTCCAAAGTTCCAAAACACCAACTAATCAAAGCTAAGAATCGTCTGTGGTTCCCGATTTCCGTACATGCATGGAAGTACAATAAGTATTTGTGAGAAAATATTGCCAAGTAAAACTATGAATTAACCTCACACACCAGTTGGCATCAGAGGCAAACACTATACTAAAAGTTTAATGGAAGTAGAAGATGTCGCCCCTGATAATGTACATGGTGACTCAAGTCTTTGGTTGTGCAGGCAAAATTTCCTGAACTTCAGACCCTGGCACTTGACCTCCTGATCATGACCTCTGATATTCATCTCAGTCCGAAGTGCCCCTACTTCATTCAACTACTTCACATCTTTAAAAGAAGCTAAAGTACTACATTTAGCCGCTGAGAAAACAAATTCGCGAATCCTGTAAATTATTTTACTGGGAGCTCATCAGCGCGTATACAAGTTTTAACTTCACATCTACAGTTAATATACAAGCGCAGGGGCCCATCAAAGGAAATTAACCAGTAGAAACAAACAGGCAGCACAACAACTGTAACTTTCAAAGGAAATATGCTCAACGCTAATCTATACGATATCCTTATACAGACGTTCATATGCAGTAGAAACAAATAAGAAAATCATTATATATTGGGACGGCACCCAAATGTTACTCAGAAATGTTGGAATCTCTAGATATACTTTGGTTTTGAATTCAAAGGTCGTTGTTCATTTAGTCATTAATAAATTACACACAATTGTATTTATTTTCATGACAAATAATTTTCCAACCCAAGTGCACAATAATTCATAAGCGAAACAATCTGCAAAGGCCTAGTTTCAGATTCAGATTCAGATTCATTTTATTCGACATAGAGGTGAATACATTGTATACATTTTGGTAATTGCACAAAAACATACACGACAAAAACAAGATAGATAATAGTGAGAATGGAATTACCATACAAATATTGTAGTCAGGATGACCCTGCTAAGGATGATAAACATCCGCTTCCGCAAGGGCCACCTAGGAAAAGTTGCCTTATATGTTACACCTAGTTTCAACAGAGGTTCGGTCCATTACAAAGAAAATTAAAGACAAAAAACTTCGGCATTTATATACAAGATTTCGGAAATGATTATGAAGTGTTACTACAGACGAAGCAGTCACCAATGGAGCAAGTTTCAGAATATTGGTTTATATAATATGTTTTAACATACCCAGAGAATCCAGAGAAGGAGTGTGTGTGAATTTTTCCTGTTATGTGTAAGGGTGTATCAGAGAGTACTTTGGGGATATAGTGCCGTATGCACTTTTCGGTGGATACATGTTGGGAGGTGGCATAGTGAGGAGTGTTGCGATATCTCGTGGAATATGGGTGAGTAACAGGTAAGGCTGAGAACATGTTATTAAAGTAGCCAGGTAATTCGTTTTTAGTATATCTATAGTAAAATTTTAAAGCTTTAAGTTTAAACAAGTCAGGCATTTTTAAAACCTTTAAGTCCTTAAATAAGGGCTCAGTATGTGCATAATAATGTGTAGAACATATTAAACGAATAGCTGACTTCTGAAGTTTAAATATGCGATCATAGGAATAACCCCAAGCCAACATAGAGTAATTAATATGTGGTAGAAACAGAGAATTGTAAATTAAAAATAGTGTATTTCTAGGAAGCAGATGAAGTAGCCTTTCAAGTATTTCAAAGATGCGAGCAGTTTTATTAGCAATCTTATTTATATGGACATTCCAATTTAATTTTTCGTTGATTATCAGCCCTAAAAAATCAAACTCATTTGTTCTCTCTAATTGTGTGTCCTTTAATTTTAGCTTAATATTCATGCTTAACCTACGTTGAGGAAAATAGAAAAGCATATATTTGGTTTTTGCTATATTTAGAGATAATTTGTTTGCAGCAAGCCAGTGATATACTTTATTAAGTTCGGAGTTCATGTTGTTTGAGATATACCTGTTGTTTGACTGAGGTCCAAAATTGAAAGTACAAAGTGAGTTTATGAGAGTTGTGTCATCAGCATAGAGTATTGACTCAAAGTTTTGGGTAGCTAAATAAAGATCATTAACATAGATTATGAAAAGAAGTGGCCCAAGGATAGATCCTTGTGGGACACCAGTTATGATACTTAATGGCTTGGAATGAACGTCATCTAGCTGAACATATTGGGTTCTATTGGTCAAGTACCTTTTAAACCATTTTAGAGGTGTCTCGGAAACACCATAACATCTTAATTTGTACAGGAGAATTTCGTGATCCAAAGCATCGAAAGCTTTAGATAGGTCTAGAAAGATTGTTAGGGGTATTTCTCCATCACCGAGAATCTTATATATTCTATCAACAAATTCTAAAGTGGCTGTTTCAGTACTTTGAAGCTGTTTGAAGCCATGTTGACTTCTGTAAAAAATATGGTGTGATGCAAAATGGTCATAGAGTTGACGATAGACCACTTTT
The DNA here is from genome assembly GCA_964020975.1 of Hermodice carunculata. NCBI lineage: Eukaryota > Metazoa > Annelida > Polychaeta > Eunicida > Amphinomidae > Hermodice > Hermodice carunculata. The sequence continues at coordinate 75,535,147 of OZ026617.1, forward strand.
TCAAAAACTTTCGAAAGAGTTGGAAGTAAAGATATAGGCCTATAGTTATTTAGACTTTTTTCGTCATCCTTCTTATATATTGGTATTACTTTAGCTTTTTTAAGTTCATCTGGAAATATTCCAGTGCCTGTACAAAATGCATTGAAGTTGTCTGCTATCTGACTCTTATTTAATTCCTTTCTATCATCAATCATAAAAAAGAGGGGAAATCATTTTTTTCTTTTATTTACATTTAGAATCGTTTTTATAACATTCCGTGTCTTTTTAGTGTCGTTTTTGAAATTTTCAAATTGGGAATGATAGTGATTCCGTTTATTATGTTGAATTGATCTGTTAAGTATCTTATTGTTAATTTTTAAATTTTGTTTCAAGGTCAGAAATTGCTGAGAATCAGGATGTGTGCTCTCCATTTGTTTGTAGAGATTGTCGCGAAATTTTATTGATCTGAGAATTCCATTTGTAATCCAAGGAGACTTTTTATGTTTATATTTGTTAAAACGGACGGTTTTGGTGGGTAGATATTTATCTTTAGAGTGATTTACTGATTCCCGACTGAACTACCGAAATAGAATTTCTGAAATTCCGTCCCGATTTTCTGCAATACCTATGTTATAAGTAGTTACCCGGTTTAGACCTTGCAATTTATTTGGGCTAATACAGCCCACGTCAAAATTCTGCAAAAGAACGTGTGTAATATGGACAATAGTACTTCCATATGTATGTAGGTTAACTTATGAAGAGTTAAGAGTTCAGAATTGGGTAAAGACTATCAGGAAGTGGTTTTGGACAAAAAGGCGTAAGTACAATAGGTATTCTTAGTCTTCCCAGATTTAGAGAAAGAAAAAGACGATTCCGCTGATTCGACAAACCTCTCGCAAATCAAGCCCGTATTAATTTTTGATTATTTAACATATCCTGACGCCAATCTTATACACATTCACCCAATATATCATAAATTCTGTTTTCTAAGGAAAAAATAAATATAACTTGTTCATGTTCGGGTTAATATTTCCCTTCGCTAACAACATGAAACCTCGATGCATACCTGTAGATACCACTACAGTCCCAACGAATTAACGTTAAATGGTGTGACAAACCAAATTTCTATTTCCCTTCAAACCAGCCACCTCGTTACGCGGACCGCAAGAACAGATATTTATCTAAACATTACATACCAGATCTATTTTTACACTGCCTAACAAGCATTTGATTCTATTTTACAAGATGTTTACAAGTACTACCATCTGAAGAAAATAAATAGGTCTCACAACACCCGCATTACTCATGTCATTCTAGGTCAAATTGTACAATTTTTTATCAAAATTAAAAGGGCCCTACCCCTATGGAATTTTGTGGTTCCTTTCTTTTTGGCTAGAAGGTGGACACAGGATTGTTACTATCGCACCACCCCCATGGTATTATGGATTTTTATGCTGTGGCAGTGCATTTTAAGTGCAATTTGCCAGGAATAGACCCCATGTTACAAAAGTGGAGCTTTGTAAAAATAAATGTTTGTTTTTTTTAAAGATGGCTTGTTTTAGAGGTTGAAATTGAAAGTCGGATCAACATTATTCCCTTCTAATTTGGACCTATATCTTATTGCTTGCATCATGGAAGTATTCTTGGGAGTAGATGGCGATATATTCTGTCATCATCTTCTTGCATAAAATTTCAGCAAAATATTTGTACATGACTTCTGGATGTTTGGGTAAGCGGTGGTAGACAGGACAGACATGAAATGGACACTTTGGATTAACATGGCCCTATTATTAAACTTTAATAATATCTTGATGTGGATTTATACCTGGGGAAAGATGATACATAAAGGTTGTAGTTTATAAAATATCGTTTGTACCACTATTTTTGATTTCTTATTTGTATGTGATACCAGTTAATAAAATGGTCGGCGTATTGAACTTGTCTAGATGGTGACAATACAGTCTAAGGCTTAGCTTGCAACCGATGCTGACTGGCAGCCAATCAATCTCCTTCATATCTCATAAATTTTACTCAAAATATGTCTTATCAAAAAAATAATAAATAAACAAATAAATAAAATTCATGAACTGAAAAAGAAGTGTTAATGTGGAGAAGCCTGGAACTCCCGTCCCTCACAAAGAAAGATAAGCGATCATCCTAGTCATTTAACCAAAACGAAAATATCTGTGGCTACGCCGTGCGCCAGCAGACGAGAGAATACGAATCATTCTGCTCCCAGACCTGTGCAGTATAACCTCGATCAAAAGTAGTATCTAAATATCAGTATTACATTTACGCAAACTTACAGAGCCCTGTGAATTAAAATGAAGTCGCAAAGAATCTCACTCACCTGTGTTTCCCTAGCAGAACCTACTCCTTTTTTAGGTAAAAAGCAGACCCAGATTAAATCGATGTGGCCCTGGCTCCTACAAATAGGGGCAAGGTTTTAGAGTTGCCGAGACTTCGCGCGTTTCACTTTAGGCCACTATGTATTGTTGAATAATTTTGGCCTCTCGCAATTCTAGTTCATTCTGTACCTGCATACCCAATTCCTGGCATATGCACCCAGTTGAATCGATTACTCCTGTCCCGGCTTACTACAACGAAAAGGGCAAAGCAATAATGATTTCTGACAGGCCTATTTTCAAAACCACTTAAAACGTTATTCAGAGAAAAATTCTCATTAACTCGGAAAGTAGCAGGAACTCAGGAAAATGTATCCTTCCTTTTTCCTACGCTACATATTTAGAGATTATCGAAATATATATATATATATATATATATATATATATATATATATATATATATATATATATATATATATATATATGTATATATATGTATAAATATATATATATATATATACTGAAATCATAAGTGTCATGATACCATTACTGAAAAGGTATCGTCGAAGCAACAATGTGTGTGCCCATGTATGTATGTATGTATGTATGTATGTATGTATGTATGTATGTGTGTATATATATATGTATGTATGTATATGAGTTTCATTCATAGCTTTATCACCTTTTCGAACAGCTTCCATACAAACAACCCAAAACACAGCGCTGCTCTTTTTGTGTAAATTGCTTCTATCATCATCTAATTACATATACACCTTTCGCTTATTAACGTGTAGCCGCATCTGTGCTCTTATCACGAGGAAATTATTGATCAAGGAAATTTAGTTAAAACAATATGAGCAGAATGACCTCAGGAATTAAAAGGAAGTAAACAAACAAACGCGTGTTTATAATTAATTACAAAATGTATAATTTTTATTAACGGCCTATTTTGAGTCAGTAACAATATAAATGTTACATTGGCGCTTGCTTCTACCATCCGGCTCTCTTATCGTCTCTTTACCCCATCGACAATGGTGAATTGCCACATGAAATCGGAATACCAGTCAAATGGTACGAATTGTAACACATCAGTTCTCTTTTTCTGCGGCGATAATAGATTTGTTATTCTTCATTCAACGTCAATCGCATGTACAACTGTCAGCATAGTTGCCAGCATTGCCGTGTTGATATATTTCGGACTTTTTTGTCGAGGCAAAAAATTTATGGACAAAAGTGTATCGGACCGCTTCATAGTATATCTTGCAGTATGTGACGTGTTACACGGTACTGTGAATGGGCTCACCCATGTTCTTATTCTTAGTTACAAGGACTATCCGCGTGAACCAGTTTGCAGAATGTTTGGTTTTTTAATCATTGACTTCTGGCTCGGACAGGCATTGGTGATCGTCATGATCTCTGTTACTGCATTTTACACTGTTGTGAAGAGAAAGCACGTGTACTTCGGCGTTTATGACTGGAAGATGCTTGTATTTGCTTTCTGTACGCCTTTGGTACTGAGTATTGGAAGCGCTGCTGGTCAAGTTCTTGGACCATCGGGAACATGGTGAGCACACATACATCTAAGCATTATACAGAATACACACGATTCTATTATGTTAAAACTAATTTGCAAAAGGTATATACGGACAGCATTATATATATATATATATATATATATATATATATTCATACATATGTATACCAACACTAACATTTGTGGGCATGGAAACATAGTTAGACACCTTCACGTTTAATTGGCTTTTCTGCAAAAAAAAAAAAAAAGGAAAAAGAAAAAAAAAAGGAAAATACATATAAATAATCTTGCAAGCAGGAGGAACCAGCAAAACGAAGTCAGTGGGACACCAACAATTGGAGATTTATATTTGCGATATATATTGAATAAATATTTTGTTTCATATCAAGAAAACAAATAACAGGAAAGGAAATCCTACATGCAGATAAGTCAGGCGAAAATGTTATAATATGTAAAGATGGTACGTCTCAAGTGCGTATATACCTTTACGTTGAAACTGTCACGCTTTGGAAGTCCGCGCAGTAAGTGGGTGTGCTGGTATTATATCAACTGCAAACCTGTGTACACTTACAAAATATTACGTAAGATCTATCTATCTATCTATCTATCTATCTATCTATCTATCTATCTATCTATCTATCTATCTATCTATCTATCTATCTATCTATCTATCCATCTATCTGTCTATCTATCTATCTATCTATCTATCGATCTATCTATCTATCTTTCTATCTGGCTGTCCGTCTGTCTGTCTATGTGTCTGTCTATCTATCTATCTGTCCGTCATGGCTATCAATCATCTAATTTTACACACACACACACATATACACACATATATATATATATATATATATATATATATATATATATATATATATATATATATATACATATGTGTGTATGATTTAGCTGCCCTCTATTATATTTTTAATCAATATATATTCATATAACACTACTTACAGAAGGCACATATACAGTCCAATGTATTCATTTTAATGATGAAAAGACACACGGTCTTGTAAATTAATCTTGATCTGTTCTACTATTTCCTTTCAAGTCGAGCTAAATTGCAGAATAGTATACAAACATCGGACAGCATGTAGTCCAATATCGCTTTTCAAAGTCCTGTAAAAATGTGTATTGGATAACGCGCCATCAACAATCTAATATTTTGCAAAGCTATTCAAGAACGCCATCAAATAACTCAGTTGCAATTGTCAAAACTTGACAGTACGGGAAAATTAACAAAATAAACGCATATTGGTTCTTTATCTGTCTCTCTCTCACTCGGACAAAACTTTAAACACAGCATGTATGCATGATACATGAATAACAATACATTCATCTGCACTATTAGCTGTCTGCATGATCCAGGTCAATATCAGTCCCGTATTTCCAGTTGATTTATCCAATATAAGGAAGTGGCAGCAATATTTTAGCATCTGTTGATTTCATAGTACATGTACTTACACTGTCTTTGCCGGATGAGTTGTGTCCAGTTAGTCATCAGTTACATACAAACAGTCGTCTTTTTCCTGGAAGAAAAGGTGATACTCCCTGTGCGACTGCCATTTTGCCTTAAAGTCGGGTATTGCAAGTGTATCACCTAACATGGTAGGGGACTCCTCTGAACAATCTTTATTATGATTGAGCTGCCCTCTGTTCCATTTTTAAAAATTAATGTCAGTTCCAGTAGTGTCAGCATGTGGTAAGCGTGAGGCATTTGACTGGCTATCAGAGAAGAATTTCAGAGTATTCAAGATTGATTTTCCATTGCTTTATTATCTTTTATTTCATGTGTCTTTGTATGTTTCCTTTTAGGTGTCTCTTTGACATCCGGACGAAAACAAATGCTGGTCCCGCCATGAACAACGCCTTTGTCGGTATCATGGTTTCCTGTCAGCTGTTAATTCTCGCATGCTACATACGAATTTGGGTAGAGGTACGGAAAACTAACCTGAGACACAAAAAGCGTGACCAATATATCCGCACAGGCGTACTAATGACCCTGTATGTTCTTGCATATTTTGCACAATATTGGCCATTCCTTGTGTTTGCACTAATGTTTTGGCTAGACTTCGGATGTTCATTTACCATTTTGATGCTTATTGCAACCTTTACAAATATGGGAGGTGTATTTAATGTCATCGTATATACTGTAATCAGAATTAAGTATCAAAGTTTCGGATCACCTGGAACAGTTTCAACGGCATTATCAATGGCAAGTAAAAACTCTCTGTCGAACAGCACCTAAAATGGAATGCCGTTCCATGCAGAAATAAAGTAGTTATAAATAATCTTGTATTACAAGTGGGCACTACACGTCTGGCAATTTGGAAAGGCCCACTTTTACCGAGCAGGAAATCGCTTATTTTTCTGCCATAAACGCGTGAAGCGTTGTCAAGGAAACACGTTTTGTTGTGCAAAAACCTTTATCAACAATACAGTAAATTGTGAGACATGAGGCAATAGTTCACGCCTTACATGGTGCCTTTCATCAGGGATATTCTTTATTATAAAGTTGTGCAAGAGCAGGAAAAGCCCCGTACTGGGCACACCAAACTTGTTAACTGATAAAACTTGCATTTGAAGTTATCTGGTACATTTAATTGAATTGAATTTAATTTAATTTTACAATATTAGAAACTTGGCGCTTTATGACTAGTGCCTTACGCCTACATTCATACAGCAAGCATGACCACAATGCAGTCATGTGACTTAAAACTGGATCAGATGCCCATTGCCAAATTGGTCGGTTATACAACATAGACATCTGCACTTCGGTGCTATGCACATCATTGTGTAACGCTTTATTTCAAAGAAACTCGGATGTTGACAAAATTCCAGGATTGCTTTTGAAAGGATAATGTTTTAAGCAAATAGACCTGTAGTATCGGGTGGAAAATGGAAGGACAAATCAGGTCAACATGTACCACAGCACCATCCACTTTATGTGCAACCTTTAGAACTGTCGGGACCGAAGGCAAGGTGAACTTAATGTTGTTTACAGAAATTGAGCCTTTCACTGAACTATTGTATTGTGGAGTCCTTAACTTCCTTGTATGGCACACACACACACACACACACACACACACACACACACACACACACACCACAGCACCATCCACTTTATGTGCAACCTTTAGAACTGTCGGGACCGAAGGCAAGGTGAACTTAATGTTGTGTACAGAAATTGAGCCTTTCACTGAACTATTGTACTGCGGAGTCCTTAACTTCCTTGTATGACACACACACACACACACACACACACACACACACACACACACACACACACACACACACACACACACACACACACACACACACACACATATCATTCTCAATGAAGCCAGGTTTGTCCGGTATTTTACTTGAAGACTATTATATGTCGAAACGTAAAATCATGGCATGATTATCACTCCATACATAAAGTCAGATCTTATTATGATTGACGGGTCAAAGTTTTACAAATTTCGCAAATTGATCCATTTAACGATTTAAGTCTCTAATTTTTTCACAAATGTTAGTTACAGGTGCCATTCTAACAATACATCTAAGTCATAAATGAGCTGGAGGCGCATCAAATGATGCACAAACACAACTTGTAGAATTTCAATCTATGGCAATTACGGACACTTGAAAAGTTAAATGTTGAACATTTGCAAAACTGTTGGGCACAGGAACCATTCCCGCTTCAATTTACAGAGCTATGCCATAGACGCATTCAAAGAACCACAAATCAGAGTTGTAAGATTTTAATTTATGTTAATTAGGGACACTCAAAAAGTATAAATTCTGAATATTTTCAAAACTATGAGAGGTAAAGCTGCTATTCCAACTTCAATTTATCCGCTTGTGTTGTGGGCGCATGTAATGACCACAATCAAACGTTGCAAAATCTTAATTTTTGTCCATCATCAATTTTGTCAAGCGTTAGGAACTCAGACACCACTTAAGCTATAGAATCTCTGAACAGTTTGTGGTCCTATCAGTGAAATTGAAATAATGCAAATGAGGAGCAACATTAGCAGACTTGTACACATTTGTGATTGCCCAGGAATATATCACGCCATTTTTTGTCACCAGCAGTCAATTACATGTCTATATACGTTACAAATATTTGCTGTTTACACTCAGACATGACAGTTTTATACCACCCTATGCTGATTATTTTGAGATCATACTGATCTGTTGTGTTAACGCTGATCTGTAAAAGAATCAAAGTTGCAATAAACAGTGTATACACTACTAGAATTGGCTTGATTTTCTCATTACATGACCGATTTCTTGTTTTCTGACATTGACATTCTACTTTATCCAGAACATTCTTACTTTCCATCTCTCTTTTCTTTCTGTAATGCTTTCTTTCCTCCAGATATTTCCTTTGTACCAGCAGATTAGGTATTGTTATCTTAAAACTCCCTCTGGCAGTGCCAGGACGCAGGATCTGTTCAACATTGCTACTGGAGTACCTCAGGGCTCCATCTTAGGTCCTCCGCTGTTCATTTTTAAAAAAAGCGATTTACCTTCTTCATCTAACATTTTTCAGCCTCCTGATATATGCAGATGACACTACTTTAGTCAGTACTCTACAAGCTCCATTTAAGTCTGATATCACCCATGGGTTAACTTTAAATATAAATAAATAATTATATAAAATATATGCATGGCTGACGTTAAACAAGTAATCTTTAAATGAAAAAAAGGCAACTTTATGATTTTCCACAATCCACAAAGACAAGTAACAATCCCTGAAATACAAATAAACAACATAACAACTGAATGTGTTAATAACTTGAATTTCTTAGGAATACAAATTGACAGGCACCTAAATTGGAACAGCCACATTGACCAAATCTCATTGATAATATCAAAATTAATTGGCATCATGTACAAACTTAATGAATATCTTCCTAGCAAGATCCTAAAAATAATATATTATTCATTAGTATTACCACACTTAAACTATGGCGTGTTGCTTCTGGGAGATAAAATCTCCAGAATTGCTGTACTTCAAAAAAGTGTGTAAGGATAAAAAACCATAGCAAGTTCAACGCTCACACAAACCAATCTTTAAAGAACTGAACCTACTTAAAATGAATGATATTTATCAGCAACTGTTCTACTTTAAGTATATTAACACCCATTTATCAGAGTACTTTAAATCATTTTATATAAGACTAGTATCTAGTGTCAATAATCATAATACGTGAAACAGAATTGCTAGTTTTGCAGAAAGAACTCATCTTGTTAGCACTGAAAAATGCCTCAGACATATGTTTATCAAAACCTTAAATGAAACTCCTGTCAACATAATCAACAATGTTGATACTCACAGTGAACACGGCTTTTCCTTATATGCAAAGAAATACTATATGAGTAAATGTGTTGCTACCTGTTATATTCCCATCTGTTATATCTGTAATTTCCCTAATTTATAAGGCCTTTAATAATCCTTCATTTCCCAATCCACATACATGCAATAATCATAAACTCTAAAATTACGATAAATGTATTTTTTTAATACTTACAGAGTAGTACAAACTTTTTTCACCTCAATAAAAACTGTTTTGTAGATCAATTCGGGTATAAATGTAGCTCCCATGATAGCGGTTGTTTCATGGCGTTAATGGGTGTCTCCAGACAGACCACGATAGGTTATAAATGTGTATTCTGTTCAAAACAATGGCCGATTAAAGGCTTTCTGAGTGTGAGTCTGAGAGTACCTTGAACTGTTGAAAAAAGAAAAAGTTGCTGTTTTCAAAAAGAGCTACCTCCGACTCAGCCCAATGTAGGTATAACTGTGAACGGCTTGCTAGTTACCTATATATTTGTTTCTGCTCAAGTTGAAGTTTTTGCCCAAATTTCAAGAACCTTACTTATTCTGTACCAGCACTGGATATCCTATATTTGCAACCACGCAGGCTGCAGTACTAATCCAGGGCGCGGGAGATCCAGTTTCTTTGCAGTTTCTATGATTGTGTAGGCTGCTGTAAAGTAGGCCCTACATTGATCGACTCAGAGCTTTAAATTGGAAGTCAGAGTGCTCAAAACATTAACGTTTACAAAAAAAACATTTCACCATTTAGGCCTACCTAGTGAATCAGAATCTTCAACGCAGATGCTGAGCTTGCTTTGAGGTTTAAAATTGAACTCAAGACCATTCATTTTGGAGAAATGAATCCACGAAACATTTCTGGGATAAGTTTACCAAAGTTGTTGTTTTCCCTCTTGTATTTTAACGAAGACAAATTTTGGAAATTTAAGTAGTATTTGAAAAAGACGAAAAAAACAAATAGTAATATTGCAAAGCTTCATTGGTGTACGCGGAAAATGGATGTTAATATCGGATTATACAAGGTGGGCAAGCGTAATCAAAATCAGCAAGTAAGAAATTAATTTGCTTATGTTGTTTATCCAGTAAGTTGTATGCAACAGTAACCATGCCTTTGTGCGGGTACTGAGGACTTTTTAATAGCTAGCCGTCTGATCAACTTTTCATTTAATCAATCGCAATATCTGCAGACCAGACATGGTATTACGATACTATAGCAACCAGCAAACAAATATAAACAGGCCAGGTTACATTATGTACCTTCTGAAATACCTTACAAACCCAAACATAGCCTTTGTGAAATTGTTCTTTGTAATGTTCTTAATCACTTGAGAACAAGAAACCCCAGTCATCATAGGGAAAATATTCATATATTACCGTTTGCTAGACCCAAAGTACTGACAGGAGTTAAACGGAGTTGCGTGGCGAATTTGTGTGCTCATGTTCTAGGCTTGTATATTCAGTCACTATACTGAGTATATTGACAACTGACCTGTAAATTAAAACTGCATACTATACGTGTCAGCTTCAGAAAGCTATATTTCTGTGGTCAAAATTACGTAAGAGACAGCCCCCTTGTGTCTGTAATAGTCATTTTTAATGTGCACTTTGTAATCTTTTACCCGGAAGTGGACCGATTAACTCACATGGTACCTTCAGGGAACAGATCGTCCCCAAATTATCATACAAATGTTCTTTGAAAATTGGAAATATTGTTTTGCAAACAAATCATGTGAAACAACTGAAAAGTTGAAACTGTGCTCTCCAGCAGTCATATTGTATGCATTACACCAGAATGCATAAGAGCAAAACTTGAAAAATTGCATGTAGATGCTGCCAATAAATGTTCCCAATGATGCCTAAGGTAAGTTGTGGTTTTTACACGATAGATGTTGTGAAAATCCAAAAACAATACATATCACGCTGGTTTATAGATTCAATATTTAATACGGTAACTGTCACTGAACCTCCATAGTCTCTCAGCCATGACACATAAGTCAATATGTGTATTGTTGCCACCATAAGACGCCAAGCCTTATTGTCATACTGACCCCTCAAAGCTATTTAATGGCTGGTTTGGCAACAGATAAAAGTCAGCCATATTGAAAAAGAGAAAGTTTGAGTATAGAGAGAGAATTTGAGGCAGAAAGTGGGGTTTACTGGAAAAGTTTCAATTAAACTCGCAGCAAAACGGCATCACAACTATGGGTCCTATGTAAAACAAGAGGATGAGGCCAGAAGGCAGCCACATCGGAGAATAAAGATGTCGATCAGGACATCCATGCAGACCAAGCCAATGGAGCCAGGTCATGAAAATACCGGAGGCTTCCAGAGACCATGCAAGCTCATGCCAGTAGGTCCAGTGGATGCTTGTCAGCACCACACCCCAAAGACCGCCACATAACCAGCACCAAAGATCATAGAAACTGGGTGGTGCACCTAAACGAGAAGGTACGTACAGTTCACTTGCATTTGTGTGAATGAACACAAACCTTAATTTATACAAGGCTGTGGTTAAAGTACCCGGAATGGAGGACATTGACCTGAGGACCCGTCCCCCTGTAAGAAACACCAGATGTAGGTTTGTGAAAAACACATAAACTGTTGCGGGAGGTGAAAAGGCGTGGACGAAGACGTCCACCTGTAGCGATCAATGTACAGTTGGGTCTATTCCTAATAAAGTACCCAATTGGCATTTAAGGCACTAGGCTTCTAGTTGTGTCCCTGGATTGTCACCCACCTTGTACACGGGCACTGCAACATTATTGACCAGAGTAGTAAAGTGTATGAGGCCCTGGGAGAGAAACAAATGGCAGACCATTAATACATTGTCTTGTCAAATACTTTAGTAGTGAAGATGTGACTGTTTTGACTGATGCAGTATGTATTAGCCCATCAAAGGGTAGAACAGTGTACAACGCAGGTAAACAGTCTCACAGCCCAATGCTGGATGCACAGGCAGGACATGGTACTGGCACAACAACATTTCCTAAAATTGGAAAATATGCAAAGTTAGAAGAGCCCCGGGCTACGGATATCAATGTAAATCATGGCGTCGACAAAAACATAGACCCTTTTAAAGCCAGTGGCTTAAAAGTAGAATATGTTGTTAGTGTGGGTGCACAAACATATTCTGCCTTGAGAAAATAATCTTAAACTAGAAAAGATGATTTGCTGCATAGCAAATCAGTGTGTGTGTCTTTAAAGCATATTGGTGTTGCAATGTACAACTATTCCAAAACACAGGAGTACAAATTGGAATGGCATCTCTATTAAAGCTTTGAAGTTATTCAAGATTTTAAATTTCTTATGGTGCTATTTAGCATAATTTAAATAGCTACAACTTTTAGTTTTAATTCATTAGCTGCGCAATAGTCAACAACCCCCTAATAGAAGTTGGTCACATGTAGATTGCGCAGTGTTACAATACCCAAAATTTAAACCCAACATGAACCAAATCGGATGAAAATTGACCAATTTATGGCAAGATGAAACTTTCAAAGGGCCAAATGACCTTGACCTTTGCCCTTTCGAGGGTACATGTTCTTATAAACATGTGCAGTGTTGCAATACCTACAATTTGAGTCCAACTTGATTAGAATTGGACGGAAATTGGCCAAGTTATGACTGGATAAAACTTTCAAAGGTCCAAATGACCTTGACCTTTGACCTTTAGAGGTCACATGTAAATTCAAAAATTTGTAGTGTTACCATAGCTACCATTTGAGCCCAACATGATCAAAATTGGACAAAAATTGACCAAGTTATGGCTAGAACAAAGTTACCGTGGAAAGTGGCCTTTGACCTTGAAATGACCTTTGGCCTTGATATGACCTCTACCCGAAGCGAACCTTGACCTCAAAAATGACATTTTGGGTTAAAATTAAACTTTGACCTTGACATGACCTTTGACCTTGACATGACCTTTGACCTTGACATGACCTTTGACCTTGACATGACCTTGACATTTGAGATGACCTTTACCTTGCTATGATCAAACTCCTATACACTCGGAACCACATTTACTATAGTATAGAAGATATTGAAGATTAAAAACTTTAATTAGCCCTCATTTGCATAATTTTGAAAAGCATGACCTTTCATTATAAAAAGGCCAGACTTTATGTATAGAAGTATAATTGTGCCAAGTTTGGAGTTTTTACGTGTAATACTTTTCAAATGAAATGTCGGACAAATTTGCCTGTAAAGAAAGAAAGAGAGAAAGAAAGAAAGAAAGAAAGAAAGAAAGAAAGAAAGAAAGAAAGAAAGAAAGAAAGAAAGAAAGAAAGAAAGAAAGAAAGAAAGAAAGAAAGAAAGAAAGAAAGAAAGAAAGAAAGAAAGAAAGAAAGAAAGAAAGAAAGAAAGAAAGAAAGAAAAGTGTGTGTCGACACACACACTTTAAAAAGAGAGAAACTCAGTTGTAGGGTTCATGTGTGACGTGGACAGCGCAGGAAAATGGATGCGGCCCCATTCAGAGAGCAATTTTTTTTTTTTTTTTGCTCTAAGATACAAAATGTCGATACAACCGAGGCAATCTTACTAATAAACTAGTAACAAGGTGTTCCACAGAACAGTATTTAGTCGTAAGAAAATTTCGACCAGTCATCCCAGAATTTTGTCATTCTGGGGAATTAGCAAGATAGAAAACTGTCAGCTGTTCGCGTGGTGACCACTCTGCATGCAAGGAAAAATCTTTAATATATGATGACAAAGTACAACAGACTCGCCGCTCCTGCCCAACGTCAAAAGATACCGATGAGCTTCAAACTTATATTGTCAATTATAAAATGAGTGGCGAAAGTCTTGAAATTGAAAGACTGGGACTGAATGCAATCAAAGTGGAGGTTGTGCACTTGCAACCTTTATCTTTATGAATTCTTACTCAATGAGCTACATTTAGCTAAATGCGATTTTTTTTACCGCACCTGACAATGATGTAAAGTGAACATCACAAAAAATAACAGTCGCATTGGACAACCATTATAGCTCTTCTGTCAGCGCTTACACTTCAGCGTAGATTTAAAAAGTATGTTTTGATAATTAATATGCTGTTTTTGCACGTAATCAGTTTGTATAAATGTAAATGTAACGCTTGAAGGTGGCGAACTGGGCGTTTGTAAACCCTGTGCACAATGTGGCTGGTCTTTGTGTTTTTGTCATAAAATAGCGCTTATTATGGCATTGGAAAGAACAGTCATCTCATTTCTATCATAAACTCCCAGTACGGGGCGTCCAATTATATAATCATACCCCTAAATGTATCGTTTTACACAACAATGTGGAGAATTTCTTTAAAGACCTCGTACTGGTTAACAGTTACGCCGACTCGAGTTTACTTTAGTCGTGCATAAAATTATATAAAAAAAAGTATGCACATCACATAATCAAATGTCAGATTAAGTAGGTACTGTAACTCAACATTCCAGGTTTTTATCTTTTAAGGGTCCGCCCCAGGGTGGACGTTTTAGGTTTTTGGGTTTTCCGTGCGTTTGTCCGGATGTCCGTATGGATGGCAGATTTTTTTCTTGGCGGACCCTTCATTCAAAGCTTTGCATTGAGGGTATGTCTAGTTAAAAAAAATTGTTATTATTAATATTATCATCATTATCATCATCATCATCATCATCATTATTATTATTATTATTATTGCTATTATTATTATTATTATTATCATTATTATTATTATTATTATAATTATTATTATAATAATAATAATAATAATAATAATAATAATAATAATAATAATAATAATAATAATAATTATTATTATTATTATTATTATTATTATTATTATTATTATTATTATTATGTAATGTTGCGTGCTGCATTGGAATTATGTACTTGCAAGAATACGAAACTAACATATGGGGATCAGCAAAAGCAGTAACAATTCATGGACCACAATTGAGTATAATAAAGTGACAGCCTGCCTGCTGTCTAAACCATGCAAGCCGTACAAGTATATGTTTAAACCAAACCGGGTACTCAGATAAAGCAGACATCCAGTCCTAGAGAAAGCCACTGTAGCCGACAAGATACCTAGACGTGCAATCCTTGCCGTAAGGATGCATTGTTCCGTGCGTTCTGTCATACATAACGGTGGGAATTAACAGCAATAAATATTTTTCGATTGAAAATCAGTCTTAAATGCCTGACGATACACATATAGCGCAAAATACAAATAGCACAATTCTGTCGAACGAAGTTTTCACACCCAGAATATGCAAAAATAAATTAGATAACTACCCAAAGCCCCAAAGTTCGTTGAAATTACCTTTATGTGACACTGTTTGCCCTTATAGGTTCAAATTACATCCATAAGTTAAAAAAGAAGTACGTACAGTTTTCTGAAAGTACGATTTAACAGTTTCGTCAGACCTGGGTAAACAAGTGCAGTATTGACGAGACTACAAAATTATGTACGGCATGTTATTAACCGCGCCTCCTCATTTTCCTTGCGAGCTGAACTTATCTTATTGACCGGAAAAATACCCCTTTTTGGAAGACTTGTCTGCCGAGAGGCTATGTTGTTGGCTGTCATGAGGAAAAAAATAATTACTGAGTTGGAGTTCTATACAGTGAATCATTAATACCAGGGGGCTCTATTTTACTTTACATTAATCACCAGAAAGACAACTTCTACGTTAATATCAGGGGTATCCTGAGCAGGTCAGAGCTTACCACGCGTCAATTAAAAACTGTACATGCAGTCTTAAAAAAAAAAAACAAAAACAAAAAAAAAAAAAACAAAAAAACATGCACACAAATGATAAAATATACAACACTGCGATGTTTTTGGCCCGCTGGTATTCGCCCCTTGGGCCTACCTCCCGGCCACTGAGTGTCACCGGAGACGAAAACCAGGTAATGGAGCGACGCAAAGGGTCGCAAACAATGGACATGCCTCCCCTTGTGAGGTCGAGGGTAAATTTTTTATAAATTTTTATGTTGGCATCGCCTGGTCCAAGGACTCCGTCCTATCATTCCAAGCTTTAACTAAAAACAGTTCGGATATTTTGTCAAATGTGGACCCAACCGTTTGACGATAAACGTAAGACCATCGCCTGAAAAGAGACAACTTGCA
Organism: Hermodice carunculata; assembly: GCA_964020975.1. Lineage (NCBI taxonomy): Eukaryota > Metazoa > Annelida > Polychaeta > Eunicida > Amphinomidae > Hermodice > Hermodice carunculata. The sequence goes on from OZ026617.1 coordinate 75,551,424, forward strand.
AACAGGGGGCAAATTCATGTAACATTAAACAACCCTTCTTCAGCTCCGCAGTGCCTTAGCTCCTGCTCCAGCTTTGTGAATATTTTTTTCTCAGAAAGTTAAGGGCCGCACTCATGAACTGCAAATTAAATAAACTTTCTTAAGAATTGTCGCCGATGTCACATTTTGAACGGGATAAACTACCATCTTTCTAAATGTTCCCTTAAGCCAAGACATCCGGTAAAGCTTTACATTTTGATCTTGCAGCATAGAACTCTTTTATCTAAAACATGGACTCTTTCCCAAATGAGGAATATTTTTGTAAAGCGCTGTACCAGTAATGTGAGTATTTTTCGTCTATTTCCAGAGAAAAGGATAATATGTAGCTTTCGAGACTAAGTTTCATGGGAGGATGTAGCTACAGATCATTCTAAGAAAGGCGGGACCCAAAGCTAAGTTCTTCAGTGCATTGTTTATTTGTGAACAATATGGCAAAGCAATATTCTTTCCGTATATATCAGCAGAAATACGGTCTGCAGATGCCTGCTTACAGAGCCGCGTCTCTGCTAAGTTTTATTTTATACGATGGAAACATTTGATTCGAAACGTACTAAGCACAATGCCGATTGCTCGAGTACCTACCTCATAAAAATGTCCTAAAAAAGACAAATTATTCTTCATGGTACACCTAAAAATACGGACACAAAAGCGTAGAAGTTAACAGATTTAATGAGCATGCAAAAGCTGCGAAAGAAAACTCAGAACCATGGAGGTACTTTTGTGAACTGAAGAACAAATATGTTAATGACGTAAGCTGAAGATGACTATCACAATAAGCAAGGTCATATAGTAGATAATGGTGAGTTTACCTCCAAAGTAGTGGGTAATGGGAAAATACTTGATGTCTGGTAATACTAATACGTCTATACGCTCCATTTTACTAAATGGCTGTATATCTGACAGTAAAATCAAAGCTGATGTTTTCAACCGGTATTTTCGTAAACATTGTGACGTGGATGCCGCCTCCTTCACCTAACCTTGTGAAGTCAAAGTCTCACAAAACTTACTGAAAACTATCGCTTTAAACGAAATAAGTTTTATTGACATCTTCAAATCCTCGAATACGCGAAAAGCATCTGCAGCGGACGGTATTATTCCCCTGCTGTTCAAAGAGGTAGCTCCTACCGTTGCCCCTCCTCTTACCTAACTCTCGGACCTATCTCTTAATAATTGTAAGTTTCCATCAGAATGGATACGGGCCTTCGTGACACCAATTTGTAACCGTGGTGCGGCAGAACTATGCAGTAATTACAGATCTACCTCTTTCAGTACCGTGTAGCGAAGATCTTTAAACTTGTTGTTTTTCAGCACAACTTCAACGTTTTGCGTGGCAATTACGTACTATCCGAAAAGCAGTTGATCTTCAACAGGAAGTGCGGAAAGTATTTTGAGACAATACAAAAGCTTTTTGAGAAGGTCTATCATGCAGAGTTAGTACATAAGCTGAAACAAATAGGTATCCGAGTCATGAAAGCAGGAGTTCCACAGGTTTCATCACTCGGTCTATTGTTGTTTCTTGTGTATGTGAACGATATTGCTCAGACTATCAGATCTGAATTAAGCCTTTTGCAGGGGACACCATCTGATACATCACAGTTAACAATCCTACGGAAGCAGTTAAAAGTATAAATTATCACCCTGAAACAATAACACAATGGTCAGACCAGCGGCATGTTTTGTTTTTGTTTTTTTCAACCCTAACAAAACCAAATCAACGATACTAAGTAAGAAAAACCTCGCCGAAGATCGTACTTACATAACATTTCATAATGATGGTCTTGGAAATGTATAAAATAACTTGCGTGTTTGTTTTTCTTCAGATCCCCCTGGGCAACTCATGTGGACCATATTATCGACAAAACTAAAAGAAAACTAGTTGTTGCCTTAAAACGTCTATAGTAAAAGTTGGGTAAAAAATCTCTTGGAAGTATTTACTTTCCGTTTGTACTTTTTTTTAGTACAACAGTGTGGTCTGCAATGGATACACAAAAGCTGACAAAGATAGTCGGATATCCGTCCAGCTAGGCGCAGCCCCGGTGGTAGCGGGAGCATTTGCACACACAAGTCATAGACAAATGCATAGAGACACGCTGGTAATAATTGAATGAGCGTAGAAGAAACTGATACTTACGGTTAAGATTAATTATTAATGAAATTGCCTCATCATACCTAAATAATCTCTCACCAGGACTAGATCGGCTGAAACAAATACGAACTCTTGAAGCTGAAAGAATTATGGTCTTAATTCTTTCTTTCCATCAGCTTCCCGGAAATGGAATTGATAAGCTTGACATGTTAGGTACATTAGCTATCCAGATGAGCTTAAATGAGAATTGAAAAGACACTAACCAAGAATTTACTCACTGTATTATACAGGAGAGAGAAAAATACTATTATTTATGCCAGAATGAGAATGAACTGCATCCAACTAAACAGTGATATCTACAAAATAGAAGTCGTTGGTTTTCCGTTATGTTTTTGCCGAACAAAATGTGCACCAATTATTGTTTGAATGTAAGCGGTATGGTCTACCCGGGAACAGGTTGCAACGAATATCATTTTGCAGCTTTAGTATGAAAACATTCCTGTTTCAAATCGACAGAAGTAGGATTACAAAAAGTAAGTATGAATATAATTTCTCGTTGGCTGAAATTATGACTTCATGCAAGTATTTGATGAAGTTTATTCTACTCACACACCATTCCATTCCTTCCTTATTCTTCTTAATTGCAGTCATGTTTGTTATCCATCCATGTAATGACGTTTATAAATACCCATGTTGTCTCGTGTATACGTACAAGAGGGTCTTCATATTTGCTAGTGATCATGTAGGCCTTTCGTTTTTCTTATTAAAAATGTATAAACCAATAATGTCGATGGCAAGCCAACCTAACTCTCCTCATGTGGTTGACATTGCCGGATCACATCAATCATCATTAATACATTTTGGAGAGAAAAAAAAAAAACTAGTGTCTGTAGATAATAAAGAATATTTCAAGGGTTGAGAGGACCGGTTCAAAACCACCAGTTGCCTTTATGGGTGACTGCCTGTCTGAAGTCAGGAGTGAAATTTGTTTCTTCACATTGATATTGGAAGATAAATATTGATGCTTTGGCAAATCTGGAATCTCTCTGCTGTCATTGTTGGGTCTGGAACTTATGAATATGGATCATGTTTTTCTGTACTATTTGAAAAATACTTCATTGGCTATGTTGTGCTGTGGGCTTTGTTCTCCGACTCATAGTTTTAGTGGAGGTAGAGTGTGTTCATAATGTTTCAGATTCATAAATATCACAAAAACGATGTAGGCCTACTTTACTCTTTTGCTGTAAACTTGGCTGAGTGACAAATCGGGAGAACTAAAAGGTGATAGGCCTACCAGGTCGGTTTTTATTTGTGGCAGAAGTAATGGAATTTGTGTTTGGGGTGGTTAGGCCTATACATTTTGGAAAAAAACTAGTGTCTGTAGATAATGAAGAATATTTCAAAAGTTGAGAGGACCGGTTTACAACGACCAGTTGCTTTAATGGGTGACTGCCTGTCTCAAGTCAGGAGTGAAATTGTTTTTTTCACATAGGCATTGGAAGATAAATGTTGATGCTTTTACAAATCTGGAATCTCTTTGCTGTCATTGTTGGGTTTAGAATATATGAATATGGATCATGTTCTTCTGTACTCTCTTGTACACAGGCTTACCTTAGCAAAAGAGGACTGAATTGACCTACAACACGTCCATGGAAAACTGAGGGCAAAATGTCGCTTTTCCTCATGCCCTGCCAAATTCAACCCTGTTGATATTTTCGTGGGAGGACAGAATGCCACACATGCAGTTCTTAAATTTTGTAATAAGTTTATATTTGTGCTGAATCACTTAATGACTTTGAGAACAAAATGTTCCAAAGTATTTGTAGGTAAAACACCCTGCAAGGAGAGGCCTCCCTAGTATCCATCTTTTGTCCCTGGTACGTACTTTCACAAATGACCACGACTTTTGATTTATAACCAGTGAAACAAAATACCACACGCAAGAGCATACGGGTTGGTGCACTCAGCTTTCTTTTCAAAGATTCCTCACTCCCAGCCAGGACACATATTTTGTCAGCATAAAGGAGGCAAGGAATGCCTGTTTCTACAACAGAATGATGCCCACATTTTGATTACTTGCCATTTCTGCTGAGTCAGACATGGCCAGGGTAAAGAGTTTCGGGGATACGATACAGCTTTATTTAACCCTTTGTGGAACATCAAACCAACGAGCTTTCATATGACCCCAAAAAGAAAGAGAAACTTCTTATTGAAAACTTCAATGCATTTAAAGTCCTGTTATAAGCCCTCGTGTTTTTCCCTGGATACATTTCTTCCATAGTTGAATAAATAGACGATTCGTCTTTATATTATCAAATGCCATAGGTATATTGGGAAGCGTAATCATCATTTTAATTTCTTTGACATTTATTTAATTACATTGTGCTGTGAATATGAAGTACTGATCTCATTCGAGATGCTCTTTACTTGGTATATAATGCAGTCCCATGCAGTTCAAGTTTCCATATATGACAAAAGTTGCCTCTCCATCACTGAAGTGAATAGCTTGTATATGTTTGAGATTTATGGTTAAGCCTGTTGTTGGAGAGGAACTCTTTTTTACTCCTTGTGAATGGATCTTTAAAAAAGTACTACTACTATGCTACTGGTCTGAAGAACCCTCAGTTAAGTTGTAAAAGTTACGGAAATAAACGAGACAGAATTATGCTTGAACAACTCATTACGTATATTGTTAACACCCTTCCAGCGCTTTGCTATGTTTTTAGTTTCCCAATTCCATTTTCAACTTTCTGAATCTATACATGTTCTTACACCAGCAGTACGACTGGGGTTGACGATATCCGACTGTAGCTCTGCTACCTTACGCACCAATTCGAAGCACCCTCATCCGTCTGGCCAGTTTCTGGATCATAAGAATAAACCCCTAATACTATACATATCCCCTTTGGGCCATCTATAATGCGGGAATAATTCTGAGGATCCGAAAGTCTGATCGGCTTTTTATTAGTGCTCTATCACCTTTTCAACATGCGCCAACACGCCCTGGTGTTTTAGGCGTTATCTGTGCGTTGAGTAAAAAATTACGTCGATTTTGTGAACTTTTTGGCTCTGATTGGGTGTTGAGTGATTTTTTTCCTCTCTAAATATTCCTTTATTAGGCCTTCCACAAAGTCAGTGTCAACACCACCTCTTTTCAACCAATGTCAGCAAAAATTCTTTGCCGTGTTTGGACCATTGGTTATATTTCCTATCTCAGTGTCCCAAATTTTGCGACAGTCTCCTTTTACCGTTTAATAGGAACCTATAATGCTTTCAGCTAACTGTAGAATATATTTTCTCACGAGAACCACACCTCATTAGCTGTGTTAAACATAGGGCCTACTACAAATCCATGTTCCGAGACGTGCTGACAATTTCTTCTCACAAGGAGTCCAGTCTAACTTTTTCGTTTATTTCCCAACGCGTGTGTATTTGTACAGAGTCCCAAAGGAGATACGAGAAAACAAAAATGCATACTCTTGCAAAATTTTATGTGTTACCTGCCACGGTGGGACATGGGGTGGCTACTCCCCCCCCCTTTTTTTGGGGGGGGGGGTGCCACCCGACCTTTCAAAAACCCATCCTTTGGTAAGGCACTCTCTCATAAAAAAATTGTACCTTTGTTAGGGAATTTTCTAATCGAGATAGTTGAAATTGTGGTCCCAAATTGGCATGCAAACTGCTTCAGGCAGTAAAAGCTCGACCTTAATTAGGGACATTTTTCTCGCATTTTGGGCCATAGAAAAGAAAAGTTAACCTTTTGAGGGAATTTTGGCAAATGACTGGACCTTTGTTACGGAAGTTTTTCCGAAAAGATGGTCGTTCAGAGAGGCACATACCCAATATCATCACTTATGGAAGTACCCCTTCCCCCGTTACCGCACAAGTATTGCATGCCAACGCAACAAACCCGTAACTTCGAGTCCTGAAGTGATGTCGAAAATTAGCGTTTACTGCGTTCGCTCGCAAAACGTTTGTGTGCAAATAATTATTACGAAGATATGCAAAGCCTTCTCATTTTCGTCATGTCCCTTCAATGCCCGTATGTTAAGACAAAGTGGCATGCATACACACACACACACACACACACACACACACACACACACATATATATATATATATATATATATATATATATATATATATATATATATATATATATATATATATATATATATATATATATACGACTGATACAAAACTATTGCGAGGGAACAGAATTCTAATTGCGAGGAATTAGTGGACCTGGTCCAAAATCTGCAAACATTAATGTGGCTGCCGAGGGTGGTCTTATGACAATAAGCACAGGCAACACTGGCTTGAGAAATAAACTTCTACACATGAATATTCATGCCCCTGCCAGGAACAGCATGCAGATAGTAGGGACCAAGGTCGGCAAGTTAATAACCAGGCTGGACGAGGCAAATTTGGATGATCAAATGGGCCCAGCTGCATAATGGGTGCTACCCCTAAAATCATTATATGGATGTGTGCCGACCTATCAATAATCAAAACGAGACTGCAAATTAACCCACAATTCTATACCTGTTGTTTTCCCTCAATATGTTATGCATGCGGAAATGGGCGTTAGATATTCCCATTGTTGCAACATAAAATTGCTTCCTAAGCTAATTAAGCTCGTCGGAGTGAGAGTAACAGGAGCCCGATCTGCTCAGCGAAAAAACTGTTGATCTTTGACCTTTAGCGTTGCCGACATTTTTTACGCCACATGGCTAATTATGCTCTTTAATATCTAATGATACTGCTTCCATTTTATGGGTTTGCAAATGCAGGATTGGTAAGGCTTGAATTGTGATACTGCGAGGATTTTTTTTTTGTGATTTGTTGTAATCAAACGCACCGTACCGCCTTAATATGTAATAATCGTGGTAACTTGTAATAAAAAAGATACGGCGTTTTGTGATAGATTTGTTGCGTCCAAGTTTTAATAATCTTGAATGTGGGGTGTTTCAAAAGTTTGCATTGGAACAATTGTGGTGAAAGGCTTGCCTCTTCGTCGTTTCACATTATGGATTAGGCTGTTTTGCCCCATACGCAGCCTGATCAATGACATAAATATGCACTGATGTTTTCAGTGAGACAACCGAAATATAACCGAAGACAAATTTTATTTTTTCACCTGATCATGTTATTCAGTAAGTAGAGTGACCTAAGACTGAAAGGGAAAGGGGGAACAGCAAAAATGGTTATTTACCCGGTTGTTTGTTGTAGATAGATTGAAAAATTCCAGCAAAGAATTTCATTGTTTACTCACTCTGCCCCCATTTATGACTTGAAAGAATTTCGCATCTATAGACAACATAAATTTGAGTTTTTCTCCACAGGTGTAATGCATCAGGTTTCCAAGGTATATTTTGCATTTTATGTATTCCATGCATAATGCAAGAAGGGTCTATGCACTGCGTATGTTCAACAGTATAATAGGTAAATGTTGAATTCATTTACATGTACTATACAACTCAAATGTTTAACGACCAAAAATGTACAACTTACAATACAGTGGACAATATGGATCTTGGTTTCAGTGTATCACTGTTGCCTGCTATTATCAGCTTGACAAACTGTTTTCAAGGCAAGATTTAAAAAAAATGTTTTTATTAGTAGTGCTACTATCTTATCTGGATCTCTTGCTGAAGATAAATAAGAAAGGGGCACTCCGAAGTGCCATGGGAGTGGTGTAGCATAGAAAAAGCTATAGGGCTTTTCACAAATGTCTCCACGCCTTGTTCGTTATGGCCTTAATTATCAAAACTACGTAGACGCCCGGTCGTAGTCATTTCTGCGATGTCTGAACACAACGGTTCAATACCAAAGTGTGAATTTTTTACACACACACACACACACACACACACACATATATATATATATATATATATATATATATATATATATATATATATATATATATATATATAGATAGATAGATAGATATATATATAGATATATATATATATATATATATATATATATATATATATATATATATATATATATATATATATATATATATATATATATATATCGTCGGCTGAATAGCAAAGCTTTGTATCATGAAAAACCAAACTTTACTGTGAAGGGAAAGAAATGTTTGAAAAATTGACACGTATGCTAAATTATATGTTATTTTGGATTTTTGTATAAATTGCAAACATGATCCTGTCGGGAAACAAATATTATCCAAATTTCATTTTGTCCAAAGTTATGGCACATAGGAGCTTTTGGATCCCTGGCATACGAGGTTTTGCAACTAGAGTTTGTGATCTTTTTGTTTTCTAAAATTTGAAATGCAAGTTTTCGAAAGTTAAAACCACGGGACCTTTCCACAGAATTTGCTCACTTTAATTAACAAATATCCCACAGAATTTGCTCACTTTAATAAAGAAAGAAAAGGACAGCTTTCTTATCAACTGATGATAGTATGAAGCATTTGGTGTTTAAATATGAGCTCCCAGGTAGATAATATCTTCCTAGAATCTCAAATTGAAACATGAATTTTAGAGATTTTACATTGCATGCATTCATGTTTTACAGCATATTCCAGAACAGCAACATTGTCACAACTATACGAGGGACCAAGCTTTAACATTTGATCCTATTTGGCACTTTTGCTTAATAATTCAAGGATATCCATGGAATATTTTTATGCCATGAAGTCATTTAGAGATATCACTTAATCATTCAGGAAATCAGCAACTTGTAAAGGGATATCAGTGAATGTTTGTTATAAAACATATGATAAAACGAGTGGAGATAATGTTGAATAGATTAGTAATTTTTCCAGATCATTAAGGGATATAGCTGGTTAAAAAGTATTAAGCATTAATCTAAATAGTTTATCGATATCGCCAAACCATTTAGTGATATCGATGATGCATTTGGCGATATCGTTTAATTATTTAATGGTATCATTTATCAATATCTTTAAGTTACCTGAAAAAAATCCACAAATGAATGAGATATTTCTATGGAAATTGTAAATATCATTAGAGACCATTAAATATGTACATGTATAGAATCTCCAAATATTAATATCACTAATAAAATTATCATTAAAAGTTTAGTGATATCTTAAATGTGTAGTAATATCGGCAAATATATGGAATAGTAAACAAATTAGGACTAGCTATTTCCAAACAGGAATAAATGTTAAAAGGGCCCTCATGCAGCTACAGAAATAACAAGCACCAATCTGAAATGGAAGAACAACACTATTTTGAACACATTGATAAAACTCTGAACTTTGATAATATCGTATGGACTCTTAAAGCAAAAACACATTATTAAACGGTGAGCTAGGTCAGTATATAACTTGAAATGGATCAACTTTAACGGACACCCACGACACAGATGGATTGATGCAACTCTTGCATGCTTAGAGTTGCATTTCTTGTTATATGTGTAAATTATAGCAAATGTTTTAGCATTACACCTAATATGTGTGAACTTTTAGGTGTTTAGAGCTCTATTTATGGCCCTATTCAACAAACCCAAAATGTTGTCAAAATGAGCAAGTTTTGTGAGCAATCGGTTTTCCTGAAAATACGCACTAGTCATATTTATTCTAAAGTATTAATTTTTGGCACCATTTGTTATAGAAACGGAGTCAAAAATTAGTACCTTAAAGTCAATATGATTAGGTTGTGCTTTCAGCGTTGCATCCAGTTCATTTTTAAAATTACACATGTGGAATATTGTCAAAGAATCTATGAAAGTCTTTCAGTATGACTTTCTCAAACGTCCAGGAAAGAGTGAACTGGGTGGACACAACATGTTTCTCAGTGATGTACAACCCAAAATAAAGCAATACAATAATTGTTGATGATACTAATTAAGGCACACTTCCATTGGGCACCTTTTTAGTCTGCTTTAATTATGTTTCTAATTTAGACAAATCGAGTCCTTAATTTACGTCTATTGAGTGGGAACTAAGACTACATTCAAGAAGTGCATTAATCTCCATCAATATTATCTCAAAATGAAATTTCACAGAGATTGAAGGATGTATTGTACACGTATCAACCACAGAATTGTAGCGACTGATGACAAAGTGATGCCAAGACAACTAGAGGACAAGGAAGCAATTTACGCTATGATCGACTGATGTATTAATGATGTTTTTGATGAGTGATCATGGCATGTGACTGCGTGTACCTGTGTTTGTGAGAGTGTTATGACTATGGACCTTTGCACTTACGTTTTGGTCTCTTTTGAGTAAATACGAACTACAAATTTATATGTTTCAGCTATACATACCAAGGAGCATTGCCTTTGGTCGGAATTGACTTAGATTTGTTTCTATAAGACTACGGTTTAGATATGGTAATGACACTGTCTAATTATGATAGTTGATAGGTTTTAAATAGAAGCCAGGAATGCACGAAATCTTGACATTTGGCTAAATTTGCCAAAATAAAAATTTGTATAAACACAACCTCGAATTTTAACTACTTTTCTTTTTGCGCACATCTTACTATATAAAATCCACAACTGTGTATTTTGAAAAGTAATACAAAGATGGTTTTATAAATTGGTAAATGAGTTACATTTGGCTTGGTATCTGGACTTACTTAATATCTTTTCACTTACTCATACAATGGTCCACTTGGTCAAACGCAAAACGCAAAAACTCATGTTTCAGAGCTTTATCTAAATACTGTTGCCTCTAGTAGGGTACTCAATAATAAAACACATGTTTACAGTTACATGGAAATGTATTAGAACTGATAATTTTTGGGATTGCCACTGGATATGGAAAATGACCAGACAGTCTAAAGTCATATATCAAGATAAATAATAAAAACTCTTAGGCTTATAATTAACTTTCATGAAATGCCACAATATGACAAAATCTGCAAGCAAACATTCTAAACTATCGCCTTAAGTGCTTTCTGCATCCTTCATGCCGGCAATGTTCCTGCAATATCTAATATGTGCATACGTCATGGGTAGCGGGGATGTTTCTCTAGTAACTGCATATACATATATATATATATATATATATATATATATATATATATATATATATATATATATATATATATATATATATATATGTGTGTGTGTGTGTGTGTGTGTGTGTGTAGGAGCACTGGCATAACTTCTTCCACAGGCTAGGTATCAGCTATTCAAAACGTACTGCATGGCTCTTTATGGTTGCCAATTATGGGATCTCTCTAAAACAGAAGTTGAACATTTCAATACCGCCTTGGAGTAAAAAGTGATTCGATTTATCTGGCGACTTCCCTGCAGGTGCCATAATGTATTATTGCCACAGCAACAATAAAGTTATTAATATATGAGGGCAACTTGCTGTAGATGGAAGTCAATCAGCAGTATGAAACTCAATGAATCTAATGGTTTCCAGGTATACAATTGACAAATATAGTTTGAAGGAGCAATATGTAAATATAAGGTTCTGTTTGAAGCGCATCCACAGAAGCGCACCCCCTGTAGCTAATACCATAGTTGATGGGAACAATTGTACTGCACAATTTGTCAGAGAACTTTGCCTTGCTCCCGATGGCAAATTAGATACTATATTCTCACGACAATATATATGGGACACCATTACCATGTTATGCACGAAAGCTTTGTTGTGAATCACAGATAGGCTCTACAGGTCCTTCCAGGTCATTATTCTTGAAGATTGATGTACTTTATACTTGCATGCATGTGGTGGAGGCATTTTTTATGCTTGCTTCAAATGTATAATAAGTCTTGTGTGTGTAACTACTGAGTACGAATAAAGACACACATACACACACACACATAAATATATATATATATATATAACATGTACTACACAAGGTTTTGCATTTTCTAAAAATTGACCCAATATAATACGAGCTTTTGTAATACAGCCCCAATATGCAAAAAAATTGTTCTCCATACAAATGATTAATCATGCAGATGCACCGGTCATGCTTCAGTGATTTTTAGTTTTATTAATTTTTGGGTTGGTTTTTTTTTTTTTTTTTTTTTTGGTGCCTTTTTGGGGGCATAGCTTGAAGTATCTTCTTCTTTTTATAAAACTTTTGATAGGAAAGTTTAACATGTGAATTTCTTGTTACTCTTATAACTGAAATAATTTTGGCCAGATTTGTGTAAAAGCTGGTAGGGATGTACCTTTGATAAGTGTTCTCCTATTTTGTGCAAATGTTCATGCTCCAGTGATTTTTGGACCTTGACGTCATTCCCAAGGTCACAGGACAACTGACATAAAATTTACTGTTCACTTGATAACTTCAGATCTATTTTGAATTGGACTTTGATGTTGCACATGTCAATCTTTCTCTATGAAGGTCACGCTAAGACAGTAAGTACATGAATGGCATTGACTTCAATTCTTTTGCCACAGTGCAACATACATATTTTGTTTTCTTTTGACTATAACTTACCAACTACTTGAACTGGGAGCTTGATGTTTCACATGTTAGTGTTCTTCCATATTTAAAGGTCAACCTTACTCAGTACATGGGTGACCTTGATCCTATCCCAAGTTTGCAGAGCCACCAAGTTGATCAATTTCTGGGTCAGCTGAGCATGGTTCTGCTCACACAGCCCTTTCGTATATTTGCAAATAAAAGAAAGCATAATTTCTATATACCTCGACCTGCAATGAATAATTTAAATACTTGCAGTCTTATATTGGTGCCATGGTTTGGAAAATGCTGCAGACGGAGGGTTTATCGGCGGAATCTGTAGGTTTTTAGAAATAGATACAAATGGCATAATTTTGGTACGTGTTAATAGCTTCTAGTAATTAAAATCGTGATTTTCGTGAAACATTTAATGATGTTGTATTGTAAATTATATATTATATCATATTTTGTCGTAAATTGTATATCGTGTGGTGTGAGTCCATTTGTAACTTTTTATCATTGCTTGTTGTATATCTACTGTAGATTCTGTGGTGTAACTGGGCCCAAAGTGAGAACAGCCTGGGCTGATTGGACCACTCAGCATTAATGTGTTTCAATATATACATAACAGTTATGGTGACACTTTGAAATAAAGAAATGCTTCCGTAAACATGGGATAGGCACGGAGTGCAGTACGCTAACATCATTTCGTGCCTGTCGCATGTATACGGATGATGAAATAGTACCCTCTCTTTCTATCTCTCTGTCTCTCTGTCTCTCTGTCTCTCTCTCTCTCTCTCTCTCTCTCTCTCTCTATATATATATATATATATATATACATACATTCATACATACATATATATGTATTTGCAATGGGTGGGTCCGTTTAAACATAAAAGACATGTTTAGGCAGACCGCAGACTTAAGGAGACCAAACACTGGTCTCCCTTAGTCAGGTCTTCTTAATGCGCTTATATATATATATATATATATATATATATATATATATATATATATATATATATATATATATATATATATATATATATATATATATGTGTGTGTGTGTGTATGTATATATGTATGTACAAAGGGATATGTCACACAAACAGTTTGTGGGTCATGCCCATTGTCTGCTGGTCAATTGTACTCCTTAAATCGAACTATGGGCATTATATACCAAGTATTGATTACCACAGTTTCCGGGCATTTATAGCATCCCGTTATATCTCGGCAGATTTGCTAATTTGTACATGGTTTATGGGCATTTTTAAACTGCCTATAAACAGAACAACTGCCCACCATACGGTCTGAGGATTACAATTCTGCCCATAAACCACCCAAGACATAACTATATATATATATATATATATATATATATATATATATATATATATATATATATATATATATATATATATATATATATATATATTTGTTTTTAATACAGCCGGTAATTACTTTTTGAGTGGTTATATACGCATACATGAATAATTACATTTACATTGACCAGTGTTGTTGACTCACAAAGGTCACATATGCGCGGCTTTTGTTTCATTTATGCTTTATGATCAGCCACAAGGATTTGCTGAGATGTTCTCGGTCTAAAGCAGTTTGTGGAGCAGTAATTATAAAAGTACCTTCCAATTTCTAGACTTTAAGATTTGTAAATAATATGATGTCATCTTCATATTGCGGATTCGCTGTCTGATTCTATATCACGGGTGTAATTTATTTTGCCTCACAAAGTGCATCAGAAAGTTTAGGTTTTAAACCAATGTTGTTCTTATGGAGTACTAATGCAGATGCTACATATTACAAATCATAACAGAAACTTCTTTGTCATAGTAAAGTCTTCATATTTATTGAAGCAGGAGTTATTCTTGAGGGTTGCTGGTCTGCATGGAATAAATGACCAAGGGTATTGGTTTGATATAACGTGGTATCTATGACATTAACAATGTAGAGTTATAAACCTTTTAATTAATTTGAATAATAGTTAAAAAAAAATAAATAAAAATGCATTTTGGCGTCTGCTAGCCACGTGGCATCACGATGCGTTACGAAGACAACTTCAAGATATTATTGTGGGTTTCGTGTTTCTAAAATATGTAATTTTTTTATCAAGTTTCACAATTTCACACAAGTATTGCTACGAGTTATTTTGAATCATTAGAATAACTGACGTAGATCTACAGTAGTCACAGTCTGCGAGTAATGAATTTTCTTTGTTCTCAAGTAACACGGTCCGGAGATAGCGTACCCAAGTATTAAGTTAGTTGTGGCTCTTTGTTTTGGCTTAACATGTAAGGTATAGGACTGTGCTAGGTTGATTTTCTTCAGCCAACAAAAGTTATTGATAATAAGTATCCTAAATCTCTTATTCCTAGCTTTTTGGATAGGAGATGACAAGCCATTTCATTTTAAAATTTATATTATTTTGGTAATTTGTTCACAATTTGGAAACTTCAACCCAGGACAGCGTTTATCAAGTGTATAAGTAGCTGTGTTTTCTAGGTTTCGCCTCAAAGTTTTAATTTACCAATTTAATATTTTGGCTTCAGATACATGTATGTTCCTATCTCACCATGTTTTACGGTAAGTTCCTTTAAAATCTGTTGTGTGGTTAGCTTAATATTACCATATTAAGTGACAAGCAAGCACAGATTGAATTTTAGGTGACAGCCTATGCTTCAGTTCTGAGGATGCGGATCTGTTTGGTCTCCGTGAACGTGCTCGCTCAGCACCTGAATATCAATGTCCAGAAATCTGTAGGATTGAAAGCTTAGAATAAAAGTGTAAAGACGGTGTCGCTCGGTGGTTTCTGTCTGGAGGACGAAGATGGGCGGCATGGTGTAAAGGTTGTGCTTTAAAAAAATCTCTCCAAGAATAACCCTGCGATCCCACACTGAACATGATTTCCTAAGAACCAACTGACGATACAGTCTTTAATAGTCTTTCTTTTAAATTATTCAATAATTGTCAGTGACTGTTGAACTTGCGCATTGTGATTTCGGATAACATGGGGGTGATGTTTGTAATTGGGAATATGATTATGCCATAGTTTGTAGGTGGTTATCTACGAAATACATGTACATGATGGAGTTAGGTCGGGAGGTTTGACTGGATCATCTTTTGTCCTACGATAAAAATCTCAAAGGATTTAGATTGATTCATCGGATTGACCATCAAAATCTTCATTCAAGTGACGTAAACGCTGAGATCTCCCTAAAAATTAAGATTATTGCGACCGAAGGTATATATATGTATATATATATATATATATATATATATATATATATATATATATATATATATATATATATATATATATATATATTTATTTACTTATATATCATTCCATAGTAAATCAATATACTAACTGTCCAACTTGAAAATCGCGAACTTCCAGTCTTTGGGAGAGGAAAATCTCCTGACAACCGGATGTCCCGCTTTATACAGAAAATACTTTATTGCATGTTGGTAGGCTGAAAAATATATCCCGTTATCCACAACAAATTAATTCAATTTCAACCAAAAAGAAGTCATCGGAAGATTTCTATTTCCTGGTTGTCATTATTTCTTGGATAACAGCAATAGTGACGACCTCGTTGGGACAATTGCACAGAAGCCATTCGTGTGCACGTGCTGTCGAGTCACGAGCGACCAGCACAGTTTCTTCCACAGTCCCGTGGGCGCCTGCGAGGTAGCGTGCTGAACCAGCAGTACCATTTGACGCTTGAGTCGAATCCGGCCGTTTTCAATGCTTGCATGGAAATCATTTTTTCCTTTCTTAATCGAGTCCTTTATAAGAAAACCATGAAAACCATATTTGCTGTAGTAGGCAGTTTGCATCATTTCCTTCATATCGCCATACCAACGTTGTGACTAAAAAAGCAGGGTGGAGTGTTTGTTCGGGAAAATAACTGATCGTGCGAAGAACATCGATTAACATTACGCAGTTTACAATACAATGCACACCCAGCACATCAGATGGCTGTTGTCTAACTAGAAAATATGAGGGCAGGAGAATAACATCAACGTTTACGTACACTTCTAATCGTTACTTTGTGTTACAGCCAGTGATAAGGAACAATGAAACTTGATATTTAAATATATAGGGTACATTAAGTTCTTTAAAATAAATAACACCATTAAAATCTTCATCATCATCATCATCATCATCATCATCATCGTCGTCGTCGTCGTCGTCATAATCATCCTCGTCATCATCATCGTTGTCGTCGTCATCGACTTCGGCGTTTTCGTCGGCGTCGTCATTATTGCCATCATCATCAAATGAAATCACTCCCATGATACAGATATCCTAGTCCTCACCAGATGATTGTGTGGTGAAAAGTTATATGCAGATGTAGATGAACAGTAGCTATTTTTGTATTTCCTGCACACACTAAGACATTACAATGCACATGACCCTGGGTAGGTTGGTCCACCGAAGAAAAGACTAAAAGGATCTGAAGCGCTAAACGTGCCAGCTTGAAGTGTAAGGCGGGAGAACCTACATATTAAACCGCAATCAGTACAGTGTCTGCTTTTCCATGCAATCAGTCTGCGATTACAAACGTTGTTCTATTTGAATATTGTATCTATCTGTATACATTGCTGGTGACCTGAACTGTACATCTGTACATCAAGCCTAAACATTGTATTCTGTGTACACAGTAAGTCAAACAAATAAACCGCCTTTTTTAATTTGTTTTTGTTTTTGTTTTGTTTTGTTTTTGCTGCTCCAGTTTTTCTAATTTGTTTTTTTTGTCTGTTAATTTGTTTTTTTTTTCTTTTTTGTTACTGGGAATCCTGTCCCCAACACACTGTCGAGAGGTGTCCCCTTAACTCAGGGACTGTTAATTTGAAAATAAATATATTTCGGTCTGGTTAAAAACTATTCAATACAGGCAGGAGTCCCGCCTCTCCAGGTGTCCTCAATGTGCGGTTTTACTGTAGTCATTTTATCCTTTTCTGTGACAGTGCATCTTATTTGCATCAGTGTTCGACAGATTGCACACTTGGTGCGTTCGCGACAGTGACGTAAGCCTAGCTGTACTTCTTTCTAGATAACATTGTTTTTACTTTTTTATCTGGTGCACAGGCGCATATGACCACAGTGGGTATGCGCATATAAGGCAAAACGTGTACTCAAATGCGCCATACTGTTAGTTAGAAAATGTGATTTTTGTATGATTTGCTATTTGTTTGTTTGTTGTAAGTGTGTATGATCTTCTATACATCTCTTGAAATTGTAGGCTGTTAACTTATACTGATATACGTAACAAAATCATACTTTATTAAAGCAAACCTTAAAAAGTCATTTCACCATGACTTGGATGTCAGAGTGTATCGTCGCAAGGTATCAGCCTATTTCGATTTATTTTCGTGTGAAATAACTGACAGTATGAACGAGTAGATTAAACCGCTTGTTCGTATAACATGATTAGATTATTTCCTCATTGATATTTTACGCGTGCGTGCAAACATACATACATACATACATACATACATACATACATACATACATACATACATACATACATACATACATACATGATAGGAATTCTTCTGCTTAAGCGGTAATACTGTCTATGTGCGATGTGTAATTATACATGTGGCAGGTGTTCATGTTTGACAGGCGATCTTATCTCTTATGCCCTTGGAGCACGATTGAGAAATCTACTATAGAAAGGTACACATTTGCTTTGCCAGGAAAGTACAATTAGTTTTCATGAGTGACTCCATAAATTGATTTGATATTGTATGGGGCCACCAGTGTTACGCTCATATTTATACAGCCAATTTATGAATTTATTCGACAATTTGATTAATTGAAATAAGTGCAAGACATATTCTTCCAGCGTACCCGTTATCTATATTACTGAATCTGGAGCATTTATTCTGAGCTATTTTTTATACTCCCTTTATCTTTATTTGCTTGGGTCTGTCTGTCAGATAGTTGTATTGAAGGCCAGGTGACTGCATTTATATTTCATGGACAGTTGCCTTGTATATCCAATGATTCCGCTATTTCCCATATATGAATTAGAAATTGAATTTCTGAAGTGTCAATCAGTAGTGCAAATACCAAATAAAGAAGGTGTCTCAATGTCATTCTCCTTAATTTTTATGCTAGTCGTACTCTTACAATTGTCTTTTCAACGGAAATTGCCAAATGAAGTGTCAGAGAATCAGCAAACCAGCAACTGATGCCACACGGAAAGAGGTGGGCATTTACATGCTGGTGGCATTTTTGTTGCCTCCTGAGCAGACTTTCTTGGGGCGATACACTATGTTGGCCCCCAGCGTTCGCCGGGGGGTAGTAGACCGCCAAGAGCGGATGTTTAGCAGGCAACATTTTTGAAAACTGGGGACAATAAAGAGTGTCGTGTTTTATGTTCATTATATATTTGCCCTCGGAAATTTCAAATTACTGGTGCATAGTTAAATTAACGATTCATATAAGCACTCTAATCCATGTTAATTATATCCAAGATGGACCACAACCCCTAAGATGTCCATTGACATGGGTAATGCCCATGCATTTTATAAATTGGCATTCGTAAACATTGGAAAATAAAGCAGTGATGTTATCTTTACCTGACTTGGCCTTTGAAATACTTCTAGTATTGAGACTGGTAAAATTATCAAAGGTGTGCAACCAACATGTAATGTTCATAAATTGTACACGTCTTTACAGAATGGCAAATTTATCCTCACGAAATCATCTTTGCTTAGTTTTCAGTGTTACTGACGTGGGATAAATATTGCCAAAACTAAAGTCTGTACAGTTTAGCTTGCATTGGCTTGATAACGTTTTCTTATATACTTCATGTCGGTCTATGTTTAACGTATCCATGGATTAGTTCGATATGTTCAAGCACTATAAAGCTAGGCGTCAGCGAATTAATTATACGACTGAGGCATGTGCAGCACCATGATACATTCAATATGCTCAATCTGGTTTGCTGCCAGGTGTAAGGTTGTAATACAACACTCGTGTAGATATCCCAGTTTCATACAAAAATTAGTGGCAATGAACACTGGGAAACACTGAGTTTTAAACTTACCAGTAGATGATGAAGTTGTCAGCATATAACAACACAAATGAAGCCATTTGCAAGCCTGCCGGAACCAAGTTTTATCTTTCACGTGTAACAGCTATAGTATGTCTTTCTATAACTGTATGTGCGTGCATTTTTGTACTTACTTGCAGTTTGCAGAATAGGTCTGCGCACCAGTTGTGGAAAAGAAATCTTGTGGAACGCTTAGTGATATATCTATGCATCTGTGATTTATTACATGGGATTAGCCACCCATGGGATTTCGTCGTCACCCTTGCAACGTGTGCACTTCCGCCGTACTGGTTTTGTGTCATTTCTGCGTTCTTACTTCAGGAATTTCTCACAGCTCAAACCATCATAGTTTCTATTATGGCAATCAATGCATTCTTTATGGTTGTGAAACAAACATACATTTCATTTGGAAAATACGACTGGAAGTTATTGGCAACTGCTTTTGGCAGTCCGGCGCTCGTGGGTTTCGTCATGGTAGGACTAGATGTGTATGGCTATTCGTCAGCGTGGTGAGCAAAAACAATGATTAACACATTTCCTCAACTATTATTTGCACAATTGAAATTATTTTTATCTACTTATTGAATTGATTTATTTATTTAGCAATGTCCTCCTTTTTTCAAATTTTGTCACATGAATTATCTTCGTCATGAATCCGTTATTTTTCAGCTTCAATTAATGTGGACGTAAGCAAAAATATTTTACAGTAGCTCTTGGTCGGTCTGTTTGGCTCTTTCCATTCCAGCAGAGTAAGCGCGGCTGGACATGGCAGTGTGATATCATTAAAGGGAAAAAGGGAAGCCTCAACACAATCATATATATATATATATATATATATATATATATATATATATATATATATATATATATATATATATATATATATATATATATATGCGTGTGTGTGTGTGTGAAGTTTGCCATTAATACATGTGACTTCTGATCCATAAGGCATGTTTTGCACATATATGCATCCAATTAATCTTAGTGAGAAGGACGTAAATCATAATTGGTTCGATTCAGCATTTGTTACTTTTAACTGTGACCTTCAAGGTAAAGAAGAGATACAGATATCGATGTGCTGCTTGCTGTATTCTTTTGCTAAACAGTCAGATGAGACTGGCAGCTCCCAGCAAGAAGCCGGCTGGTAACACGGTTCTTGTCCAGCAATGAAAGGACCGTAGTATTCTTTCTTCTTGCGTTTGTGGAGGCGTATCAGCATATCAATTCCATAAATGCTATAACTAATATGATTAAGGATTCATTTGGGAATATAACCATAACAAGGCGAGGTTCTTTTTAATTCTGCGTTTTCACGATTACAGTTTACAGTATGATGATTTCTTTTTCCAAATTTTACCCAAGTTCTCTTTTCCATTGCAACTAACAAAGAGCAGATGTTATGTTCACAGCAAAAGCATTTACTTTGTCTGCAAAACTATTATGTTCGTGTCGCGGTTTCTATAAAACGTGATGGGATCCATTCACATAAACTATGTTGATGCTTGTCCTGTACATTTTTATAAATATTGGGTGGTGACATACATAGCTATTTGTGCAGTTTGTTACATGGGACATAACAACTATCCAGATGGGATTACCAATTTTGACGCGAACACAAGGTCTCCCGTATGCAATGTAGAATAATCACACGATCAGGCTGTATAGTACCATGATACCTGATGCTATTATACAAAATTGCGCGTAGCTTTTTAATACTTTTGACGTGCGTAGCAAGATCATGATAGCCATCAATGCCCGGCATGCTATGGACTCCCGACATCGAAGCTCATGATGATGTTGATATGATGTCGTTTGGATCTAAATATTACCTTTCACACAGATAGTTATAATTTGTGAGAATAATGTTTCGTTTTTAATTGCCAAATTGTTATGAGTTTACGTAGACGTCCGATACTGGTGCAGCATTACTTATCTATATATTTCACTTTGTCGTGCGGTGTTATTATATTTTGTATGAACGTGCTGGATAGTTTCTGTCAGAAGTGGATTGAGGTAAACGTTTGCTCTGTTTTATAAAACATGACCATTGTAATTATGCAGAAAACTTTGTGTACTTTGTATGTATGTGCGCAAATTGTATACTTAACACACTGGGCAATGAAAGTAGTTCTCTGCTTTTTTTTCATTTTTTGCTGCTGTTCCAGTGAAACAAATCTACTTATATTAAACATATAATGTTTAAGTCTAATATTGTCCGAACATTACACATCGTTTTATATGATCATAAGAATCGAGCCTGATTTGCCCAACAAAGTTATGTAATTATTTTGTTTGCCGATGGTATTTGTGCCAATAACGTGTGTTTGTTTGTTCGTTCGTTTGTTCATTCATTCCTTGATTTATATTCCGTTTCGTTTAGTAAGGATTTGTGATGTTTCCGTCGATTTTAACACTGAATTAAGTGTAACACGACAAAGCCTTAATTCCTGGATGAGAAATAGTCTAGTCACTTTGTATAGCATGCCCTGGTACGGCCTTAATTTATGTATTGATATAAATATGACTGTCTGCCAACGCAGACATTTGGGTTCTGTAGGGTGTCTTTAGTTTTTTTCCTTTCTTTTTGCGTTTGTTTGTTTGTTTGTTTGTTTGTTTCTTTCTTTCTTTCTTTCTTTCTTTCTTTCTTTCTTTCTTTCTTTCTTTCTTTCTTTCTTTCTTTCTTTCTTTCTTTCTTTTCTTTCTCTCCTTCCCTCCTATCTCTCTCTTTCCTTCTTCCGATTCCTCTTCTCTTCCAACAATTGTGTCCGGCAATTTGATTGGACATTATTATATTACAATTAGGAACTCCAAACTTACTAATATTATATATCCATAAATGCAGTCCATCTTGTTTACAAAGAGGAGTGAAGGTGTCTAAAATAATGCAATTTAGGGCCATCTGAATATTCACAAACTACAGCTACACAGCACTTCATACCCTACAGCAAGCTGGAACATAATAGGTTATGAATTGACTGCTGTGTCTTCACCATCTATACTGCAAACAACCAGTGTATGCATATACTTCTCAAGTGGCACAGAGATACCCAAGCCAAACAGATAGCTGCAAAATTGTCCCCAAGTTCCAAGGATCTTTGAAGCAATAGCACCAGTTTTGCCAGTGATAGCATGTTTGAATGGTTTTTCTGGAAACTTACTTACCAGATCAAAATGACTCAACTCATCATCTACTAGTAGCTATGTATGGGTCACACGTACACGTACATGCATACATAAACTTTGTAGCTGCAGTAAGGAGGGTTCATACCAGTCACACACAAGACAGATTACATAAGCACAATTTTTGCTTTTACTTTGTGTGAGGGACCAGTTCGAATTATTGAATTTTACAGCTGAGTGGAATTTAGTGTTTAAGTAGACTTGTTTGAGTGAGGGTGTGATGGGGTGAAACTACATGTGATGAAATTTTCACTGCCTATGCCATGATCAACCTCTATCATAAATCTGTGTTCCAGAATGTTCCCTCACTGATGAATTAGCATGCATAAAGGTAATGTAGATTGTGGACACATTTAATGTACAGTTGTATTTTTTGCATCATGAGAGAGGTATACCTATATGTATGCAAGCTATTTCAGATAACTTGACCAGAGTTTTGCACAATAACTGTAATTATACATTACATTTAGGTTTTCAAATATTGCATAGTATTTTGTGGTAAACTATTTTTGACTAATCTGAAACCAGTACTTTTGTCAGTGAATGACAGAGTGATTCCAGTGAACTTGACAGGCTATATATAATGTTCCATCATAGCACCATTAGCAGACTACTTTATGCAGAACGTTACAACTCAAAACCAGGCATGATATACTTCTGTTTGTGGATTTTTAATGAATGTGGGTGACAATTTTGAAAACTCTGGCAAATTGGGGGCTATTTGAACATTTAAACTTTGAACATCTTCAACTATTATAGGTAGATGTGCCATTCCAACTTTAGCTTAAGTTTGTCCTCTAAACGCATCCAATAAACACCATACAAAACTTGTAGAATTTGACTTTATCCTGATTAGGGGCATTTGAAAGGTTTAAATGTTCAGTATCTTCATAATTATAGGTAGAGGTGTCATTCCAACTTCAATTCGTAGAATTCCGCTGAAGGCATATCCAGTTAACCATAAACAAAGATGTAAAATTTGGATATATACCCAATTGGGGAACTTTTACAATTTAAATGTTTAAATATATGTCTCCAGAACAATCATTTGTAGATTTGCCATTTTTATCTCACATCGTAGGTTTTTCCTAATCACCTATATCCAGAGCTAAAATTAAATCTCACACGCCAGTAATGCCAGCATATCTGAGAGACAAAAATAGCAGACTTGCATGGACATATTTGTGATAGACCAGATGTGCAACAGGCCATGATCTGTCACCAGATTAGCAGTCAATATATGCATATGTAAATCAGTAGGATTTATTGTTTACACTCATGCGAGACATGACACTTTTATGCAGCCTTATGGTCACCATTTCGTCATTGGCCCATGGTATTGTAGTGTCAACAGTTATCCACATATAAATCAAGAGGCAAAAAAAACGACCTAGAGGTACTTAGTTTCTCGCTAGATGACCAAATCTTGTTTGTTTCCTGACACTAGATATTCTCTTGCATCAAGAATTCTTTTTTTCGTTCTGGATTTCTTTTTTACCCGCAGATTTCTTCAATCCAACAGCTTAATTTTGCTTTTTTCCCAAAAAATTTCATCCTTTCTCTCACGTAGCTTTCCCGGTCTCATTTTGAATGTACAAAGCAACAACTTTCCTTCGTTGGCACACAGACTTACTTGAAAAAGAAATCGTCTCTACTATTTTCTTTTTCTTTTTACAGGTGCTTTGTGGACATGAAGAACACAGCCGGTGTCATAGTAAACTATATATATGCTATCAGCTTGCAAATATGTATCATCAACAATATAGTATGTTATGTGCTGGTATGGTGTTTTATCAGAAAAGCACAAAGAATGACAACGCTGGTTGGACGTCAAACAGAGAGATACCATAATGTGGCAAGAATGATTCTCGTCTTTATCATCAATTATTTTATGCAATACTGGGCATTTATAATGTATTCTACTTGGCTACTCTTCAATGTACCTCATTTTTGGATGGTTATGATGGTTGTATGTTTTACAAATCTTGGGGGACTTTTTAATTTTATAGTTTATACTATTATACGGCGAAGATTTATTCAAGTTGCTGACGGCTCCAATACATTGTCCATGCCGTGCAAATCTTAGCTGGAAATTGCCCGTGGCTTGGCAAACACAATGATGGGCACTTCATCGGCATGCGCGGACCGCTTAAATGCCACGTGAAAATAAACAGTCTCTTGTTAACTCAGCTTGCTGTTACGTGACACAGTGGGGCCAGGCTAAAGCTCAGAAGCATAAAATAACTGGAGCAAACCAATCTGCCTCCCTGTCTGTCTGTCTGTCTCTCCGGACACACACACATACACATATATATATAATATATATATATATATAAATTTATATATATATATATATATATATATATATATATATATATATATATATATATATATATATATATATCGTATGAACCACATTCTAGTCTTTACCGTATTCCGCAGTCCGAACCCTTTACTCTCCATAAGCTAACCTGTCCCTGTCTAACCTATATACATATGGAATATCTATTGTCCATATTGCACACGTTCCTCTGTAAAATTTTGACATAGGCTGTATCAGCCCAAATAAATTAAAGGGTCTTCAGTGGGTAACTACTAAACATGTTTCGGAGCCTTTTACCCGCACATGTCTCTCTGAGTGTCGGCTCCTTGTCTTAGTTAAATATTCAGCCAAGACAACTCACATAATCAAGAATAAATATGAACGTGGCAAATGATGAATTAGCTAAATAAGTGAAGTTTTGCTTATAAATGCATAGCTTCATTATGAAAGAATACCTGTCAAACAAAACATAATTACTAAAATTTTAAAGTACAGGTTCCGATAAGAACAAACAAAATAATATATATATATATATTATTATATATACATACATATGTATATATATACATATATATACATATATATATATATATGTATATATATATGTGTGTGTGTATATTGTGTGTGTGTGTAGTAACGTTAAAACAACGGTACGACGCTCGTCATTCACCTGTGCGACACTGATTCGATTCTAGGCAGGGGGGAGAAAGTACAGTGATATCATAGCACTCCGGCCATGCGGAGTGCTTGTTTTTGAGGCCTTCGGTCTCCTCCACACCACTAAAGGAAGCATACGTCTACACCTATCCGATGGAGAGAAACTCGGTAATTCAACACCACTTCTTTTACAATCAATATTAAACAAATCGATCTATATAATAGAGTCACGTCGGGGCCCTTGTAATGAATATAAGTACAATTTATGTAAAAGGAGAAAAAAGAAAACAAGTAAAAACACACATCAGCAAGATTGTTAACCCATACACTAGACTGCTGTACATTGTATTTGCTTGTTGTCAGCGGTGCCTGTTTTTAAGACCTACTCCTCACCGCCATCAGGTAAGGAGCATATATGTCAACGTCTGTCCGATAGACAAGGTAAAAAATAATAATAAAATTTTAAAAGAAAAGTCAGCAAGCAGGCTTATTGCTAGGCAGCATGGGCAACAACTCGGTACCATCGAACCTCTGGTGTCTGCCCATCAAATTTAGAGAGAACCTGCCGGACCGCTTTAGAGAAAACTGTATTTTGTTTCCACGTGTTTAGATCCATAATGCTACATTTGCATTGCCTACAATGCGTGTATCCATAATAGGATTCCAAAATTCATTAAAAGGCGGTAACGGCAGACCACCTTGTAAAACAATGTGACTGAAACTGTGTCGAACTACATTTCAAGGGAATGTACCATTGGTGTTGACAAGAAATGAAAAATTGCACAAACACAATATAATGATATAGAAAAATGCACGATCACCTAATCAAAACGTTATGATAACGTTTGCTACCTAAAAATTTGGTTTTAATGTTCTAAGCAACAATTTTAGAGAAATGCCTTTTAAATTGAAGAAAGTTTATTCAGAACGCCATTGTTACATCACCGCAATTGCTAAAAAATCATTGCGGATACACCCAAACCAAATTTTAACAAAATCTGGCCGAATAAACTGTGAATTAACAGTGAAAGCAGACGAAATCTACACAAATTTTCCCAGCTGCTATTCCTTTTTTTTTCTTTTTGGCGAATATAGCAAACCTACGTATGTTGTGCAGCATCCGACATACCTTTGAACTGACTTAAAGTCAGAGGCTTTGTGAACGATTGCCATATTTCAGTTCAAGAACAAGGTCTATTGTCCAGTCTCTCCCGTTCTTATTAAGGCATTTCATAACTTCCGTCCCACAATCTTGTACTGTCCTGCTGATTCGTGACACTTGACACACTATCCATCTTCCAGTATACATGGTCACCTGAAGCCAAATAATAATAATAATAATAATAATAATAATAATAATAATAATAATAATAATAATAATAATAATAATAATAATAATAATAATAATAATAATAATAATAATAATAATAAAGTTTACGGGTAGGATTGATGAAATACATAACTCATACATTTGATTTGCCACCTTTAGGGGGCCGTCTGTAAAGCTATTTTGCAGTAGGTTCCAATCTACAATACGGCCGAATGTTGACTTTGAAAAATGGTTTTGTTTTTATTTGTTTTTTGAGAATTTTGAAGCTTAAGAGATCATGGTTTTTGGCCAAACACACAGATGGTTTTGTATCTACAACAGAATGTAAATGAGCTGTCAGTCAGACTTGGGCCTACTAGGCAATGAGAAGTGATGAAGCTGCTCATAGGTTGGGGGCGGGGGGACAATTGGCCAGTAGCCTTGTGTGAGGACAATGGACCGCTGGGCTAGGGACAGAACAATGGGCATTTCTCAGCTGCTCTTTTAGCGACTGAAACCAGCTTTTAGGAAACCACATTTTTGTGATCTTCTCCTGGAGAAACTTCAAAGCTTTTTTTTTCTAAACATTGATTAAACACATCAAAGTGAAGTATTATGAGTTAGAAAACTTCTCACAAGACAAGTATCAATCAAGGAGAATGAGTATATTTCCCACAATGACCAGTTCACCACTGCTAGAGAGCCAATTAGACCTAAATTGCATTTTCTCAAAATTCTAATTTTCATCTGACTTCTCAGAGGTTTTAAACAGATTGCTCGTAAATGGTTTAATCGATTTTGATGAAATAAAACGCTCTTGAAAATGTACATTCTTGGTAAGAACAGCATTTGGCGTTTGTAGATATTATTATACTTTGCAAGTTTTTTTAATGTTGAATTACACAAACTGGGAAATTTAAACATTGCCTCTTTATAAATGAAAAAAAAAATCGTTCGTTTTACCTTTAGAGAAAAAACAAGAACACTGTTCCTAGACAGTAAATCGAAGCTTTATTCTACTCAATTTTAGGATTTTATGTTAAGTATTATGGTTTGTAGGCCCAGAAAACCTCTGCAGTGGACCCCTTTGTAATATATAGCCTATCACCTTAAATAACGAGAAAAGGTTTCGGTTTTTTTCACATAATGAGATTAATATCTAAAATAAAATGTATGGTTGGAGGGGGGGGGACGGCAATATTTAAGAAAGGGGAGGAGAATAAGATACCGTGACCCTAATTTGAGCTTTACAGACGGCCCCTTAAATCACAGAGCACTTACAAGGAAAAGCCTGTCAAATTTGTGAACAATATCGAATTCAGAAATATTATAGCCTTGTGGCCTTCTCGTTGTGAAAAATCAATTAATATGGCATAAAATCTACAATTGGTTGTGATGTTATATATGTTCAAATGGCCAAAGTACAAAATACACAGCACTTCTACCTTGCCCAAACCCAACTGTGACCAGAAACCCAAAGACAGGGATAGACATAAGATGTAAAGATCAGGTGAAAGACACAGATCAGAAAGCTAATGAGAAAAAGCCATGTATGGAAGAAAAACGTAGGAATGCCAATGACGTGGACAGCATGTGTAAGTAGGGTCTAAATCTACAGATTCCAACTGGTTGAGTAAAGATTTGGGTTCCTAAAAATAATGAAAATTTAGAGTGGGGTCTGTCACAGCATTTACATGGGTTGCACATACACGAACAGAACACAACGAATGTGCACCAAATACAATGTAAATACAACATTAATCAAATGAAATTAACAAAAGCCAATTAAAACCTAAAGGTAAAAATTAACTTGCCAAAGCGGCACATTGTTACATACCCCCCCCCCCCCCCCCGACACACACTTAAAAGGAAACCTGCGGTACACGGTTGCTCTATAAAACATTACATTGTGGGCGTACTTTACATGTAACAATGAAATAATGAGGTGAATTCATGAGTGTGCAGCGCTAAAATCCATATAGGTAAATTAAAATGTTCATCATATGGCTATAAAAGCGCCCACGTGTTGCTATTATGTACGGTAACCCATACACATATATCAATTTATTGGTTCAATTTTCTAACTTAAAACAAAAAGAAGTAGAGAGTAATTCTAGTAATTATGACCGTTAAAAGCTCATTGCACAACAATACAAAACATGTAAGCAAAAGGCATAGGACCATCTTGTTGTATACTGGTCATAAATGGTCATTGTGTCAGCTACTGGCACCCTTGTCGCACAAGGTCAATGAAGTAAAAAAAACAAACAAACAAACAAAGCACAACATTGGATCCCAATCGGTTGGAATTAGACAAAACACTGAGGTATTATATCGGCAATCCGGGCACATGTGCTGCGATGAAAGTGACATGGGTGTGAAAATCCAGATGCCCATGTACTTTAGGTTTTTTCATGCATAGAGGTCCATTGGTTAAGTTGATGTAGACGGAAACGTGTGGGTAGCAGTGGCCTGGTGTGAACATGAAGTATCGGGCCACAAGGTCAACTTCTGGAGAAGCAGTCCGTTAGGGGTTATGTAACACCCCTGTTGCAATACAGTCGGGCCACACCATGGAAGCAGTTTACCCCCATTATCCCGGACTCAAGATCTGTAAGCATAAATGCCCGACCAGGTCACAAAGACTGGGGTTACCATAGCCATGGTGCAGAGAATGTTTGGACACGTGTAAAAGTAGTCAGATGCAGCCATTTTGGAGGCTGATGGTCAGGTAATAATGTGAAGTTGATATTGCACCTCTTCTGCCACGCATGTGTGTTCCCATGCTGGGTCAACTACTTCTCCACAGAGCAGGCATAAATTAATCGCTGTGGTCACTTGGCATGTCGTCCATTTCAGTGTGGCCCTTTTCAACAGGTGTGCGTTCATTTGCAAGATTATATGTGCTGGAAACATTAACTTTGCGTTTTATGCATGGTAATTTCCGACAGCAAGGCAAGCAAGTAGCAGGGTCACCTAAGGGTTTCCCAAGGAGAGCATCTATTTGTGGTGACTTTGCAATTTTTTAACATTTGAGTGACAGGAACAAAGTACCACAAGAATGATTATAACACATATTATAAGTACATTGCCAATACTAAAGACCATTTTTATGCGTCTCATACAAGGGTGGATGAAGTTTCTCATGCAGTGGAGCTGCAGCACTTTTCAAGCCAGAAACCCCAGGGTCAGTAAACTCTTTAAGCGAGATGTCGATTAAATATAACTTTGACTTCTTGATAATATTTGAAGCAGAAAAGTCCCAGGTATCTAGGAAAAAGTCAGCTATAGATGGTCATTGACCTATTTAACTTTTAACCATTTTGGAGGAAGACATTTTGTACATTTGTAAGTGTTGAAAATAGGCACTGGCTGCCTTAGAGCCAATGTCCAGTGTTATTTTTGTAACCGGACTTTCTATGAGTATCACTGAAGCACTTTGCTTTGATGTAACAACACAATTTATACTCGGGTCAAAGTGAATTGGCGTGGTAATGACCCAATCTATAGAACTGAGTGAATAGGTATTTGGGCTATGTCTACCTTGCAGTATTTGCTTTGTACAAGTTTGCCTGACTGCCTTTTTGTCTTGTTCCACATGGAAATGACACAAGACAGTGAGTTAAGAATGAATCACACTGGGACTTTCAGTGGATAAAAATGAACATCAGGTTAGAGACATAGGAGTGCATCTTTTGACTTCAACACACTATAAAAATGGCCATCTATGGAGATAGCAAGATAATTGCTGTCCAGTTTGTATTGAACGATGAGTAGTGAAGACTTGTGATAGACGAGCACACTCGATATTTTGTAAACATAGTAAGTATGCATGGTACAGGACATGTGAAATGGCTGTGAGAACATGAAATTTGTGACCAGCTGGAATCAATGTGGTTTATATTAAATTGCTGTAATACCAGTTGATAATATGATGGAAGACTTGTGGCAAACTGTACCCTTTTGAAATATGATTAGCGACCTTTCTCACCACTCTTATGAAAGTTTTTGTTGGAATATCCTCTATTTACCTTATACAGTTCATTTTGTAAAACAGCCAGGTCCCAATGATTTTGATTCAATGCATAAGACACCAAATGAAATAAGTGGTGTATTTGAGTCTGCAAAGTCTTAAACACCACTGAGGGAGTCATAATGCAAACTTTATGACGTAAATCGGCCACCAGCTGTGCAACATGTGTAGTGACATTGACCAACCTGTTAATGGCATGTCTGTTTTCTTTTACTGCCACATTAGTTTTGTTCAAAGGTGTTATACTGTTGTCCAAAACATGCAAAATGCCAGTTTGCATAGCTTGTAATTTCGTCATTGCTAATTTAATTTTTCAGATGTCTGAGTGAGCGCTTAATCCAAAGACATAGCCCAGTAACTTTCCTGGAGCTAATAAGGCTCTTTTGTGTCCTTCAGTTTTTTATTCGGTGGCTTCAGTGGAAAGTCGTGTCAACCTCTTACCGTGAGGTGATGGTCACAAATAGATGTAACAGAAAGGATAAGAACACTCCAATGACCAATCCAGTGGTCAGTTCTGCATTTTCCTTTACAGCAAAACCTATCTCTACGGCATCTAACCTGGACCTCTTTGGTGGTGCACCTGTTTCATTATTCATAAAGGTATGATGCCGTTTTCTTGCAGACCAGGGCACTCCCCACCTTGGTTGCAAATTATCACGAGGAGACTGTGGACCTGACTCCCCGGAGAGCTGGGTATTGAGGGTAAAACAAGGACCACTGTCCATGTTCTCTTGTGCTTGGTCCACTGTAGGCTGTTCTGCTTAACTGGTTTGATTATTCTGGCCAGCACCACTTGTGCTTGGCTCGGGTTCATTGTCACCTGGTTTTATAATCTGCAGGTATGTATGTCAGAACAGTCAACTTGGCTTGTCGTAATGGCTGTGTCCTGTCAGCTTTCTTGCTATTAATGGTTTGTTTACTTTCCTTAAATTGCTTATACTCATTATTGTGTTTATCCCAGGTAGCTTCTGGATGAGCTGGTCTAAATGTGTTCTGCATGGACCACTCGAGTATCTCCAGAGGCCTGCTGTCTAATTTTGAATTGTACAGGAGAGGGCTTTTCTTGGATCCTGTAAAACGGTTTCCATGGAGATGCAAACTTCGGTGTCTCCCCTGCCAGGGAGCTATGATAATAACAATACACAGGGTCAGACATTTCATAATTCAAATTGGCTGCCTTTTTGTCATAATAATGTTTGTTCTGCGACCTTCCCTCCTTCATGTTGTCTTTGTACTTCTACATATGAATGATGGATGTGTTCCAACATGGTGGGTATGTTATCTTCCCAAATATATTTAAGTCTAGGTTGCAATAAAGTGTCCATGGGGAGCACCAGATCTCTTCTATAGACCAGGGAAAATAGCGTAAATAGCGAACCGTCCGAAGCTGATGTTGTGTAAGCCATGACAGCACTAGGGACATGCTTGTCCCAGATTCTTTGATCTTTTCTGCCAATGTTTTTTTGCGATCACATCGATCATTACCATGTGGTACCTTTCAACCTTGGTATTGCCACTTGGGTGATGTGGCACTATTGTGACAGGTGCCACATTTAGTTCGCTAGTGAAAAGATCAATAATCACATTGTGAAATTCTGTTCCCCTGTCTGAAAATAAAATTTGCATGCATGAATGACGTGGAATAAAAACTTCCAGCGAAATTTTTGCTACTGTATCGACACACTTGTCAGGTACACAGTATGCATCTTGGTAATTATTAAAATGGTCAATTAGTGTGATCACATAAATATTACCATTGAAACTAGTTGGAAAGGGGTCACAGGTGTCAATAGCGACAATTTGGATAGGAGTATTGGGCAAGGGCCCTTCTTGCATTTCATATGTTTCCTTTGTCAGTTTCCGTGCATTACAAACATGACACTTCTGAACATGCAGCAACACATTCTTATACATTTTTTTAAAAAAATAGCATCTGCATACTTTATCGTAACTTTTGTCTATACCCATGTGTCCTTCACGGCCATGATATCCCTCTAACACTGGAGGTCGGGGTCTAAACATACACCAGGGGAAATGTGATACAGTACTTGCTCCTCAATAGCAAATTCATTAATAAATCTGCTTCCTTTCCCTTTTTCCTCTAAATCAGATGAGATTTTTTGCAGCATATATGTCCTGCCCTTGTAATTCTCTAATTTTTGTTTTAGGGGAAAGAGTAATTACAGATTCAATAAGCTCCTCTGAATCTATGAAGCTAGGACCCCCTTGTTCCCCCTCCTCAGTCTGTGCCATAGACTGACTGACATTTTTATTGGGTGATTTATGTTTATAACATTAAGTTCATTTTGTGAGACCATCCCACGTACCTCATGGGCATTGACGAAAATTGATGTATCACCAGACCCTGGATCTCTGGAGACCAATGTACTCAAGCAATCTACCTGGAAGGTAATGAATTTTCGGTCATACTCTGATAGTATGAAAGCCCGCTTTTGAACTCGTGCATTCTTCATTTCTAAGGAAAACAATAAACAAATTGGGGCATGATCCATAAAAACATAGACCTTAGCACCACACAAGTAGTGTCACAGCATTTGCATGGCCTATACCTCCCTTTCTATAAAAGACCACTTTTGTTGCCCTGGGGACAACTGTTGCAGCAAATATTGTATAACTTTCTCACCTTCTGGGTGGGGCTGCATAAGAATAACAGAGATTGTAAAATGACTGGCATCTGTATGTAAATAAAATGGTCTGTCCATTTCTGCATGAACTAAAAATGGACTTATAAGAAAATGTTTCAAAGCCTCAAATGCATTTTGCCCTGCCTTTAATCATTTAAAATGGGCATTCTTAAAGGTCAATGCAGTCAGTGGTGTGGCAATGTGACTGAAATTAGGGATGAACTTACGGTAAAATCCTATCATCCCTACAAAAGCACTTCATGGACATTTTTGGGAGCAGGCATCATTCACACTGCTTTTATCTTGCCTATTCGTATAGTAATTCCCTCCCCAGATAATAGGTGTCCGAAGAAATTGACTTTCTTTTTGGCAAAATGTCACTTGGACCCTTTCAACTTCATGTGGTTCTTCATTCTAACGGTAAAATCCTATCATCCCTACAAGTGCACTTCATGAACATTTTTGAGAGCAGGCATCATTCACACTGCTTTTATCTTGCCTATTCGTAAAGTCATTCCTTCCCCAGACAATAGGTGTTCCAAGAAATTGACTTGTCCTCCGTTTTGCTAGGACACTGGCTGTACCGCATAAACATGTTTGCCGTACTTATATGATTGGCACCCTTGCCATGCATCATGACGTCTTCTATATTTGGCAGTGGGTAACGGTTTTTATGGACCACCTGGTTCAACTTTCTGTAATCGATCACCAATCTAAATTGTCCATTCAGGTTGGGCATAAACAAACAGGGGCTACTTCATGGACTGCTTGGGGGGGGGGGGGGGGTCTAACAATCCCAGTTTTCAGCATTTTACTTAACTGTTTTGCAAGTTCTTCTCTTTGAATATATGGCATGCGTTAAATGCGTTGTTGTATAGGTACATGCTCCTCTGCAGGAATGGGTATTATTAAATATGGCCCTTCTCCAAGATCTAATATGTCTTCCCCAAAAACCATCACTGTACTTTCTCAACAAAGCTTCTGAGTCTTTTCCTGTTGGGATTAATGATCTAAATTTACTTGTGGGTATGGATGCTTTTGTTCTGCTTTGCGTCCCTTGCTTGGTGTCACTTGCTCATCCTCTGATGTGTGCTCTTGACCAATTTTTCCATTCAACAATACAACTAAATTTATCTCGCTATCGCTAAGTTGTTCAACATGGGCAATTGTTATGCCTGACCTGATGGTAAATGAGCGTCCCGTAACATTTACTACCTCGATAGGAACGGTTTCAGTTATTGCTTCACTTTACCTAATGTCTGCACCATTTTATTTGCCAAAACTTCAAATACATCCAGGTTCTTCAAATCTATTTTGTCTTCTTAAATCAAAAGATTTATTTCTAAGCTGCTGATTCGAAGCAATTTTGATTGACTCATCCAATTTTTGTGGTCTTTTCTCAATGATTCTGCAGGTCAGCATGTCGTTCCTTATAGCCTCAATAAAAGAGTCAACCAATTGTTGTTGTATTAGGGGATTACTCACGTCAGTGGTTTCAAAAGTTTCCTCTGCTAATTCTGATATGCATCGGAAGAGCTCTATACCATTCCACTATTTCTTTGGTTTAACCTACATATGGTTTGGAGAGTATAATGTATCACTCTGTCATGTGAAAACTAGATAAAGTTTTTTTTCCCCCTATGGACCTTTGCACTTACGTTTTGGTCTCTTTTGGGTAACTACGAACTATAAATTCATATGTTTCAGCTACACATATCAAGGAACATTGCCTTTGGTCGGAATTGACTTCGATTTGTTTCGTTAGGACTACGGTTTGGATATGGTAATGACACTGTCTAATCTGATTACTGAAGCGATCCAGTAATTTTGTTTTGAATGGGACCATAACATTTGTGGTCCAAGTATTTTGCCAGCTGACACAGCCGCGGCACCTTTGAGAGTGTGAATTGCTAACACTTCAAACGCTCTGAGTCAACACCAAGGGTCATCGCTTTTTTTTTCTATTTCTTGGGTCCACTGCTTTAGCAGTTGTGGCCCTGCTTCTGACCCAATGAAATTAGTGATATGGCTGGCAAACCCCTGCATATGACGTTCACACAGAAATGCCTAAAAGTTGTTACTCGTGATCTTGTTCGGGAATAAAATTTAGATCAATATTACTTACAGCATTTGGGTCAAAATTTCCTTCTGCCTTTTAAAAATTAAAAACAGATAACGGTTGCAACCCGATTTTGTAAAAATGTCCAAGTATGAGAAAGAGGTATTTATGATGATGCAAAAATGTGAAGTGCATAAAACAGTGGTTTCATCACGTTATGGGAGTTCAAGTGTAGCTTTATGTCTGGCACGACATGTGTGCCTGTTATTACTCTCCATGATTTACCGTTTGAGAGGGTCCAAGAAGTACAACCAGCACCGGTACATAATGAACAATCAACACACACGGTGATTTACGAGACAAACTGTGTCACCAGCTTCACTTGGACTCATCAACAGAACATGCACATGTGTGTCTGATATCATATAAACATGATTGTCCTCTGGTGATGCGGGACTTCAAGGGTTTAAATAGCTGTGCGGAAAAAATAGGCGTCCTTTTTCACATTTCTATTGCCTGAAACAACCACATTTCTTCAGCTTGAACATATCTTCCAAATGGCTCAATGGAAATTTAACGTTTTACTTTAAGCAAAATGCCAACTGTAAGTCTAAACGAAAACCACAATGCAACCCTGCAAGTGTCCCAAAGCTGCTGCATAACAAATAACACACTGACCGAAATTATTTTGGAGGGGGTCTGTAGAATGTCCAAAGAATCAACTGAAATAAGAGAGGAAAGGAACAACCGACAGCAAAATTTTAGACAGATAAAACCAGAGTTATATTGCAGCATTACTAACTCACTTTCTTCCCAATATTTGATCCATAGAAAAATGATAATAACCGGGAATTTGTATTTTGAACATAACAACGTAATTAGTGGTGTCCCCGGAAACTAAATTGCAGCCATGTTCTGACTCATGATGCGCCGTTATGAGTTGCTGGGTATATCAGTGAACCCAATTTATAATTCCTAGAGAATTTTTGCCTATAATGTCAAAGCTATTAGACGGGTAGTTTGTTCAAAGAGTTTTTTTGACAATTATTCAAAAAAAAAAAAAAAAATGAAAACAAACAAATATATTTGTTTATTTATTTATTTATTTATTTATTTATTTATTTATTTATTTATTTATTTACTTATTTATTTATTTATTTATTTATTTACTTATTTATTTATTTTTTATTTTTTTATTTGTGTGTGTGTGTGTGTGTGTGTGTGTGTGTGTGTGTGTGTGTGCATGTGTGCCACCTGCGGTTTTGATTTAAGGCTCAGTCAAGGTAGATCTCCACATCACCTGAAGGGAATCCGGTCAACACTTTAGCGGAAAAATAAACATTTACGGCAAGGTGATTGATGCCGAGGTTGCTGACTCGAGACCCCGCCGTTCTGTGGCCACAAAAAAATAATAATTGAAAATTATGATTCAATTCAATTTTAAAATATATGCTTACATATAATACAAAAATATTCCTATAGAGCGCTGTAGAAATCATTTTTAAATATAATTTCAACAAACTATTGTCTAATTCCACAAATTCGCCCCCCCCGTCAAAGTAAAAATTAATAAAAAATGAAATAAAATAAATAAAAAGTCAGCAAATTACAGTTTAAGAGCCATTTAACACTTTGAATAGAGCTTGAGTCCAGCTATATTTTTAGCAGATTTAACCAGGATGCAGTTTGTAGTTTGGTTAAAGTCCTTAATCATGATAAAACACAAAAACGTTTGGTGGAAGTCATAAATTACAGAAAATTGTGAACATTGATAAAAGTAAAGAACGTGTCATGCATCGAAAAAATGATAGATAAGCCGCACCAGTGAATAGAAGTGCCCTTTTTTAATTTGAAAGCTTCGGGATTATATCTTAAGTATTTTCTAAAAACACAAAATAAAAATCACAATTAATCCCCTTATTTCACTGGAAAATGACCTGTTGAACACCCGTGGTAAAGATATATCCAAGGTACAGCTCCACAAAGTTTGACATGAATATGGCGGACGGTTTGGAGAAACAATTAAAAAGGTAGATTATCCTTGGAATCCCTAATGACTCAAACAATTGTTAAAAAGGGATGGTTGCATTGACCGCTAAACACCCAAAATAGCAAACAAAAAGACATAAATCAATAACAGAAAATGAGAAAACAAAACAAAACAATCCCCCGCCCCCAGCCCGGAAATTGAGAGTAACACCACCACATGAACAACGTTGTTTGATCCGCTCACAAGGAATTTATTATTAAATTTTAGGACAGAGGGATTGACAGTTTCATCGCAGTCTAAAAAGGAAAAAGCACTCGAAATTTCAGTACAAAAATCGTAGCACCACCTGCTGAAGATAATGAAGCTATTGGGGCTTTGTCCCAAACAATAAACAAAAAATAAAACGAAATGAATTAAATTTATAATTTCATAAAATAAAATAAAAGAATTTTATGAAATCTAACTATCACCGGGGCATGACCATTTAGGCAAACGTGGTAGAGACCTGCCCAATGTAGGCCCCAGCCAAGTTTCAAGAGGATCTGACCAAGGGTTTTGGAGAAGTTGAAGATGTAATTGTAGACAAAAGACAGACGGATGACGGAAGACCATCCTATGACCTCGCTGAGAAAGCAAACCGAAAAACAGAAGGCTGAAAGAATAACCTTTGTTTGCATAAAACTCACAAAAAAAAAAAAATACTGAGTCAACAAAAAGTAAAACGCTGGATCTGTCATGAGTTTTTGAAATGTAAAGAAGAGAAAACCCGAAAAGTATTACAGAGCAAACCATTGGAGTTAGTCTGTTTCCGTGCGAAGTACATTCGTGTTAGCTTGAAACAACATCTCAAGAAATGAGGGTTTAACATATGCAATTTACAACACAAAGTCCTCGACAACGCGAGCAAGTAATCTTTAATTGTTGTACTACAACGCTACACGAAATTCAGTCTACATGTGGTGAATGTTAACTGCGCCAGCTGGCTAGTGAACAAATCCGGCACGTGTCAAAAAACCACTTGCTTGATTTGTTTCGAACTCGGTGGGTTGGTACTTTGACTGGATTTCTACCAAATTGGTTCAAATGGTTACGCTCCAGTGATTTTTGGTTTTTGAGTGATTTTTGTTTTGTTTTTGCTTTTAGTTTTCAAAAAAGAATTCAAAATTTCCCAAAACAGCTCGGCTAATAGCTTTGAAAATTGCATCGGACAACTTCTAGGGAGCTTTGAAGCTTAATCTACTTAACAACTGGCGCTGCTTTTTGTTCTTGTATGAATTTTTATGTGTTTCCGCCATCTTCGACTTCGTCTCTAAAACAGTCGTTCTGATTATCCTGAAATGTAAGGGAAATGATTTTTTGTAGAAGGGTAAGACATACTTCTTTATTATATTTATATCACTGATCGTTAGCGATATTTTTTTTTTTCAAATTTGGGTACTTATTGGTTAATGCATGTCTTGATATTGTTTGCTAAGTAAGTTTATGGGATTGCTATGGCCACTTACATTTGCGACTTCTTTTCCAAAACCGCTGGCAGTATTCACTTCAATGGCTCAGTGTCTACCAGGTTTGTTCAAATGGTCATGTTGCAATGAATTTAAAATTTCTTATGGATTTTTTTGTACATTTGGGGAGGGGGAGAGTTTCCCAAACTGCTTGGACAAATACTTTCAAATTGTATTAGGGCACCTCTGGGGATCCCTGGACCACTCCGACCTCTCACACAGATGAATAAAAAATAGTAAAAAAAAAAAAAAAATCGAAAGTTCACTGCGCACGTATTCAATGAACTCTATGAGCATGATCCGTGGCCCGTGTCGAGAGGTAACTCTACACATGCAAAACGTTTGTGCCCGAACAGTACCAAGTGTGTGTTTATAGTGTGATCATGGGAATATGATTCGCCGTTATCAAGGTATAAGCCAATGTGTCAGATTTCCTGCTTTCCATATATTAACAGTGCTAATGTATTTATGTACCCTAATAAATAATTCGTAATTCACAAATTGGTTAAGAATCAGGAAATCTTAGTGCAGCTAAGTCAATGTACATTCGTGCCAGGTTTGTAGGTAATCCATCATGTGGCTTGGAAGAAGTCGAAAATAGCAAATACACACACAGCAACTCAAATTTTAACACACTTTTAAGTAGTCCACGTGAAATGTCCTTTATTTCTACGGTTGATAAAATTGTTTGTCGCTCTTTACTTAAAATGATTTTCTCCCTATGTACTCTTTCCCATACACCAAATGATTATCGTCGTTTTCCTTTATTTGAGGCGACGAACTATAATTATTATGTACAACCGAAAGTTTGTGCTCTTAGTAAATGAACATACCACACTTGTTTACTCTTCCGGTTTCTTATACAAAATTATGTTGCACTTTATGTGAGACACTGATCGATTTTTGCCTAGCCTTAAATCTTTATTTCAATTTATTTATGTCTAATTTACATATCCTAAATACCTTTTACTGTTCACTAAATGAAAATTTATTTATGGATTGTTGGGAGCGGAATTAACATAAGCATTATCGCTTGTTTTCTCATCTCTTTTCCTTTTTGCGCAATAAAATTTGTCAAATCAAGTAAACAATTCACACGCACGGACACACACACAGACACACATATATATATATATATGTACATGAATATATATATATATATATATATATATATATATATATATATATATATATATATATATATATAAACATTATCACCTTACGTGTCGAATAATTTATGTTTACTGCTTCCAGAACTGTCTTATGCAACTTTCAAACCAATTAATTGGCCCAAAAGTTTAGGAAAAAAAAAGGGGTTTTATTATCGCCCCCCCTCCCCTATGAAAAAAATATGCTTAAAATTTAAAAATCACCTGAATGTGACCATATTTGTACAAAATTTCCCTTCAAGGAGATACCCGTAATAACTTTAATTTTAGCATGATCAAAATTGTGTAAAGTATGAACATTACAGGAACTTTACGTGGTGTGGTTTTATATTAAAACGTCAAAGCTCTAATTATACGAAACCATATCAACTCAATCCGCATATCACAGGATTTTATTGTAAAAACATTTTTCATGGCAGTTTGTTTCCCCTAATAAGTGAAAAAAACCACAACATGTAAAAAATACTGCATCCACAAATCCTGAATAGAAAAAAACATTAAGCAGCTTGTCAAATCCTCTTTTTCTGGACCAGTCAATCATCTACTTGCTCTATCTGGTGAACACGTTCTCAAATGAAGCACGCATAATAATACATCAACAGAAGTCCAAAAAGCAAGAGATTTAAGCAGGAAGCGTCACAGCTATCCCATGTCTAGGTTGCAGATCTTTGGCAATGAATGTTGAGAATGAAACCTAAGCATATAAAATTTTAAAAACAAGTTGCAATGTCACTGGAGTGTGACCATTTAAGCAAATTTAGTACAGACCCACCTGAGCTACATTCTCGGCAACTCGAAATTTTGTAATTTTTCTCGGTATTTCGACTTTTAAAATTTTAAAAAGATCTAAATCTGGTAATTTCTATTTTTTTCGTAATTTTTACCTTTTTCATTTTTGTGTTAAAAAAAATGGGTCTTTAAAGTCAGAAGCTTTGACTTTCAAAAGTCAAAATATAGAAAACAATCTCGAAGTTACGAATGTCAAAGTCGAAATTTCGGGTAACAAACTCGAGGGTGACGGAAAAGTTAAAAAATCTGAAACGACACATACCCCCCCCCCCCGGAAAAAAAGAGGAAAAAAAAAGACAGCGCCACCTGTTGACCAATTTCAGGTCTTGCTGTATGCAGAATGAACTCAGTTTTGTACCGGGCCTGATATTTTTGGAGAAGGATATATTTACAAAAGTTAAAAACAAAAATTTACGAACGAAATTTAAAAAATCTCCAGAGCATGACATCTCAAACATAGTAGAGAGTCAACCGAGACAAATCCTTCCTCATCTAGATGCAAGTAAAGCTGGCCAACTATATATAAGCATATGTACACGCACACACACACATACATCTCTCTCTCTTTCTATACATATATATATATACATATATATATATATACATATATATATATATATATATATATATATACATATATATATATATATATATATCACCACGACTACACGGGATCTTATTTTGCACAGAGCGTGGTGTGGTCCTAGAGACACACATATTTCTGAGGCTATTCGACACATCCGTGAAGTGTCTGACAGCAGCACATTGATTGGGTGCTGAAGCCATATTTGAGGGAGGTAGAGTAATGCCCCATTCACAATGCACACATGTATATGATAATTCATACGTCAAAATATACATCTAAGCTCAAAGTAAAATTGAGATTCTCAACACTCTCATGATTATGGAAAATAACCTGCCCCCCCTCACCCTTTGTGTTTCATGAGCTGTTGCGCGTCAGGTTTATCAGGATGTGATGACGTTTACCTGTTGGCTTTTTCTCGCTATGCTTGAGGAGCAGTAAGTAGTAGTTGAGAGGCTGCATGCACAGAGAGAGAGAGAGAGAGAGAGAGAGAGAGAGAGAGAGAGAGAGAGAGAGAGAGAGAGAGAGAGAGAGAGTGAGAGAGAGAGAGAGAGAGAGAGAGAGAGAGAGAGAGAGAGAGAGAGAGAGAGAGAGAGAGAGAGAGAGAATGCTACCTTTCAAGCAAGCACCCAGATGTCCACTTGATATCTAAACAGTTGACATGGTGGTTTCGTAGGGATTTGTTAGAAGTTCTCCTTTAAATAATTAATGACAAACCTAAACGTCACCAGCGCGTAACCATTTGAATTGACCGAAATAAATACCTTGAAATATACCCCAGACGCATGATAAGGTTATATTAGTGTGAAGCATATATACACATCATATGGTAGTTGAAGATGAAAGTCGGAACTATAATACGAGAAAACTGATTTTGTTATTTGTAATTTTACACACACACACACACACGCACACACACACACACACACACACACACACACACACACACACATATATATATATATATATATATATATATATATATATATATATATATATATATATATATATATATATATATATATATATATATAGCTAATCTGATGAACAACTCACGACCTGCGTGGAGTACTTTGAGCCTGAAGTTGACGCTGAGCGTTAAATCGGTCTGATTTCTTCATGAAATACGCCGACAGCACGGCTGGGGTTGGTTGTATCATAGTACTTTGTCTCGATGTATAAGATGAGTTAGGACACAAGCAGTTCCGTATGAGAAACGTTTTCCCAGCAGATACTCCAGATAAGCCAAAGGTACGGCTTGGTGCATTTTGAGAGAATGCATAACATACAGATGGATGGATGGATGGATGGATGGATAGATAGATAGATAGATAGATAGATAGATAGATAGATAGATAGACAGACAGACAGACAGACAGAGACAGACAAAGAGAACATTTAAGTAAGGCACATGACAACAAAGGTCACGGCTGGTTAATATTCAGTAAAAGTAGTTGATAAAGTGCCATGCAGTTCCCGATAATATAATGTTAAATTGACAATTGTCTCTGATAGACCAATTACAAAACCAGTACAAAAGTTTCAGGAAACCGACTTAAATAGCAAAATCATGACCAATATATTTGTTATTTTTCCTCGTGGACCTGGCTTGTTTAATGACTGAAGGTTTTTTTAACATGAATAGTTTTTCCAGATTTCACTCGGGTTTTCGGTGTAGCTTTCCTAACACTGTTAATAACTATTGTCCGCTTCTGTTTTTGACGATAGTCATTTTAATTGAACGTTGTCAATATGACATCTTATCTTCATTAGATGGTATTGCTTGGTGGCTGTCCAAGTCTTGTACATGTAGTTGGTTCTGGTGATGTCAATTTTGACAGACATATCAGCATTTGAACGGATTTATACTTGGACTGA
This sequence comes from Hermodice carunculata, assembly GCA_964020975.1. Taxonomy (NCBI): domain Eukaryota; kingdom Metazoa; phylum Annelida; class Polychaeta; order Eunicida; family Amphinomidae; genus Hermodice; species Hermodice carunculata. The sequence goes on from OZ026617.1 coordinate 75,595,139, forward strand.
TGTTCAACCACAATATTGACACGTATTGGTATCACTGCAAATTTGTTGGATAATCGTGACTTCCATATATCTGACATGTTTGGTGTTCACATGTATCAAATAGTTTAGAAAAAACATGACTCATTTTCACAAATTTCAAACACAGCAATGATAGCAACGAGATTCCAGAGCCACCAAAGCATCAACACCCATCCGTCAATACCAATGTGAAGAAACAAATTTCACTCTTGACTTGAGACAGGCAGTCACCCACAAAAGGCACCCGGTGGTTTCAAACCGGTCCCCAACCCCTGAAATACTCTCCATCAACCACAGACTACAGTGTAGAAGGTTCGTAATGAAAATGTCGCCAAACGTGTACAAGAGGTATACATATTTAACTGTACCAGCTGTAAACCTGACCTTGATATCTCAGTTTCTAGGTAGCAGAACTATACTCCAGCAATGGTAAGGCTCATGTACTTATTATTCGGTGTTGTCTTGGTAGTCAATGAACCTTCGGATCTTTATTAGTGATAATAGGTACGTATCTGCTCTAAAATGTCCGTTTACATCAATATTTCTCCAAAGCGAATTATTTACTCTAATAATTATCAAGAGCAAAAATTATCAGGGGCTTTCTATTTAATGATCATTTTTTTTAAAATGTGTATCAAAATGAAAAGTTAATGAATTCCACAAAAAAAAAAAAAAAAAAAAAAATTTTCCAAATTTTGTGTCACCATTAACATGTGTGTTTGTGTGTATATTTGATTGAAATAATATATATATATATATATTAATAATGAAATTGCTAATGTTAATTTCGCATTGAATAAAGTAAAGACACTCGTATGTTTTCGCGATGGAGCCAGAATATTTTACCAAATAGATGGATGTGTGTGCTACTGTATTTTGACCTTTTACAGAATAACGCCATTGCGCAAAGGCAGACTTTATCTGTGCTGAATACCAGGTACTACAGCTGGGGCACATGGACCCACCCTGTTATATTGTCACTGTTGGCATTCGCTTGCAGGTTGTCCATGTATTAAATATCAATGACCCAACTGCGTATTAATCATGCTTACTTGGGAACAATGCCTGTTAATGTTTTACTGCACAATTCACAAATTTAATTATGTGAAGGAAGTCCTGGTATATACTGAGCAGCAAAAGTCATGCAACCCACCTTACTTTATTCAGTATTGTGCAAATTATGAAACAAAACACAGGTTTTAGAATTGCGACAAAGATTTTAAAAGTCTAGATATCACAGATAATGCATCACAGCTAGATAAGCACAGCATATAAGCACAAACAGCTGCATTGTTTCCATTGTGTGTAGCAAAAAGATTGCCTGGGATTAGTTATGTCCTCACCTCGGTATGGCAAATGTTTCTAAAGTGCTCTTAGTACCGCGTAGCCTCTCCTTGTATGATGGTGAGTACCGGCGGCTCACTGATCTGAAGTGTTTCCTTATCTTTTTCTATGAGATCTCTGCCCAAGCCACTTGCAATGCCAGGGATAAGGCCTCTAAACTAGTGGGCTACACACTCCTAACCGATAAGCCCATCATGCCTCACACATGCTCAATAATCTTAAAGTCTGGGCTGTAGCAGGTCATTCCAGGTGCACATACTCCTTATAGTTTTTGTGGTTTTGTGTAATAACTCTGCCTCTGTGCAGGCAGGCATTATCATCCTATAGGAAGAACCGATATCTAACTGACGCCAGCCCAAATGGCAAGGCTACAGGCTCCAGGATCTCATCTCTGTACCTCGATGCTGTCACTGTCCCAACAATAATCTCCAGGGATGACTTATGGTTGAAACATTTTTTTAAAATATGCAAACTAGGGCCGCCAATACGGAAAATGCTATTTTTTTCAATATCTTTAGAAGTATACATGATTGAACAACACATCTGGTGTCCTATTCTATGTTTTCATGGTCAAGGATAATGATAAAGATATACATTTGGGAGTCTTGTGTATACATTGGCTCCAAATGGATCTAACGTGACAAAAAGGAGCTAATAGCTTATTTCAAGTCATACCAATGCTGTACTTTATTGGGGTTCACAAAGCCCCTAGAAATGAACTACCAATGGTTCCCTGTTTTAGTTCATATGATAATTCCATCAGCTGATCTTTTAGTAATTTTTTTACCCCCCTGCAATGAAGTTAGGGCTGTTAATAGGTTTCACCTTGTCTGTCTGTCTGTCTGTCCCTCTGTCATTCGTCGATCCGCCTGTAGACAAGATGTTGTCTGGGTCATAACCCCTTGATCCTTAACTTTAGATTCATGAAATTTCACACATATAGGTACCTTGCTTAGGAGGTGGGTCATAAAGCGTAAGTGAGTCACTTGCTTTAATATCTAGGTCACAGTGGTGCATCAATATGTGTAACTGCACAAGATATTGTCCTGGCCATAACTCGAGCCTTCATAATTACTTAAATCTTTTAACTTGACCTGATTATTGTAGAGAATGTGTCGTAAAACAAAAGTAACTTCACATGAGTATTTTCATCATTAATAAGTGTAATTATGATGTGCAATATACTAACTTCCTAAATGAAGACCTTAGGACAAAATAAAATATTTGTTGTAAATGAATATCATTACGTTGGTGTTGGTATCCTTTTTAGGACATAATCTTTCTTTTTATGTTGCTAGTTAAACATATCTGCTTCCAGCTTGATGACTTACTATAAATACCTGTATAGCTATAATTTGGTGTTGACATCTTGCATGATGCGATATTTTTCTAACAGACAGCTAATTTAATAAGTGTGCTAATAGCATCTAGATAACCTGTAACTTGTAGATTGCTTAGCTTGGTGTTGGGTTTGCATGATGTATTCTTGTAGATGGCTAGTGAATACTGCCTGCTACCATTCTGTCAATGATATATTTTGAGGAAGTTTGAACCTTAGGTATGCATACCGGAACCAGCGACATTTAAGTAGTACTTAATTCAGTAGAATAATTTAGATGTAAAGACCGTGAAAACTCTCGCCGGTCAGAATAAATTAGACCACAGCAAGTGAGAATCTATATGGAGTGCAATGGGTTGTTTCACATGGACACAGAGGCAAACATAAATTAAAACTATCCGCATCGGGTATGAATTCTGGTTTAAATTGCCTGTATTGTGTTAAAAAAAGTTTGCCCCGCGCTCTATACAGGCACACGTCTGAGGTAAAGATACAAGGAAATTCATGTGCATACATGGCAAAGAGTTAATATTTCCTTATCCCTGGACAATGCAAGAGAGAAACAAGGTCCCTTGTTGAGCGTGAAGTTTCAAACTTGTATCACCTGTATATGAATCACACTGAAAAAATACGAAGCTACTACAGCCATCGTGTGAAAATGTTCAGAGAAAAAAGTCACTTCAAGAAACAGGTAGATTTAAAGTATGTCTCGCTGACAACACTTCAAGAGTTCAGCCATCCTGATGACCATGACAGGTCCAGATATTGGGTCGTTGGGTCCCATGAGTGGTTTTATCATCACTTTTCTATCTGTCATATAAGTATCTGTTATGATCTGGTCTCTTTTCAATTGGCGGGCTTTGTACGCAAGTTTGTTCATGCCCTTTGTCAAATCCTTGGAAAGGAAAATATTTGTGCTCTTCAGTCGAAAGCGCAATCGCCAAATTAAAGCCCGTGTTTGGTAGCTCAAGAATCGGAAAATGATGTACTGTTTGCTCCTTTTGGCCCCGTTCGGTGCGATCGTTGGATGTCATTGAAAGTGAGGTTTGCTCTAAGTTTGTCATTGCATAAGTCTAATACGGCCTTGTCTGTATCCTCATGATCATTATTTACAGTAGCACTTTCCTTTATGCCGTACACCCTAAGGCTCATTCTACGCTCATACTGTTTTAAATCGCCAAAGACCTCTGCAAGCTCTTGCAGGTCATTAGATTTCCCTTTAAATGACTTCTCTATTTGATCAATCTTGAATTTTAATTGGTCAAAATTGGACTTTCCTTTACTGACTCATTCATACCTGCGATGACATTTCCTTGCGAATGTACCTTTGAATCTAGTGCGTCCTATCTTTTCGAAGTCGGACTGATCACACTAGCGATGATTTGCTCAAAGGCTTGCATAATCCTTGGATCACGTAATAGTGACAGAAAATTGTCTGCTGCATCTGGATCAATTCTTGCCCAGCCGAGGGCAAGGAGGAGTTTCACCTGTTGCACCAGGTGAATCCAAGCGACACTTATTTGATTGAGTGTTAAACCCTCGGGTCACTGGCACCTTGTACCTTGTCACAACTGTTATCGCCGTTCATAGTTGAGTTGGCTATGGCAGGAGTTCAAACAAAGACTGTCCAAGGAGTTTACTCCTTATCGACTGACTTTGGTGAGTTTGTTGCTGATTATGTAACCTTTTACATCTCGTAATTTCAATTTCTTCATAATATGGCGGACATGTAACGTAAATCAATCACCGTCAAAGTGCACACCGGACTAAACAAACAGTGCATGCATGTCGCTTGCTTCGCACACTCTCTTGTCAACATTTGACCCTCATTTTTTATTTATTTTCTCAGGTGAATTATCTTTAAGTGGGTATTGTCATAAGTCTCATGCTTAATTAGCAACAGCAGCGTGTCTTGACCGGGAGAAAAAAAAATAGTCCACATGATTTGTGTACCCTCATGATTAATCCCATTCTGAATTTTTCATGATAATTTTATTACCACATGTTTAAAATCATCAGATTCATTCGACAAATTAACCTTCCCTTAACACTATTCACACATAAATTTTGGATACTTCCTCTTCAAAATATCCAATCTACTTGACTGCCGTTTCGAAAATTGTGAATTCAACACCCAATGCCAATAGTTTTTAAATGAGCATTGGGATGATCTTGCCGTGTAGGGGTGGGAAGAGGATTATCATATATGAAACCAAAACTATATATTTTGCAATTATGTCAGAGCATCAATAATGATATGATATTTGATGTGGCTGGGATTCACTTTGACATCCAAATCAAATGTATTTTTGTGAGACTGTCCTAAAATTATTGCATTAATTCCGCCATGTTCAAAATGACGCTCACCACTACATGGCGTCGTGTCACATTTGGATTTGTGACTAACGGTGATAACTGTTTTAGACTCAACCGAGCGGGCAGATTTAAGTTAAGATAGTAAGTCATGTTTTAAAAGTACTTTGACGACCGTTTGCCCTGGTAAGTCGGAGGACGGACATCTGAAAGCATGTTGAACACACGCGGCTGCGATTCAATGTAATTTTCCTTTCCCACAATGCAATGCACCCTGTTTGAAATAGTGGTCACTGTGTCTGCACTGACGCCATGGTGGTATCGTGTTTCACTTGGATTTAAAACTAACGTTTCAGACACAATTGAGCGGGCAGATTAAAGTTAAGACAGTAAATCATTTTTTTAAATATGTTGATGACCGTTTCCCCAGGTAACTCAGAGAATGGACACCTAGAATGATACTAGATACCGATATCGCACCACCGTGGCTATATGAAGCAGCTATGCTTTTTCCCCCGAACCAAGTTGACCGTCCAGACAAGTTGAAAGAAAATGCTGTGTTTGAGTTGACTTTACTGCATATTAGCACGTTTGCCAGCTTTTTTGTTAACTTGCAACTTGGTTACGGCTGATTAGAACGACTGCTTTTCTTACGGGTGGTCGTTGGTCGCGTGATGAAGCTGGTGTGGGCCTGTCCAACTGGAGCATGAGAGCCAAATTTTGTATCACGGTTCTTGAAAATTCCATAGAATTTATCCAAAATATGTGTTTCTCATAGGAATAAGTTGAGAAAATGCTCCAGGGAATCTAAAGTTGCTGCTACAGAGATTTCCAGTTGGACAGTCGTTTGCGTCAGGGCATTTAACATTGCAAAAGCACCCGTGCCAAGGAAAACTGGTCGTTTTGACCAAGTGGGGACTGGGGTCAGTAATTGCATGTACTACTGTACCATGATTATACCATGCAGAACCTACTCCAGTGTATCAAAACGAGTGAATATAAGAACATTTTCAAAAACAAGTTGATATTATTCTTCATGCTAGCCCCAAGGGACCTCCCCACGCTCTGTTGGCTTAAGGTTACCCTACATGTAAGCCAACAGGGCGCGGGCAGGTCCCTTGGGGGCTATCTTGACGCATGACTGCCATGAGATTGGAGTACTGGAGAGGGACTGCTTAATGTATTCATAATTTCAATATATTAGTGTTATAAACATTATGCCCTTGGTGCTAATATTTATTTATTTATATATCAATACATTGAACATTTATTTCTATCTTTTCATTCATAAATGATTGAAACACTAGCTACAAACCTGTGCAAAGCAAATTAGTATTTTTCTGATTTCATACTTGCTATTTCCATGTTGTGGTCCACCATGGAAATAAGCCAAGGCAAGATTCCCTAGGCATTTCGTGATCCCATTTCATACATCATAGTTTGGTGTGCTTTCAGCATTCTTATTGCACAATGCTGGCGTATGTGTGAATAAAATATTATCAATCAATCAATCATTCAATCAACATTCAATGATAAAAGTTCAGTTCATTTAGGCCTAGTGATCATCTTAATGTATTTTGTCCTCTTGCTTTTTTAGGGACAATACACAACTCACCAATTGCAGGATAATTTATCTGTTAATTTTCCCAGAATTAATAAACATCATATGTGTGCAAAAATACGCTACAGCGATACATGTATAAATATAAAAATTGTCTTATCTTAATTGATAACATGGCGATGGTCTATATTAAATTTCATTTTTACTAAGTATTGCTAATGCATATCAGATTCTTGTACAATTGGAGGGAAAATAGCCAAATCTGTACAATAATGACTAAAATGTTTAGATTTCGTCAACCATGTCAAGGCAAAATGTCCACTCGAAAGTCCCCAGAATGCACCATTTTGCATGCTCAAATTCGAAATTTTTTGGGGAAAGGGGGCATACAGGCACTTGCTTTGCCCTTTTGGGCCACATATGTCTCATGTGGTCCAATGAAAAAAAAAAGTACTTTTTTTAACATACCACTTGGGTCTCTGAGTTTCTAACACCTGGGTCGATTAATATTTATTAGGGAAGGGCGGCTTGAATGTAGCTGTTTTGTTTGTTTGTTTGTTTGTTTGTTCGTTTCATTAATTTTAGGGTTGGGCCTTTTTAGTAGGGTCTGTCAGGTTACCGGAACCACACATATTTTTGTTAGGTCTTAGGTAACTTGGGCATTTGTTGGATGTTCTTTGCCCTTTTACACGTTACCCCTTTCAACGTCAATTTAATTTGTTATCTGGCCACAGCCGCAGGCACTTGTAATATAGAATTAACTGGTTACTTTGTTGCATTGGGTGATAATGTCTTTATGCAGATTTCTTGTGTTTCTAGATTCCAATTGACAGTTTGGTATGAGTGCGTATGCAACAAGTTTTAAGTCACCTTGAAGTGAATTAAATTGTTATCACTTGTCTAAGGTAATACCTACAGGATGCAAACTGCAACTATCTGTTTTGGCAGCTCCCTGTTTTGGACGATCATAGTTTGGGACTACGTAATTGTCTGATCCTAGTTCATGTTACCACCATGCTCCCTTGAGTATGATCCAAAATCATGACTGCACCAGCTATTTAGGTTCTTTCAGCCACATGAATTTGATATATTTTATGGGGAAGATAGGACCATTATATTTTGGAAAAGCAAGGTACAAGTCTACCAGAATATTAGAGGACCTGCCCTCTATTTTGAACGAAACTATATGAAGGTAGACCAGTATCCCTGTAGTAACTATGCTAAACATGTACACCTAATGATTATCACAAATCTTAACTCGATTAAAATGAAGAAATTGACGTCATAATTTTCGTGGTGATTAATTCAACCTTCATTTTGAATAGTTACGTACAAAATCCAGTTTGTGATTTGGGAGTCGAAGCTTGCAAAACACACAAAAAACGATTTATAAATAGGGAACAAAATTATTGTAACACCACCTGCTATACAATTTTGGCCTCTGAGTAGCCTGAAGTGCTTTTGTGCAATTTCAAAGCACTTGTCCAAGCAGCGTCGCGATTAAAGCTTTAAGAAAATCACCCCCAACCCCCCAAAAAAATCTCGACCGTTCAAAATTCAGCAAAAAAATCGAAATTTAGTAAACCTTGACCTGTTGAATAAACTGATGTGCATCTGCAAGTTTCAGAGACATATATGATCATAAGAGAATACAAGCTACAATTTGTTACTAAATCTTTTCAAGCTTGGACCCGATGAACAATATCGATCAGATCTGCAAACCTGTGGTGATACTGATGCAAAAGTCACATCTGACTGTTCCATATTGTGAACAAATCTCCAAATACCACACGTAAAATGATGCTATGACGTCGTTCTTACAATGGGGGGGGGGGGGGGGGTTCAACTTGAAAATATGACGGTCACTCACAAAACATCTACAATGCAGCTCCATGGAAATAAAATACTAACGATTGCACATGAACAAGCATAGTCATTCAAATTAAAAACAAAAAAGTGAACTCTGACCATTTTGACAAATTCAGTGAACACCCACATAAGGTACATCTATTACATGTTGTAAGTAAAACGTGTGGATGGACATGTAGTACAAGTCCAAAATGTAGATTGCCACTGTAATGTGTAGAGATCCATCCGATGTACATGTTGACCATGTTTTAGATGAATGTTGCGGATGGATATGAGGAAGTCGAACATGTAACTTTCCATTGTAATCCCAAACGAATTCAAAGAAATAAATAAACTAGTCAAAACTTATAACTCTCCACTTATTTACTTGTATATAATTACATAATGAAAAAATATTTTGGAATTTCAGTATCATATATTTTATGTTCATACTCTTGGTACAGCGTTAACAGAAAAATGACCATCTTAAGGAGTCCATGGTTCACTGCACATGACTGGTTTTAAGTGAAACTCAAAATTTGAAGTTCGCAACATTAGATTGAATAAAACCTGAAGTGGGTAATCAAGTTATTTGTTTATGTATGCTTGTTGAACCATGGTAGAGTCAATATTCTGTGTAACCACCTTGGTTGCTATGGCACTGCTGGCACCTTTCCCTCATGCTGTATACAAGCGCGGAGGTAAGCCTGAGGCAAATTGTCCCATTCCTGCTGAACTAAACGGTGCAGATCATCAATAGTTGAAGCAGCCTTCATCTGAGGGTATACCTTCCGCTTCAGCTGACTCCAGACATGCTCTATCGGAATAAGTTTCAGGGTACAGGCTGGCCACTCCATCACCTCAACACCCTCATTAGCAAGGAAGCACTGGACAACACGGGACACATGTAGTCTGGCGTTGTCTTGCATTAGCACGAACTCGTCCCCTATGGCACCAGCATACTGGATAACGTGAGGTTGTAGGATGTCAGTAATGTACCCCTTGGAATTCAGGGTTCCATCAATGAACTCAAGCTCTGTCTTTCCGTCAGCTGATATGCCTCCCCACACCATAATGCTGCCTCCTCCAAATGGGACAATGGGCTTGACGCAGCATTCACATGTCTTTCTCCTGTTCTTCTCTGAGCCCTCACTCGCCCGTCTTTATTGTGGACAGAGAAGCGACATTCGTCTGTAAACAAGACATTAGCCCACTCTGCTCTGGATTTGCGAAGGTGACTTCTTGACCAATCCATCCTGGCTTCCCTGTGTCGAGGCAAGAGGCTCTGCTTCTGGACCATGCATCTGGATCTGAGACCTTGGCGATGTAGCCTATTTCTCATGGTTTGATCAGATATTATTCTTTGATGTGGATAAGCAGCATGGAGCATGTCTCGAATATCAGTGCTCGTAGTTGTTCGAGACCTAAGAGCTGTTGTGATGATAAACTGGTCTTGGCACCTGGTAGTCACTTTTTATCTTGCCTGCCTTTGCAAGCTAGCTACATCATTAGTGCCTTGGGATTTCTGCCACAGGTCATTTATGGTGCGATGGTTTAGACCAAGGACCCTTGCCACAGAACGACAGCTTTCTCCAGCCTCAATTCGGCCAACAGCTCTAGCCCGGTCTACAGTTGAGAGTCTTGACATGTTTCGTCCAGCAGGTTTGCAAGCTGATGAAGAACTCATGCCTGATCTCAAGCTCTGCCACAATTTATACTCTTAACTGTCCCTGTTCTTGTCAAAATCATCCACTTGTGTCATTGTAAAGTGAAAGAAAACAATGTTAGGAAGAGCTTAAATGGGAACAGGGAAACCACACACATAATACACTACAAAACACTTGCTTGCAAAGTCATTTTTCAGCTTTGTTTTAGAATAAGTGCATGTGTAGCCAAGCATGAATCTGAAATCAAGTGAATACTCATGGTTTATGTGCTAAGGTATTTGCAGTTTACAAAAACAGTGTCTTTTTAACTATTTTATTTAAAGTGGGTGCTCTCTTTTCAGTTAAAAAGGTGGAGAGTTATAAGTTTTGAGTAGTTTAGGAATGCATGCATTAACCAACAGGTACCTATATTGAAACATTTGTAAGCTATCAGAGGTCAAAAGCATACCACGTAGTGAATAATATTGTTCCAAAAGGCATGTTTCCACCAGCTTTGGCATAACATGAGGGTCAATTTTCGAGAAACCAAAACTATCAAGAACATACACATTTCTTTTGAACATGCAAAGTCGCAGCGCCACTTGGGGAATAATTTAACGTTTCGGGATAACCAAAGTTGCCCCTGTACACTTGCACACAAATTGATCAAGTGGTTTTGCACAAGATGTTTTGAAGGTTTTTCTAGAAAATGAACCCAAAAAGTGATTAAATTGTCAAATATAAGAAAAAAATAACACACACCTATTCTGTAAACTCAGCACACGGACAAGTCAGCAGCTGTGGAAAAATGATGATGATGATGATGATGATGATGATGATGATGATGATGATGATGATGATGATGATGATAAAACTTATTATTAATGATAATGATTATATCAAACAATCAACCATATTAATTCAAACATAAATAAATAAAAACTCAAAACCATGATTCCCCAGCCAAAGTTTTCTACAGTATTATAAGAAGATGGCGATTGCTACTTGAAATCCATTATAGGATGTTTGTTTCTGTGTGCATGTCTTTTTATAAATTATTTGTAGCGTTTTCTCTGATTCTTTGATATAACATTTATACAACACAATAATGTTGGATTTAACCTTAAACCCTTCATACCTATAACTTCTCTGAACACATTGTTCTAGTTTGCAGTTATTGACTACTCAATGTACCAAATGGTCCAATTTTGCGAGTGATGAGAATGACCACGACAAGGAAAATTGTCTGGTTGTAGATCTGTGTCAGCAAATAAGCACAGATAGACATTGAAAAACTCCCCATACTTAACATGGACATGCATATAAAAGATAGGCCAAGCTCAGCCTCAGCAGCAGTAAGATTGTTTAGCGAGTTGTCTTTGCTCAACCAGTCAAGAGATCCCAGCAAACAATTGGTTGTATAATTGTAAATACTGCAGCGTATTTTACCTATATGACTATTAAACAGATACCACAGGTCTAACAATTTCTGATAAGACTGGCCCAACATATCGGTTTACCCATTAGGCAAAATACAGAGAAAATCCATTATGGAAATTGTGTTTATATGTATCAGCAGCCCTCCCTGCAGGTTTCAAGCAGAATGTGAAGCTGATAACCACGTTTTGTGTCGTGCTAAAGCCATATGCAACACGTTTTACCATACATGTATACCCAGTATCATTGCAGTTTCCATTTTTAGATGAGGCAGCTGCTTGAGTTTCCTGAATATAATATTTGGCCTTTGAATTATGTTGATTTACACTGCGGCAGACCGTTAGTGCTTAACGGCAATATTGAGCCCTTTATTTCCATGTGCTGGTTCAGTGGAGAATATGGAACTTGATGTTACTATTTGTTGATGCTTATTATTGCTGGCTTGGCTTGCTTTTTTGAAGTGAAGTAATAAAGCATGATTCTAACGGTAAATATTTCTCTCAATCTGGGTCTCATGCTGGCACTTGACACGAAGAAGGCATCCTTGGGTGCCATGTCGGTGACAGGTGGAAATCGGGAATCTATGCACAGAAAACTCCAGCCAATATCAAATGTGTGCATGCCATTGTCCATTATGATCTTGATTATTGTACAGGACACTGTTCACATCTGTTTCCAAGAGAGATATCAACCATCAGGTTACTCTGGATAGCGGGTATTATTCTGTACCGTGCTGTCTCAATTTTAAATCACAGCTTTTAAAGTCTTTGCAGGGCATGTTGGATGACTCCTTTACATGTTACCATGCATGTTGAACAAACAGATGGAGTCTTATTGTGAAATACTATGAATATATCAGTTACATCATCGAAGTTTGGAGTTTATCAAAGACATATTCAAACATTACCAATAGTGTTGAAGAAAGTTATGCGTATAATTACCTGATTCTATTACTGAACTCATACAAATAATTTATTTGGAACAACTCACATCACACTGCAGCCCATCACTTTGGGTCCGCATTCGTTGCATCGTTTTCCTTATTTGCATCAGAAAGACCAATACTAGTTTTACCAGCATGACGCTTCACGTGCTTGAATCGGGCTTGTTGTGGTCATTAGAAAAATGGCACAGGCCGTCAATGCATGAATTCACATCCGAGTTCGAATGGCGCAATGCTTTGCAATGCCATCGGACGCAATTGCCCCGACGCACGTGGCTATTGCCTACTTTGAGCACAACCATGCTCCATATGCTTGCGGGCATGATTTTCCGCTATATATTATGTCTGGCCTTCGATCACCAATTTCATTCCTATCTTGCTCTGTCATACAGATTTCATTTATTCAAACATTTTAATGAAATCAAAACAACAAAATTTTGTTAAAAACATTAATAACTTGACACATTAGAGACAGGCATCGACAGCAGATTGACACAATACCATTGTGGTTATGCAAAAATCCGCTGCACGGTGATTAATCTGCGTATTATTGTTGCCTTCCGTAAGTAATTTTAATTCCGTCTTTATGTGTCTAGATTTGTGCGATATAAGTCTTCTTCTGAAAATGTAATGTGAAAATTTACAATTTTGGTTCACTAATTTTTCCGTGAATACACCTTGTTCACTTTTCCAACATTCCAGACATGAGACATGCACATGGGGAATGGTTCATAATGAATGAGTTTGGTTGGACAGCGAGCGGCACGTGATCAAATTCACCCAATGGGGACCCTGGAAATGTTCTAAGAGTGTTTATAATTAGGTAAAATGACGTCTCTATTCCCATTGTGGGCAATTTTTGGAAGAATGCCCCCAAAATATTTTTCTCTTGGCCAATAAGAGAGCTTGTAACATAGAGAGACGAAAATCAGGATTCCAGAAGTATGTAACATAATGGTGGACAATGCAAAACATCGTGACCACAAAGTTGGAACTTACAAAGTTTTATGGTAAATTTTGCAGTTGTATCATTCCAAAAGATAAGAATATACTTTACTGCAAAATCGAAATGGCCATCCGCAAGTATTAAAGTTTGTCAAAAACAAAATGCACGCTCTTGCAGGTAAATAAATATAGCGAGCCAGCGGCAAGCCGATGAAGGTTGGCGTGCATTGTGTACAGCTCAAATCACTATCGGTGGCAAGCGAGGTTCAAATACATGTCTGGTGTGCCTGACAACGGCGTGCTAAGGTTTTATTGGGAGCACATTGTTGGCATGGGTTGTCAATCACCAGATAATTGACATTTGATGCGAGGAATGCGCGTTTGGGACTGCCTTCTGTGACATACAAAATGAATGGCAATTCGCATCGTGTGATTGCCTAATTGCATTGCAAGAGCACCAAACACATGGTGCAAATTTGACCAGCATGCTGACTTGCATGCAAAAATATTCCAATTCCGCCAATGGCACGCCAACCTTGCTAATTGAACGAAAGGACTATGCTATAAATGCAAGCAATGAACTTATAGGCTAGCCTGGTCGGACCAAAAGTCATGGGCCGTATTGTAGGTGCCCATTTTGGTTCCAGCATGCAAACTAAAGCAACGGGCTGTCACAGTCCTCTTGTTTCAAGAAAATGGTTTGCTATTGTACTGACCTTTCTTCGAGTAACATATGACCCACATAAATGATAAAGGTTTTTTTGTCCTAAAAGGTACTTGTAACCGATTAATCTGATTTTGTTTGCCTTTCCTGACAACTACGTGAGAGTATATTTTACACAAGCGTTGGGGTGCATTTTTCCAATACTTATCAGAATTATATTTCGTCCAATTGGATGACCAGGTAATTGTAGAACATAAATGGCATATGAAGAAATAGAAGTAGGAAGTAGAGACTGAGTTAAGCGTTGTTATACTGGTGTTGTTATTATCATCATCATCATCATCATTATCATCATTAATTTCTTTATTCGTGCACTATCATACAGATATAAATTTGATAAGACACTCATTTCATCAAAAAGATATTTTTTCAATGTATAAGGAAAACACTGGCATTGTCAAAACAGATTCGATACATAATTAAACAAGTTCTTGCACTGTACACAGGTAGTTGATCAAAACAACACAATCTATCCTTGAGACATATCCACATTTAAACTCACCAACCCTTAGTTTACACAGTTCCGTTACTATCGAGGCCGTAATAATATCGTTGACTTCAAACAGCATACTATTCGCTTAGTAGATCCTTCGGAGTGTATGAAAGACATTTAAATGTCCGCAGTCTTTTGACAAAATATAATCAATTGAGCAATATAATGTAGAGCATTGACCATACAAGAGACAACAGAATCATCGGCATACTATCATCAATAACACATTGATTAACCACAATGTGATACATGTGTACAACAACGGCCCTTTATTTCAAAACTAAACCAAACGCACTTCATAATAATCCTTTACTTTCTCTGCATTAACCGGTTGATGATACTTCCTTCTCTGAGTTTCCTCCTCCAAAATGGCTAACAAAATAATTGTCGCTGGAACAGCAGTAAAGGGGGACCGAGTATGTAACGTTGCTTTTGAAAGCCAACATGTAATGTTTACTAGTGGGGTATGGCGGGATGAGAAGTGGCGAAAGGGTATAGTGAGAGCATAATCAAATGAAACTATAAGAGGATAACATATTCTCGGCTGCTTGGTACTGAAATCCATCAACACGTTACTTTTACAGGACGATGTAATTTACCCTGCATAATCATACATGTATATGTGTATTCAGTCACAGCAGCTTGACAGTTTTGTTTGCTGATGTCATGATAATACATTCAACCATATAGAAATGTGATTAAAGGTATTTGAACTTAATTTCAATCATTGGTTTTTGAGAACAGGGCTGTCAACTAGGGATTCCAAGGTACGATAATTAATATGCTCTTTTACATTATGGCAATATTATATTTGATTCTTTCATGAGGTGTTTATAATGGTGGCACTTTCAACCCATCATATTGGGAGCTTCAATGTATATTTAATTAATGTACTTTCCTTATTCCCTACATTAAGATAATGATGGGTGAATGATGAAGTGTACTAACAAGGCGACAGCATTAACAAAAGCGAATATCCAAAACATCATTTTATCTAGGTTAAATATAGCCGAGTTGAATCGTTGCTTCCGGAAATCATTGTCGCTGGTATTAACTCTTTCGCCATTGCCTCTATTCCCATATTTGTCAATTTCACTTGAGTTCGTGTTGAAATCTTTATTCACCCTTGTAGATTGTGTATTCATATCTTGGACATCTGTTGCTTCACATCTGTGATATGTTTTTGTTTCCATGCGACGTACAATCCACCATATTGCTGGTGGCAGGCTAGAGGTTTGTGCCAAATACTGACATCTGATGACCAGTACTGACCATACAAGGGATAGCATAGTCATTGACATAACAACAGCCAAATAACGAGCTGTAAGTAGAAAAAAAATATTGTTGGTAAAAGCAGTTTCGCGTCAACAGCAATGTGTGTACGCATTAACTGAAAGCACTATAAAGGCGCAAGGATATGAAAACGAAGTAAAAACAAATTCATCCATATATAATACCACAAATGAAATGATATTCAGAGTGCTATCATGTTGTAAAAAAAGTGCAAATCCATATATCAGTGACCGTTATATTCACATGATTCTATCTGATTTTATTAAGACTTTGAAGGGCTTTTGGATGGTATCAGCCTGTTATATATAAGCCATAAGCATGATCAATACAGGCGCTCACTGTCCCACTAAAAGCAGTAAACCGGAAATTGTATCAAACGTAAATCGTCAAATAGCATCAGCAATTCAATCCGTATAAAGTAGTGATTCCACTTTGAGTGGTGATCATATCAATGATATGTTGTTTCATACACAGTCATATCATGACCACCACAATGCCAAAATATGCTGGAGGACTTCTTTATATACAGCAATGGCATGTAAATCATATGCGCATACTAAAAGGGCACAAAAAATCGTCAAACCAATTTTTCCGAAAGAAAATGCCTTGCACGTTCTTACTAAGATATGGTAAGATATGGTGGTGATTACAGACAAAAGTTGGCAATAGAGAGTAAGGTAATTTTTCAGGCCTGCTAGATTTGGGGGGGGGGGGGGGGGGGGGAAAGCAGGCAGGACGAGATAAGGCTAACTGAAAGACCTACCACTCAGCAGTCAAAAGGGTTACCTGGCTCAATGCCAGAGAAAGAGCAGTTAAGGCATATTTCGCTTCACATGGAACGCTTATCTAGCCTTTTCACCTACTGAGTGGCAGGTGTTATATTTGGTCTTATTTCGTCTTATCAAATTTCCAAAAATGTAACAAACCAGCAAAATGCCTCACCCTATCACATGGATGAACACATACATACATACATACATACATACATACATACATACATACATACATACATACATACATACATACATACACACATACTGCGGAATATAAGTAAACGGGGTTAGTTGATTAGTTTTGGGGATATTAAAACTTGGGCCATGGTACATGTTTGAGCCCATAATATCACTATTATACAAGGAAATTTAACCTATTTAACTGGATCATGCAGAGACTGCTGTACCAATTATTTCCGGCTTTATAGGTAGCAGGTCAACTTCAAAAATTTTATTCCACATCTTTTCAAAGTGAAAAACCTCTAAAATTTTTTTTTAATAAAATCGGCAAATTGTCCCATATGTAAAAACACTGCACGGAAACGTAGGCAATATGAATAAATCAAATGATAAATTAATTAACGCTTTCGTGCGAAACTTAGTTTTTCCTCTCAAGACCAAAATGACAAAAATGAAAGCACCTACACGATTTAAACGAAATGCCCTTGATCAAAAATGCGCATCTTCGCTATTATTCGCATATGATTTTATCATCGAAATTTGCTGTTCTAATGAATGTAATGTACTTTAAACATATACTGTTTGATGGGTGTTGTTTGAAGCACAGGATTACTAAAGCCGTAAAATTGAGTGATTCAAAAAAGGAACATAGACCAGTTGTGAGCCCTTATGAAAAAAAGTACACAAACATAATGTCCAGTAATCAGGCCTACGTTTTGCGGTTCTGCACGGTGATGAATAGCATATCTGCCCTCCTCCCCCCCCCCCACTATCCTACATAAAATGAAGTGTTTTTCTAACAACATTGTGTCGCATCCAATGATAGCATTGCACGAAAATGGATACGAATGTGATGGAACACAACATTACGCCCAATGGCACACGTATCAAAATGTAGACTGCCCCCCTACTGTTATAATACTGCTATTAAAGTAAGATATATTTCGAATACATTTGAACTCAGAGTATCATATCCAACACCAAATGAGGGACATCAAAGTCAGTAGATCACTAGAAAACAGTAAGCAGGCAATTTGGAATTGGAAATTTAAACATAGGTATTTTCACTACAAATTAATTGTTTCGAATAAAATGTTTCAGTTTCAAGACATTTCTGTCTGGGTATTTTGTGCATTTATAAAATTAACATATGGATACAGAAATATTAAATGAAAGAAAAAAGTTAGTCAGAATGGTAGTCTGGTGTTGCGCTAGACATTATTTGACTTCAAATAATACAACAATGCTGAGAGGGTAATGCACCCGTGAACCTTTCCCTACTGGTACCTATATTATCCGGATTATACGCATGGATATCATTATTCTAGATTTAATTATGAAAATACCTTCCAGTAAAACATACATACACATTTGTGTATACATACAAGCATGCATGCATCCTCGCATTCACACATGCATGGAACCATCCATATTTGTAAATCTGAGCTACAGTAGATACTACCTCACCTTCGGAGCCCCCCCCCCCCCGTACAAATGGCCCGTGCAGACGGCTAGAGTTTTTTTTTTTCTTTTTGAAAATCATCAGTAAAACCTTAATCATAAGTTGAACTGTAGAATCATCCCTGGCAGGAAAAATGTACACACGTATAAATTGAACTGGAAGACTGAATGGTTCTCGGAAAAGATAAGCACTTTTTACCGTCCGTGCTCTCTTTACATTTTGCGGCTCCAAAACTTCTTTATACATTTTGTGTCAACTGAAAAGAATTCAAAATTTGGAGAACTTATATTGTTCGTTTTACTTTAACATTTTGAGCTGTGCAACGATGCCTGTGCTATAGCTGTTAGCTCAGATCTATACCAGCATTACTTTTACAATATTATAAAGCTATCATGCGTAATATCAAATTCAGTAAAAAGCAGAATACTTTACATATTCAAATGTTTTTCATAAAACTAAAATGAAAATGTGTCGAACACAAACCCAATTATATGAATAAAACGTACTTTCCGACCAGAAACGCTTAAACTTTGATTGCATGTAGCCATTGATAATTTGGACCTTAACGTGTATAATAAAACTTACTAATCAGAGGAATACTCAAGGATGACTGCGGAGCCACAGAAGCCACCATTACTTGAAATACTGTAAAAGCCAGGAACGTGGTTAAAGTTAGGGAAATCCTTTCCCCAGATTCGGGTGGCAACAGGAAGCCTAGGTTCCCCATGATTGCCAACATAACTGATGGAAGCACAATGTTTATAGAGAGGAACATAGGTTTTCTTTTCACTTGTATGGTATAAATCACATCTGTGAAAGGGGCAACTGGACAGCATTGGTAAAACTGAAGATTCACTCGAGACGATATTCCAAGCACATCCCATTGATGATTTTGAAAGGTGGAGTTAAATGTGTAGATGTCTGCTGGAGTTATATTCAAGTAGCGAGACGTATGACTCCATGAACCGATGACTATGTTGCATTGCTGCTTGTCAAAAGGAAATAGAGATACATCCATTGAACATGATGTTCTTTGACGTAATCCCTGTCCGTACAATACAATTCCGTTCCAGGACAAAACTGCAGGGTATTTTTCTTGCAAATAGACGACTATGATATCTGTTGTTCCACTAGCACTAAAGAAGAAAATAATAATGATATTTTTACGAATGAGCCGTGGTGTTTTTTCGTTCTAACAATAGTTTCTTTTATCTTTAATGATGATAAAACTTTAAATGGTCCTTGGATTAATTCCTGTTTTAATGAAAACACGAACACATTTTAATGCTTATGTAAAAAAGTAATAAAACACCGGCCCCCTTTTTGCCTAAAGTGCAATGCACGAGGCATGGCACCTATACCATATCTGCCGTTAATAGAAACTTCCCTTACCATCAATCTTCATTTCGGATACACCGATTTGATTACTTAAAAGAAGTCCACATTGTGAAACAGCTAATCTTAAATTGATTGCGAAAACACATGGTGTATCTACGGGGTACACAAATGGAAGGGTGACAAGATTACCAATGGCTTGTGATGGATAAAATGGAAGTCTTAGAAATTCACATGTATGCTTGAGGGTGAACAGTCCAGCGTTTGGCAGTTTTTAAGTTAACAACTTTGATATTTTCCTTTTCCACACTTCAAAATAATGTTTACTGTTGCATGATTGTTTAAGTTACGAATATTACACAACACTTCTGTCAGCGTATATAATTTCCAGCACAATTTCCCACCTGTTTTGAACATAAAGATCCGGTATCCATATATTCTCCACACGCATACTAAGTTGCTCTAATGGGTATTCTGTTAAATTCCACGACAGTCTGTGATCCACCCATTTCTTAAACAAAAATACCACACAGATTACTGGTCTTGTCATGAAATCTCACATATGAGACATGTGTGGCAAAATAATATATGTTTTAACGAGATTAAGGTTACACCAGAAACTTCGTAATCACCTCTACATTGATGTGCAGCTGGATGCTAAACGATAGGATCATCTTTAAAGTTACAGACGCAATATTATGATTTGCTCCAATGTGCAGCATTCAAGCTACGCAGAAGATTTTAAAATAATCTTTTCCCAGGTCACCTGTCAATTTTTTTCCACAAACCCGGGTTCCATCTTAAAATAATCCATAGATATATAATTGCAAATATTATTAATAATTACATAGCAACACACATTCGGCATTTTAATTTGTGCTTTGTGTAAGGACGTCTGTACATTTGCTGCTAATGTTTTAGGGGTAACCCCAGTCTCTGTGTATCTGTCACTCTCTTCCTTTCTTTCTCTACCACTGAATTAAAGAATCAAAAGACCTACCGCATACAGCCAAATTTCTGTTTCTAACTCCTGTCGTGTTTCATCCTGCAAATGAACAAACCAATCTTTGGGACAAACGTAATTCACATTTATATCATACGTTTTGTACCATCTTAACATTTCCGATTACAGTCCCACAGAAAATTAGAACAATGATATATGGATAATTATTGGCACATGTTTCCTTGTTTGGAGACTTTAATTCTTTACATGTGTACTTTTTCACTAAGAAACTGCAAACAGTATATATGCGTACGCTGCCTGAGCTTCACTACTGATGCAGGTCTGGATCTTGATCTACCAACACTGTGAGGTGTCCATGTCCAAATAGCATGACAGAATGGTCATACAAGACGTGCAACAATGATTGATACAGGAGACTCAGACACACAAGAAGGGTAGAGTTAAAAAAAAAAAAACAACAACAACTTTTGCCACAATGTAAAATTCGCAGGACGGACACAAGTGAACGGTTCAAGTGGATTATCCTCCATCTAGATGACCAAAGACATTTGAAGGAGTACAACTGTATCCGTCTGCAAGATCACACTAAAAAAACATATGCAACCACACGTAAGAAATCTTTAAGGAAAAAAAATGAGTGTGCACCTATTATTTTGTCCCAGACCTACTGGAGAGCCTCCGGATGAGTCTTTGTGTACTATTAGGCAATCCAGAGAAAATGAATATGTTTATACTAAAGAGAAATGCATGGACGTCTGGAAAAATACTCGTCCTAATTATTTGACCTTCCCGAAGAAACATATTGGATGCAATATTACACACATGAAGACATACACTGAAATAACTTGGCCAGAAATTTGTTTTAATGTTTTGAACTTCAATTAAAGATCCTGAGACAGAAAATGTAAAGCATCATTAAACCCCAAATGAAGAAATTAACTGAAAACATGTTTGTGTTATAAAACCATTTGAAAATCAAGTTTTACCGCAATAAGATTAGAAATAGACTTAGAATGAAGACTTAAACAGTTTTACGCAATAAAATTTAAATCAGAAAGCCAACCGAAAAAGGCGTTACGTACTAACCTACCGGCGCAAGATATGTTTGTAAGAATAGATGTTGTCTTATATATAAAAGTACCATGCATGACGAAACCCGAAACATGGTGAAAGTATAAAATAACAGTTAAAAGCACACTAGCGTCAAAGAGTTACATATGCTGACAGAATGCGAGACAAATCAGAGGTGACGTTGAACTAGGTGTTCTCCCGTCACATATTTTACACGTCAGAGAACTGTAAGAGGTAGTGCCAGATACCGTTCAAAGGCTTGGGAATGCCAGGCAACGTGAAATTGTGTCAAAGGAACAGGTATATTACATGTCATCGCGAGACACAATGCACTTTCCCTAAACTATGCCCAGTTAAATCTGATTGACTGAGTTCAACCTTCGAAGAAGATTGACGAAGGACGTAGCGTTAACGCTAGAAAAACTGCCATCATGCGGAAAAAAATGCGGGTGCTTTAATAAGCACCAGAATTTGTTTGGACTTATTTTTAAAGCGGTTACTGAACATAGGTTACAATACGCAGTATGCATATAAATTTCCCGCCACAAAGCACGGGTTTGACGCCTGGCGATCAAAGGGAACGTGCGGGTCGCATCAATGTCACAGACAGGCCATATGCTCATTTTATTTATTTATTTGTTTGTTTGTTTGTTTGTTTGTTTATTTATTTATTTATTTATTTATTTATTTATTTATTTATTTATTTATTTATTTATTTATTTATTTATTCGAACATATTTATACAGAGTAACCCGTTCAGTCATAGACTGTTCTTCCACGGGGCCCTGTGATATACAATGCAACGTTAAGACAATATAAACCGAATATACAGTGATAATAATAAACAAGCAGAGACAAGTACATCTAAAACAATTTTCACATATAATGAAAAACATAAACTAGAGCTACAACATAGTTACACAAATAGACAAAACATTACTAAAATAAATATAAATTATACTAACCATAACAGAAATTAAAATATAATTATATATGTATTCACATGAGCTGACGCATTTGGTTTTTGAAGCCCTGAACAGATTTCGCTTGGCGCAGAGCCTGTGGTAGTTTATTCCAGACCTCGGCGCCTTTGTATGCTATTGATTGTTTAAATTTTTCGTAGTGTGGTCGGGGAACCTGTAAATTGCCTGCCGTGGCACTTCTTGTTTTATGATCATGAATATCATTTCTGAAAGTAAATCTATTTGTAAGACAATCGGGCGCTTGATTATTAAGACATTTGTATACTGAAGTGGCAGTATGGCATTCTCTTCGTTTCGCAAGAGATTGCCATCCTAACCCAGCTTTTATTTCATGCGAGGGAACAGCACAGTCGAAAATGCCAGAGGTGATTCTGGCTGTTCTATTTTGAAGTCGTTGTAAAATGTTTTGAAGGTGATTATTACAGTTTCCCCTTTTTTCACAAAATTAGCATTTTTTGAGAAATTCAAGTTCACAAATGCCCAACTGGTATTCTTCGAGTACTTCCCGAGCCATATATAACACAAATTTTCATATGACTTTAATAAGTATTCTGTATTTCCAAAATATTAGAAATATCCCGCTAGTCCCCCCACAGGTACTGACCCGTATCTCGCCATATCTCACCATGCGTGACCAGGCAATTAAGTATGCAGTTGGGGCGGGAACTTAATATGCATATCTCCTATTACTGATGGCTGTCAATGTTATTTGTAAACGTGCTCCAAATTGGTTAGTCTCTGCACAAGTTAAAGTAACCACAACGGTTTTGTCATTTATAGGTAATACTATTACGACTTAGATGTTTTGCGCATCGAGCAAAACTTCAGATGAGGGTTCACCATTTGATTTTCTTAAGGAACCGAAAAAAGCAACCAAAAAGGCAACCCACACCACCGCATGTGAAGTTTTCATCAAGTCGAGTTTGCCACAAATCAGAGACAGTACTTAAACATAGTAAGTTGATAATCTTGGGCCAAAGGTCCCACCTATATCCCACGTTGATGCTAAACTAGCAACATTGCTTGTGACACATTTTGGTTTTATAATCTGCAAACGTGCTTGGCAGTGTGTTTTTCGTTGCTTTACGTTCTTTCAGTCAGTTTTGGGTTCTGTCTAAATTTTAGTAATTTCCATGCAGAGGCAGCAGACTGGTCCCCTGCTTCGCTGATCAGTACGTGCCTTCCTCCCGGGAACGATCGAAGCGCCGCGTAGTGAGTGGTAGGGTGGCCAAGGAACAAAGCTACAAAAGCAGCCGCTAAAAGGGCACCACCCATCCATGAAAATAACAGCAGTTGCACATACATCTCTGAACAAAACCGGCTTTTCCAGGGCACATCAGTGTGCTATAAGGTTACACCTTGTGCCATTTGATGTGTCTAACACGGTATTGGATGGCATGGGGCGAAAATTTTTGCCTACTGGGTACGTTTTATGTGTTGGTTATAAAGCAAGATGAGAGTTTAACAGATTTTAATGACAGCCAAGGGCGGAGCCCGCGGCTGTCATCGAAGTCTGTTTAACCCTCATCTTGCTTTATAACCAACTTAGAACGCAATACTGATTGGCCATGGCATCGATTTATGGTGTATGGCACAAGCCACTCGCGCCTATCAGTCGCAGCGATACTGCAGGTGTGGTCGCGGGAGAAAGATTAGTGCACTTTGGCTTTCTTGCATAGGCCCTTATTCACGCGCAAAAATGCTTGTCAATGAAATTGATGCTATGCATTGACAAATAAGACAATAGCATTAAAGGTTGGCCCAACTTTGGCACAACGTTGGTATGGATGGCCCAGCATTGGGCCAACTTCCATTGTTAACTAGGAACACTCGCATGCATGACTTATTTATCTGAATAAAAGTAAGGATAAAGCCACGTGGGTGTCCAGTAACCACGCGGATGCCCAGTTTACACTTGTTCACAAGACCGAAAATGTGCAACTTTTTACGGTTCATCATTTTCCTCTCAATTAAGATGGTAAATGCACACGGAAATTTCTTCTGGACTAATTTACCTGCCAGTTTACAAGACATCTGCATCCACGATTTGTTTCAAGCAAATATCAACATTCCAGACACAATTTGCCGGCAAAAACAAACATCGCTGAGTGCACAGGCAATAGGTTCGACGAAGCCCTGTCGGACGCACAGTTGGACGGAAAGGTGAGGAGCGCTGTTCCTCTGTGTACGCAAATCGCAAACAAGTAAGGGAAGGGGAGGGAGGGTCAGGGGGTCGGCTTACGTGGAGTGGGCACGATGGAGAAATGAGTTCCGCAAAACTAAAAGAAATGAAGTGTTATATATCATTACAAAAGTCTTTTGCCATTCGAGATTGACTAGATATAATACAATCCAAAATTTCGCTGGTTTTGAATGAATAAAAATGTTCAGTTTCTGCTCTGTTTCTTTTACGTGGGCCCACATGTTTCCGCATCTTTATGGTGGTTATTTCCATTTCTTTTCAAAGCAAGACAACTAAATGTATATCTGTAATTTATTTGGCGCGTCTATTCTGTTTCAGAGAGGTGGTATGTGGCAAGTACGTGTACAACAATTTTGCAGCTGTAAAATGTCAAATTTTTCACACAACTTATTTTCATTTCCTGTTTTATGTAGCCGACAGCCGAGTGGCCCACAGATTGACCCACGGTAATTGTTTTTGGCAGCTGCCGAAAAAAAAATAGGCTCGCACGTGGGTGTGTCTTCTCCGCCAGCTCCCTTAAGCGAAGTCCGAACGCAGTCCTTGTACCACTTCTTTGTGCACACCTTGGTGAAACGTATGGCGGTAATGTATGGGTTGCAGTGTTAGTTGAGCAGGGAATAAGTCATGAAAATAGGGTTCATTATATACTGAACCCCAATGAAAAGTATCCACATGCCAATTTTGAAGTATTTTATTGTTTATACTTGAAACATTTCATACCTAGACGTGCTTAGAACTTAACAAAGCATTCACTTTTCTGGCGTAAAAATAATGTCACGCTCTACCGACATTAACGTCACTTACAGGCAAAAAATTTCATTAACTGCCCTAATTGAAAGTCACACAAATTTTTCTGTTCAATATGGGATGTGGCCACCTCGAGCATCAACACATGCTATACATCTGCGGCGCATACTGCTGACCAGGGTTTGAATTCTGTGTTGGGGAACATTATTCCATTCTTCCTGCAGAGCTTGGATCAGCTGGTTTCGGGTAGTAGGCCTAGGTGTCCTCCGTTGAATAACTTGGCCTAACTGATCCCACAAATGTTCAATAGGGCTCAGATCGGGTGAGAACGCTGGCCATTCCATGACATTGATGTTGTTCTCATTGAGAAAGTTCATTGTTAATCTTGCAGAGTGTGCACGTGCATTGTCCTGCTGAAAGATCGCCAGATCTTGATGCTGCTCCATAAATGGGACCATGTGCGGCTCCAGCACCTCATCAATGTACCGCTTAGCATTGAGGATCCCTTGAATGACGACTAGGGGTGTCCGGTAGCGGTTGCTGATGCCTGCCCACACCATGACAGAGGGTCCACCCCATAGATCTGCCTGACGGACACAGGCATCTGCATATCTCTCCCCAGTCCGGCGCCACACACGTTCTCTGCCATCTGCTCTGCTGACACAAAAACGGGACTCTTCAGTAAAAAGGACGGTATTCCACTGCTGGCGAGTCCACCTGGAGTGTGCTCTACACCACTGCAGTCGTCTTTCTCTTCTGGGTTGGGTCAGCAGGTTACCCCTGTAAGGTCTTCTGGCTGTTAGGCCACTGCTCCTCAGTCGCCTCTCCACAGTAGAACTACTGACAGGACGGTGATTCACCCCTTGAGTCTCACGGGCTGTTTGGGCTGCTGTACGGAAACGGTCTCGCAGGTGCATCAGCCGGATGTGACGGTCTTGGCCAGGTGTTGTCACTCTTTCTCGGCCAGGCCTAGGCCGATCATCTACGGATCCAGTTTCTTGTTGCCGTTCAATTAGTCGTTGGATGGTGCGCCGAGTACACCCCATTCTTTGTGCGATTTGAGTGATTGGGACTCCACCCTCTGCAAGCCCCAAAGCATGGTGTCTTTGACCTTGGCTCAGACGCGCCATGATCGCCTCAACACACCTGAGACCACTGGCTTTTTTCTTGGCTGAACATCCCTTTTTAAAGCCACTGAAAACATCAGGTCATTTTAGCCATCCAATAGGAGTGGTGGTCAGAAGCCATATTCGGTGCACAAAAGTCACATGCATTATGTAACAACCCAGCAAAAGTTAAAAAGTTGTCCTGAATGACCCTGATGTAGGCTCCAAACCATGCATATATGCACACACAGTACTTAGTAACTTACAAAATTAATGTGTTAATTTTTTTATGTGGATACTTTTCATTGGGGTTCAGTATAATAGCCTCCACACGCCGAAGTGCATACGACCGTGCTGAAAAGACCGCCCGGTTCTAACCAGTGTAGCTCTGCCATGATCGACCCGCCATTAAAATGGTCCATAAAACAAACCCACTATTTAATATGTTGACAAAATTCGTCAGATAATGTGCAAAATTTTCGGTCATAATATGCTCGAAAAAATTCAGTATACGGTTTAGGAAAATGCAACCTAGTCTGACAAAAGAGACACTTTGTAATGTCGCAATTGATGACTGCAACTCGCGAGAGTAAAGTTCATGGGATCAAGTTGTATACAAGAAAAAAACACACACACACACACACACAAAAAAAACAAAACAAAACAAAAAACAAAAAAAAAAAAAAAAAAACAAAAAAAAAAAAAAACGAAAAAAACAAAGCAAAAAACAAAAACAAAATAACAAACAAACAAAAAAAAACCCACATGGATGTTGGATGGCGAAGATGCATTTTCTGTGCTCTCCTTGATCTTGATAACTCAAAAGCCGCAAATTGGCGTGGTCAGAAGTTCCTGCGCCACGAAAATCATCCCAGAAGTTACAAAAAAGAAAAAAAAAAGCTGTATTGCAGAACATGTAAGACACAGCATTGGCCATGGTTGCCATGCCTGCGCACTCGAACGGAGTCCAAATATTTCACGTGTGTAAATTTAAAACTTGTCTCTCTATCGTATGCCACATGAATGCCAGTCAAATGAACAAATAGGTATCTTTCAGCATGCTCTCTTCAAATCTCTTCTAAACATAAAGCAACTGTATCCGCTATAGCGGAAGAAGATTTGCGCTAACAAATCTACTAAAGGAAACAATAGTTTGTACGGAGTTCCCCCCCCCAACCAAAAAAAAAATCATTGGATAGACTGTCGTTAACTGTGTCCTTTTGATGACTTAGATCAACCACCACACGTCTGTCATCAGTAGAACCTTCCTTCTGCAATCTGTAACGGAGATCATAAGTGGCGTGTTGAAAGGGTTTTGAGTAAAAGAGTCTAGTAGACAATGATGTTGCAAGTCCAGAGAAATATCTTTATCAAGTTGTGATGCAAATTTAAACGGCGAATATTTATTCTTGTGGCTGGTGTCTGGAATTTGTGTCGAACTATTATTAATTGGAAAACCAAATTCAAGGAAATCACAAATAAACTGGTCTGAATAACTGGAAAGCCAATGTCGCCAGATCGGTAGGTTTAAAGTAGAAGGCACTGGAATAGGACATTCTTAAAAATTGTATTTCTGAGCGGCCCTCATAGCCTTATGAATAGCCAAAGGCAGAGTGACGTGTAATGCGGTCCCAGATAAGGTCACCGCATGGTTCTTGTTGTCATCTCGGTTATCACTCTAGAATTGTTTTAGGTGTGGCTCCCCATCTGCGCAGTCCCGAATGTCCGATTCTGAGATTGTGCGGTCGATGTCTGAACTTGGTAGTTTTTTCCAGATATTCTGCCGGTTTCGCACAATTTTGGCCGCATGGTAATGTGCAAGATTATGATAATGCCAACACACGTAGCAGCTATGAGCAAAATCGTAATTCAAGCGCTCACAGCCATGGGGATGATAATTGAATGTTTTCGATATGGGTCTAAGGTGGCTTTGTAAAGTATGGAACCATTACGCGTACCATTATTTTGAATAACAGCGTAAGTTTGCAGGTGAGCTGGTGAAAGTGATTCTTCTTTCAATGCAGACAGTGTCTGTGTCTGGTCCCAGTCCCTCGTACCACATTGTACATCTTCCAACCAGGCTGCATACATTGTACGCACACTGTCCCATGTAAAAGTTTTAGCTCAAGTCATCAATTGGTGGAGGCGTGTTAAGTGTGCACTTCTTGTGCCGTAGAATTTATTTCTGGATAGCTTATGTTGGCCGTGGTCCCAGCTACGAATTCCGGTATAGTCAAATAGTCATACTTTAATTGAGCCACCCCTGAGCGATGTGCGAAATGATAAGACCATAATGTTGGAACTTTGACCCGAAGGAAATTTAAGAACGTTCTTGCCTCTGAAGTTGTTCAGCAAGGCTCACAAGACAACTTTGCTCGTTTTGTTGACCACCACAGAGTCCACACGTGCGTTGAATGATCTATTAAACGCAAGTTGTAAAAGGTAGTGGTATAGGAATCCAATGATGCACCAATTTCGGATGTACGTGCAGCATTACATGTATCATTGTTCACAGTGTATGGTTTTACAACAGTATTTAGAACGCACAACGCCTTATTTTCTATTGTTCTCGGGAGCTTTAAAATCTTTTGAAGTGGGTGGCCGCTCTCAGTTATAACTGCATTTTCATTGGCCCATCAAAAACCACGCCTCCTCAGGAGGCATGCACTAGACAGGTTGAAAAGAAATAAAAAAAGTCAAAATACCATTAGGTAAGCTGAAGAAAGACAAAATTTATAATATGGCACGGCAGTGTTATGCAATGTTCGATAATACCTTGGTCGCGATGTCGGCTACGTGAAACGGGAGATGAAATAAGATGTGTGAAAGATTTGACATTTTTACAACTGTAAAATTGTTGTACAGGTATAAATTTACCACATACAACCTATCTGAAACAAAAATAGACGCGCCAAATAAATAACAGATATACCTTTAGTTGTCTTGCTTTGAAAAGAAATGGATATAATCATCATAATGATGCGGAAGTACGTAAAAGAAACAGAACAGAAAATGAAAATTTTTATTCATTCAAGACCAACGTTATTTTGAAATGGTATTATATCTACTCAATCTCGATTGGCAACTTCTAATTCTTAATGATAACTAATACTTCATTTATTTTAGTTTGGCGGAGCTCATTTCTCCATCGTTCCCACTCACGTAAGCCACCCGCCCCCCTCCACACACACACACACTTGTTTGCAATTTGTGTACACTAGCGAACAGCGCTTCTCACCTTTTGGTCCAAGTGTGCGTCTGACTGGATTTGTCAAACCTATTGTTTTGGGTGCAGAGGTCATGTAAATCGTCAGGTAAATTAGTCAAAAGAATTTTCCGTCTGTATTTTCCATCTTAATTGAGGCGACACATGATAAACTGAAAATTTGCTTAGTATACTGTCTTGTCAACAGGTGTAAACTGGACACCCATGTGGCTTTATCCTTACTTTTATGCAGATAAAGTAGTCATGCATCCGACTGATGTTTTATTGGGCAATATGTGTAAGTGCACGTAGCATACATTTCATTGACAAGCATTTTGCGCATGAATTATACAAGAAACCCAAAGTGCACTCATCTTTCAACCGCGATCACACCTACAGTGTCGCTGCGACTGACAGGCACCCGCAGCTCGTGCCATACACAGACACTATCAATGCTATGGCCAATCAGTGTTGCGTTCAAGTTGGATAAAAGGCAAGATGAGAGTTTAACAGACTTCAATGACACCCGCGGGCTCTGCCCTTGGTTGTCATTAAAGTCTATTCAACTCTTATCTTGCCTTATAACCTACACTTCCAAACTTCCAATGTTCTGAGTCAACTGTTCAACGACAGCCAAACGCTTGTCAATAGATGCGTTCGTTGGTGCGATATGATTTCTGAGAACGTCAAGATGTGCGAGTAACCTCCTAGGCTTTGGTGACAGCTGTTCGTTAAAATTCTGGAGATGGGGATAAAAACCAAATTAAGGATAAAGTTCCAAAAAGAAGGGTAATGAAATGTCATCGAAATGCAAAAGTTTTGCGATTATTGACATCCAGGCAGCGAAAATAAAAAACCTGATTTATAATAATAAAAATATTAAAACTTCGAAGTCAATTAATTCTTACTAAAGTAACGATATCCTTGACAGCAACCGTCACGTTAACTTGTACCGCAGAATCAAAGTTGTGCAAGGGAATAACATCTCGGTTGTATCCTTTCAACAAATCATCGTAAAGGGCTTGTATCGTTTCTGCACCAGAGTGACTTTCCTTCCCCGCACTCTCTGGAAACAAAATGAAGAAAATTGCGAAATCTGATACCGTTTTACTATGGTCAGTCAGACTTCTGGCAGGAATATCATCACTGTGCGCTGCGAGTAACTTGACATATCTTTTTGTAACAAAGATCACTTATAGCTGGCAGTATATACCATATTCTATAATATTTGGTTTACTTTAATCGCATTATAATTGATATATATTGTAATTCACTTTGCGACTTCTTTGCATGTGTTTTAAGATGATGATGATGATGGTGATGATAATGATAAGTAGTAATAGACTGACGTCATCGCTATCATTGATAACATTTCTCCAGATTGCCATTCTTGCTACCACAATTTATTAAAATTTGCCACGAAGATCGCTTTTACGTTGCATGTAGATAAAGACATTCAATAGAGTTGGCTCTATATTGCTCCAGTCAATTTTCACAATATGTTCTTCATCAGTCCCTTTGTCACCATACACGTGTTTACAGTTTTCTACCGTGTAGATAGATAAGAATACACAGTATGTGCACTTTCTACCAAGTTCTATTCTATATATTCATCAGAATGAAGAAAAGCGTTTTTTAAACCTGTCGATAGATTTATTATGATCACTCCAATTGCTTTTCACGCACCCAAGGTGATGGTAGCAACCTTGATATATAATATGCTTCTGTGTGTACAGTATGATATTAAATTAGCATTGAGGTAAAATAAAGAGATGATTATCGATAAAAATATTGAAACTTGTTATTCTTTATTTTCAGTAACTTTCTTCATTTGAGTTCATCACATAATCACATTATAAATACTTTTTATGAATAGTCAAGAAGAGTTTTAATTTTAAAGTCAGTGCGCTTTCTAAAGAATACAGTTGTTTATCAAGCAAACATGGTAACTCTGAAATCTCTTTGCTGTCAATGCTGGGTTTGAAATTTATGAATATGGGTCATGTTTTTCATAACAATTTGATAAATACTTCATTGGCTGTCTTGTGCTGTGGGCTGTATTCTCCGACTCATAGTTATAATGGAGGTAGAGTGTGTTTATAATGTTCCAGATTCATAAATATCACAAAATCTATATAGGCCTACTTTCTTCTAATGCTGTAAACTCAGGTGACTGAACAATCAGGAGAACTAAAAAGTGATAGGCCCACCAGGTCTCTTTTTATTTTTGGAAGAAGTGATGGAATTTGGGTTTGAGTGGTTAGGCCTATACATTTTGGAAACATTATGGTCGGTAGTTAATGTAATATATTTCAAAGGTTGAGAGGACCAATTATGAACCAGCAGTTGCCTTTTATGTGTGACTGTCTCAGTGTCTGTCTCAAGTCAGGGGTGAAATTTGTTTCTTTGCATTGGTACTGCAAGATGGATGTTGATGCTTTGGTAACTCTGAAATTTCTTTGCTGTCAGTGTTAGGTTTCAAATTAATGAATATTGGTGAGGTTTTTCTGTAATATTTGATAAATACTTCATTGTCAATGTTGTGCTGTGGGATGTGTTCTTCGACTTGTAGTTACAATGTAGGTAGAGTGTGTATATAAGGTTTTAAATTAATGAATATTGGTCAGGTTTTTCTGTGATATTTGATAAATACTTCATTGTCAATGTTGTGCTGTGGGATGTGTTCTTCGACTTGTAGTTATAATGTAGGTAGAGTGTGTATATAATGTTCCAGATTCACAAATATCACAAAAACGATATAGGCCTACTTTCTTCTAATGCTGTAAACTCAGCTGACTGACTAATCAGGAGAGCCAAAAAGTGATAGGCCTACGAGGTCTCTTTTTCATTTTTGGAAGAAGTGATGGAATTTGGGTTTTGAGTGGTTATGCCCATACATTTTGGAAACACTACGTAAAATATTTCAAAGGTTGAGAGGACCGGTTTAAAACCAGCAGTGCCTTTTATGGGCGACTGCCTGTCTCAAGTCAGGTGTGAAATTTCTTTATTCACATTGGTATTGGAAGATGAATGTTGATGCTTTGGTACCTCAGGAATGTCTTTGCTGTCATCGTTAGGTTTGAAATTCATGAATATGGGTCATGTTTTTTATAAACCATGGATCAGCAGAAATTAAGCAAATGTACATGATTATGGTAACTTTTGCAAACATAACACTTTCTATATTTGATGAGTCAACTTGTGCATATGACCAAAATTATTTCAAACGAATTTTCTTTCAAAATGAATGAAATTTAAAATATTCATATTCACATGTAGATAGAAAGGAGCAACCTCATTACGATGTGGGATATATATATATATTGATTGATTGATTGACCTCCCTCTCTGGCGATTCCTCTCCGTTGTATTCAGCATTGTCATCAAATGGGTTCCACAAGCTAGTAATTTGCTGTGGAAGCATGTCTGCCACCTTCTGGGATATTGAGCTAGTTGTCCCCTCTTTCTCTCCAATTACGATTTTTCTCTTTGCTTGATTGTCTTTTGCAATTTCTTGCAAAAACGACGGTTACAAGTTTGCATAATTGTACGTAATCTGGTTAAGAAGATCACATTTTGATAACATGTTCTTGAATTAAATGCTAACAACTTGTTTTTTTTTTCTGACATGCCTATGCACACATTCCCTTAGTGTCAAAATTTACTCAAATTTGACAGTATTTACTCATATGTCAAAAACCTGACGCATTATATGGATACAGTAACTCAGGGTTGGCAGCGAAATATAGCTTTATTGTTTGGAGACTTGCAAAGTAAGGAGCAGGGTCATCATGGTATTTTTTTAACATGTCTAGTGCAGGGTGTCCATTGCTGCAGTAGGTGTTAGGAATTCCCTCGGTTTGTATAGGTGATGTATCTGTAACTGTTAATTTTATAATCACTGGGACAGAATATAATGCCCAAGTTTGTTTCTTCACCAGTTATATACTCCCACGTGGTTTAACTAAGGTAAGCTGTCCTGCCAGAAAGGGTACATACTGGGTCAGGGGTAAGTCAAATTACTCTTATCGGAACTTGTTCTATACAAATTTAATAATCATGTTTGGTTTGACATATATTCTTTCTTCGTATTGAAGCTCTGCATTTATGGGCAAAGCTTCACTTATTTACCTAATGTGTTGACACGTCCATATACCTTTTCATTATTATGTGTGTTGTCTTTGCTGAATATTTAACTTAGACAAGTAGTTGCTGCTCAGAGAGACATGAACAGGTGCAGGCTCCGAAACACATTCTGAGTAGTTACCCGCTGAAGACCCTTAATTTTATTCGGGCTAATACAGCCTATGTTTAAATTCTACAGAAGAGCATGACAATAGTACTTATATATATATATATATATATATATATATATATATATATATATATATATATATATATATATATATATATATATATATATATATATATATACACATATATAGGTTAGACAGTGACAGGTTAGCTTATGGGGTGTAGAGAGTTCAGACTGCGAAATAGGGTAATAACTACCAGTAAAATGGTTCTGGACGAAAAGACAAAAATTCAATGCATCCATCAGTTGTTTTTGTTGTTGTTGGTGGTGGTGGTGGTGTTTTTTTTTTTTTTTTTTGTTTTTTTTTTGTTTGTTTGTTTGTTTGTTTGTTGGTTGTTGTTTGGGGGGGGGGGTATTTTGTTTTTTTTGTTTTTGTTTTGTTTTATTGGTTTTGTTTTGTTTTTGTTTGTTTTTGTTTATATTTGTTTTCTTTTGGGTTCTGTCCGTTATCCCATGCCTTCAATCTAATGCTAAGTGATAGTGATGGTATGTATCCAAGCACTTGTCTTGTTTTTTTATAATCGGCCCATCGTTCTTTTTACTCTGTATTATATAGCGAGCTGCCTCGAACAACTCCAACCAAGTTTCTTTCTCCAGCGGAGTGAAGTTGATTTCAAGTGTAAGGCCAATGCTGTTGCGCTTGTGATCAGTGCACATGAACATGTAAAAAGGTCCAGCATAGAACACCAGTCTCCACGAATTGAAATCAGTCAGTGATAGAACACTGGGCCACATGAACACTTGACATAACCCTGTACAAACCAACTTGTTGTTGATCAACCTGGCTTTAACATGAAGTTAACTAGCAGTTTCACAACGCCATGTTATCCATTCTTCCATAGAGTTAACTGCAGCGTTAACATGGACGTCTGCATCTGGCCATTAGTCATTAGAAGTGTATGCTTTTGAGCTAGTTCGACGGAAATTGTTATTTATATTCCAGGTTAGACCTCATACGAGGCACACGTTTCTTTTATTCTGGAAGTAATTGTTGAAGATTAAGTCAAACACAAACAAGAAAGTAAGAAAACGACATATGTATGCAGTAAATAGCCCATATTACGACGCTTAAATTTAGGCCATACGCCAAGTTACATTAAGGAAGCAAAATGATTGTGCTTCACAATTATAGATGTATTCACTTGGTGCAAAAATTTTCCGAATTCAAATCAGTTCTTTATTATTCCTCAGTGCCAACGCGGCTTTGCATTATTAAGTAGGACACAAGCTTTTACACGTTGTCAGTATTAAAAGGCACATCTAAATATCAATCCGATGACTGTACATCGTATCATGAGCTTTAAACATGTTGTATGCCAAAACAGCCGTATTAGTACCATAGTGGTAATTACACGGACAATAAACGTGGCTTACCAATTCTGACTAATCACCCAAGAGGAAATGGCAGTGACAAAGTGCATCTGGGAAAGTATATATTTGACATTTTCAAATATTTTCATCTTCCGCCCCTTGATAACGCAATACATCGCCCAGCACATTAATGCTGTCCTGCCACTACATCTAAATTGTAATGCATGTCATATTATGATCCCAGTTTTGAAAATGCATGTTACTCTATGTCACGTCATTGATTTTTGTGTATTGGAAAATTGTTGGGTGTTGACAATAAATACCCGCAATTCAGGCATTGACATTTTGCGAAACTGTTTCTTTGCTATATTTATCTCTTGCTGAGCTCAATGACTTGACCACACAGTGTCGGCATGTACCTTCCAAATCTGTATACGTACCACCTTTCATTAAACGTGAATCACACACACACACACACACACACACACACACACACACACACACACACATATATATATATATATATATATATATATATATATATATATATATATATATATATATATATATATATATATATGTATATATATGATATAATGTATCTCTATCTGTGGACATGAATGCATTCGTTCAAAAAATAAATTAGTCTGTCAGGCGGCAACTGTTACATGTTCTTGTACTCATTCAACAACAGTAGTCTGTCAGACGGCAACTGTTAGTGCTACCATATCACATTGCTCAAGAGGATAACTTCGGAGCTGATGGCACACGCACTGTTCTTTTCAACCAAAGAAATCCATGAATCTATGTGCACTGATCATAGCTATGTATTCATGCTTCAAATAACTGAATTCAATACCGAATCTCAAGAAACAACAGACGGCCTTTCATTTACTTAGGTTTCATATACGAGGTTGTAATCGTACTGTTCTTAATGACTCAATTCCCACGAAATTTCGAACAAAGTATGCTCTTTAGGGTCCATCTAGGCACGTGATGTTCAGGAGAAAATTACGCTACTTCCTCACATATTTTGAGAAGCACTTACCTCGAAAAGTGCAAAGCAACCATGTTAAATGCAGCTTAAACATGAAATGAAAACCCCTCAGCATGCCTGGTGGACGATGTAGTGTGCAGCTACCCGATTATGGGCCATCTAAATAAATTTAGCTTGCACACATGCGTGACAGCTGTCTGGCTGTGTAACGGATATCATGTTATCAAGCCCTGGCACACACACACGCGCGCGCACAAGGCAAAACAAAACAAACAAACAAACAAACAAAAAAAAAAAAAAAAAAGAAGAAGAAGAAGAAGAAGAATCTAGTTTGTATTTGTGCCAATGCATAGTGAGTAGGATGATGATGCTGATGATGTCTCACCATTACCATGATGATTTCTATCAGAAAATGAGATCCAGCCAAACCTGATGTAAAACACTCTGTATTTCTCAAAGGAGTTTGTTCGAAATAAAATCGATCGTATTTGTATAAAATGTGCCACGTGTGTTTATAGGTGGCCTGTTAAAAAATTCAAATGTCTTCAATCTATGGGATCACATAGAGGTCAGGATCAAGGTCACTTGGTCAGTCTGATCCTCATCTCAACTGAAAGTGTTCACTTTCATTATATCAATGTCTTAATCCGATTTTACAAGAAGGCTGGTTTTGAGAAGCAGGTCCTGATGTTAGGCTACAAATATACACCGTAAGGTATATTTCTAGCACGTCTGCATACAATCCGTCAGAACTCAAGTATTGAACAACTGATATTAACCCTTTCCCCCTTGAATTAAGACTGAGTCAACAGCTTTCCTTGGCATAGGTTGGACACTAGCTGTTGACCTGGGGCATGTGATCTTTATAAGTCTCATGTACAGTTCTCAGTCAAATTGTCTTTCATAACTGTTGAAATTAGTTGAAAACACTGAAGCAGACGACATTTGAACACCAGCCGGTTTTAGCCGGTTTGAGGGGGAAAGGGTTAAAGAAGTACGTAGATTAGGCAAACATAACATAATATTGTAACACCACTGTCCTATTTGATGTAGTTTTGCCTGGGAAACACCAAATGCTCCCTAGGCCTGGGCATTGATAGAACAGCACTAACCGAGCAAGATATTGGGCTGGGAAAATTATATAACATCTAACTGCATAAATCACAAATGAAAAGACAATATATTTAACCTGTGCTCTTGTGAGTGTTATTGGTAGTGTGAATAAGAGCACAGATTCATTGCCTGATCATGTGTATCTATCTGGTGAAATATTAGGCAAATCCGATCATTTAAACTTCAATGCAACACGTTTATTTAACAATTTAACAATGTTTCATGACCAACGTGTACATAGCATGCTCAGCAATTCACACCACAAAAGTCAGTACTGGTACAGTTTACAATACTAGATGTGCCGTGACAATAGAGACACCCATTGTGCATCCAATTTCATACCTATTACACACACAGTTAATTTATTCGTTTGCAGAATACACCTGTCTTATTCTCATTGAATCGACAAGTTTCATCACTTGTTCAGATCTCCATGCATAATGCCAATTTCCATGAATGGGACGCGCCCACTTCTGTTGTTTACATCCAGTCAACGTAACTTCAAAATGTTTCCCACAGCCTGGAAAACCACGTAATTCTGGTTTGTTTGTTATTTTAAATTACCATTCAAAATAATCGCTATTGTTTTATTTAATGGTTATGAGCTAGCCAAATGCAACAACCAGAATAAGCCGAGACAGAATCACATATCGTTCCGTGAATCACAAGACTAAATTTAGAAATGCCGCCATTAGGTTTCCTATTGGTCCGGTGTCACAGAAAGAAACCCCACAATTTCAGACTTTTGACGGACATCGGTCCGGGGATAAGCCGCAGCAAATCCAGCCAAATTGGATTAATGCAATCGCCAAATTGGTTCGAAACAGTGCTGAATAATCAGAGAATGCTACCAAATCAAACAAACAACGACAAGACTTAATTATACAGTGGGCACGGCGACCCAATTGACAGGTATTCTACCGGGACTCGATCTCAACCGTCAACCACGTGGGTGCATGCCAAGCCACTGTAAAAGTCATGCTGTGGTGCCTATGTTTATGCTGACAAACGATGTTCACTGTCCGAGAACACGGCCAAGAATCCCCTAAACCTGCCGTTCGGCCCCTTTTTATACCTTTTGGACAGGTAAAGGTGTGCCCTAGAGGTAAATCACCTGTACTAACGACACTCAGAGGTGAGCATATTGCTCAATCAGTTCAACTCTTAATCCTCATCACAAACCGCTGATTTACTGTAATGTACCAGCAATAAATGTGAAGTTATGAGTTAAACCTTATATCATTTGTTCGGTGCTTTGTTCACAGATGTATTTCATCAAGAGTTCAAGGTGTAAATTTCAGTTTCCATGGACCAGCATTACACAAGGATTTAACGGCGTCTACAGAGATGTAATACAATGTATCGACTTCAAAGGAATGGTTGACCCTGAATCAGCTGAGTACTGTTTGTCAACATTGAGAGCACAGAAAACCTTACAAGCTCTAAATAATAGCTAATTTCTGCTCATTTAACACTCACTTAATGACTCCAAACCAGCAAATAGTGTACTGTATTAGTATCATAATTATAATCCTGTGGTATTAAAAGGACAGTTATTGTGGTAATTTCTGATAAGTTCATGAGCACAATAAACAAATTGGCTTCCAAATGGAATGTTATGATTGAACTCAGCTGTGCTGTACTGCACCTGCTGCTTTATGGTTTGTTGTTTCTTCAATGCTACCTAATATCAGGGTTCTAACTCTACCTAATTTATACTTCTGTATTTTATTTATCATTTCTAGGGAAATCA
Source organism: Hermodice carunculata (assembly GCA_964020975.1). Taxonomy (NCBI): domain Eukaryota; kingdom Metazoa; phylum Annelida; class Polychaeta; order Eunicida; family Amphinomidae; genus Hermodice; species Hermodice carunculata. Next base: position 75,634,561 of record OZ026617.1, read on the forward strand.
TAGTTCTCTGAATTCTAAATTCATTTACAAAGTCTCAAATAATTCATCATTTTATTATGTGACTGGTTTTTGACTTGTGTACCTGAATTGATAACATACAGTAATTTGTCACATGCTGTACTGCATGCAACACAAAACTGAACTGGTATCAAGTCAACAGTAACCATGGCAACACAATATAGTAAAGAGATTTCACTCTGTTGATTTCCTGAATAGATTTCTAATTTAGCAGTCAGTGAGTGACTGTTACAATATTCAGGGTGTGCTACCATAGGCAAGCACATATGTTAGTGTCAGAAGACCCCAGTTAACGGCTCGATGTCCGCAAACACTGAAGCCACCATTGTTTTGGAGGAAAGGGAAATGAAAGTTTTTAGCAAACTTTTTTTGCAGTGACCAAGATTAACTGCGTGGATTCGCAATTTATAGTATACAAGATAATGATGCTAAAATTTTCAGCATCATTATCTCTGAAAAAATTAGCTCCTCCCCGTAATCGGGCATCCGTACCGACATTGGATACTCAAGTATGTGCGATGACACATGTGATTTTTAAATATTTCTTTGCATACTACAACATCATGAAACATGTCAATCTGTGCAGAAAATATGTACCGAGATATTTGTTGCGTGTGCATTAAAAGCATATCCTGTCACTTCCCCTAAATGGCACTGAAATATATATATATCACTAGTAAAACCTTCCGGCGGCAGATGGTACATTTTCGGCGGCAGGCCGCGGCATCCAGCGCCGGGGGCTAGCGGCACTGACGCTCTCTGCCGCCAAAGATAATTGGAGGCATTTTGGGAGCAGTGGCACTCGGCCGCAGGCAGCGACGCTCGACGGAAGACAAGGGCGCTCGGCGGCAGGCCTTTTTTTATTACATTTCTGCCCCTTTGTGCCGCCGTCTGCCGCTCTGTGTCACCGTCTGCCGCTCTCTGTCCCAAGGCTTTGGCTGCTGCATACTATTGCATGTAAAAGAATACCCCCCCCCCCAAAAAAAAAAAACGGATGGAACCTAAAAACCGGACAAGTTATCAAAGAGTACCATATTCAAATGATTCCATGTATAAACCAGCTGTCCTAAAAAATAAAAAAAAAAAAAAAAAAAAGAAAACAAAAAAAGCAAAATCCAAAATACATGTATGATGCATCTAAGCCCAGAATTAGCCAATGCATACTATTCTCGCAAGTTAATATGATTTTGTTATTCTTTAGGTGGTGCATATACAGACACATACATGTATGCACAGAAAAATCATTTGCAATTGTAGACCAATTGGCCTATCTTACTGGTCCTATTTACGTATGTATCAATTTTACTTACACATTCAAGCACATGCACACGTATATGCACGCAAGATGCATTATACAGGTATTTTGTGCTTTTGACAGCTGGCCAAGGGCTGCTGATCCCAAAAGGCCCCTACTAATTTTCGGCGCCAGACTGCGTCATGGAGCGGCCGTGCCGTTAGTCGCCTCCCAAGGATGCCGGCTATCGCCGAAATGCACCGTCAAGGTTCTACTGGTGCATCTAATAACCAAAATTCACAAAAAAAAAAAAAAAAAAAAAAAAAAAAAAAAAATCCTTCGCGTGTGCGAAAACTAAAAATACCGTTCAAAGAACGCGGTACCCTTCGGCCGCCTTCAATCTCTTTTGCTGTAAGTGAATAGGAACTGTGTCCCATAGTATCAGGTATAGTTACCTACACAAATATTACTATTGTGCACTTGACCTTTGACCTCAAAAACATTAGGTCAAGTATACAGGTATAACCTTGACTTTCAATAGCCTTCTAGATCACCCTATGTTGCTTCTTTTGTTTTAAGATTTAGATTTCTAGATGCACAATGTCAGTCAGCAAACTTGTGACCACTGTGTGACCTTGAAAGTTAGGTCAAGGTCAATTATGCTTGCAGTGGTGTACTATCATATGCAGTTTTAAAGTTTAGTCTCAAAAGCTTCTGAAGCTATCGTGGTAAACAAAATTTCAATGAATAGGTCACTGTGACCCAGATACTTGACCTAGTGACCTTCTTTTGATTAGTGACACATTTTTGGTTATGATACATGATTGTATAAAATTTCATGTAACTGCCTTAAATACTTCCTTACTTATGCCAATATCACCATTGTGCACTTGATCTTTGACCTCAAAAAGTAGGTCAAATATAGAGCTATGACCTTGCTTTTAAATAGGCTTCTAGATCACTCTATGAAGCTTCTTGTGTGTAAGCTTTAGATTGGTAGGTGCAGGCTTTCAATAATTACAGTGGTAACTTCGCTCAAGGCATTTTATACGGTTAATTTGGAACGACTCCTCATAATGTTATGGAAAAAGGGAATTCAGGGAAAAGCATGGGGTTTGACAAAATTAATTTATGACAAAGTGGAAATAAAATAATATTTGGCCCCGTAGAAAGTTCAAGGTTTGATGTCTTTAATGGGATAAAGCAAGGATGCATTCTGTCTCGTACACTGTTTTTCTCTAGTAATGTTAGATATGGTTGATATGTTGGAAGAAAAGAATCTTGGGATGCCCTTCGGGGACGGACATATCCCGTGCCTTTCATATGCTAACGATATTCTATTAACTGCAGGCAATGAAGTCCAATTAATTTGTATGTCAAATATTGCACATATTTTGGAACAAAAATGGGGAATGTCGTTTAATGCCAACAAATCTAAAGTCATGTTTGTGGGTTAGCGTGCAGATTAAAAAAAAAAGGAAACTTGGAGACGTATATATATCTGAATGCAAATCGTATAAATATTTGGGCATTTTGATCTCGAATTATCTAGCAGATACGGGACACGTGAAATATAGAGTAGTGACAAAAGGTTCTCGTTTAGGAGGTTAATCATGCAGTATACTGTCTTCTCATGATAGTGTTAACCGTATTGGCTTCGGAAATAGCATATGGAAAAGTATTATTCTTCCGTCACTTACTTATGGCGGTGCAGTATGGTTATGCAATACTAAAGGGTGAGGCCTGCCTGAAGACCATGCAATACACCATAGCCAAAGCAATACTTGAGGTTATCTCCTCACCTGCAGCAGTGGCTGCCCTTGGCGAACTAGGATGGCTCCCCCTAAAACTGATTCTGGATCGCACAAGGATTAAATACTTCCACCGATTGAAATTTGAGATGCAAGACACACAGCTATGTGAGCAAATTTTTGACACTTTTTTTGCAAAAGATTGATGACAAACCTGCAAAGATTTTGCCATATGATGACAAAATTAAGCTGGGATCAAAGAATCCCAAAAGGCTGAGGTGCTTTTTAAAGTTATCGTTAGAAGCATATAAATTAGACTGTTCCTAGATAATAGACGTGAAAAAGTCTTTGAGATGTTATCAAATGTTTAAACGGTCCTCTGTCACTGAAAGTTATTTGTTTAATGTAATAGCTTTGCCGGTGCACGATTAAATATTTGGCCCGCACTGGGTGTCTGGGCGTAGGGGAAAATCTGGAAAGATGGGGCTTATCAGGCGGAAAATGACTTTTATTTAAAGATAATAGAAAAAAAAAAAACAAAAAAAAACAAAAACAAAAAAACAAAAAAAAAAAAAAACAAAACAAAAAAAAAAACGTGATGGTGCTCTCTTGACAACTTAATAGTGATGAATTGAAAATTTTGTAACTGACTTGTACATTCATCCTGTGGTGATACCTGATTTTTCTTAATAATGACGCTGGAAACTATATGCATTGTATATGAAACATGTACAATGTGAATGACCTTACGCTTTCTAGAGTTTTGTCCCAATGAGTGGTTTATCTCTAGTTTTGGTGCGGAAGACATAAATTATTACTTAGAGATACTATACTTATTTCAACATACGAAGATTATATGATTGGTAATAAAGATGTCTCATCATATGTATGTATTTGGACACATCATGGAATTTTCCCCGTTCCGTGTGCCCCCGCTGTAAAGGGAAAGTTTTCCTGATAAGTTATTATTATTATTATTATTATTATTATTATTATTATTATTATTATTATTATTATTATTATTATTATTATCATTACTACTACTACTACTACTACTACTACTACTACTACTACTACTACTTCTACTACTACTACTGCTACTAGTACTACTGAGCAGTACTTTGCTGCAGTTTTACATTATTATACCGTTTTTCACAATGCTATAATTTATCCACCACTTCTAAATTTGATCATTTCTGTTTTATCTTACTAAATGTTTATGTTCCAATTACCTGAATATTCTATTACGATGTCAATCATTAGTTTGAAAGGCGAACGATAGTGTTTGCACAAGTAAACCATCCACACACAGTAAGATACAGAGATTTGGAAATAAAAAAAGTCATCGACCAGCATCCGTTGATGTAAGTGTCTTTCATTTTTTATTTCTTGTATTAAGAAATAGAGTAAACAGGCATGGATCTAAGATACAACTTTGGGTTATGTATATTGAACACTTTCAAAAGAATTGCAGTCCACCTGGTCGCACAAAGATAAATATATAACATAAGCAGAAATTGGACCAGTTTGAGCATCTTACCATGATCACTCTAGTAAATTGCCATGTCAAAGTAACAATGTAAACGGGAGAAAAGAGCCCGATATAAGTCTACAATAAATGAATGAATGAATGAATGAATGAATGAATGAATGAATGAATAAATAAATAAATAAATAAATAAATAAATAAATAAATAAATAAATAAATAAATAAATAAATAAATAAACGGGAGAAAAGATACTGATAAAAGTCTACAATAAATGAATGAATGAATGAATGAATGAATGAATGAATAAATAAATAAATAAATAAATAAATAAATAAATAAATAAATAAATAAATAGATAGATAGATAGATAGATAGATAGATAGATAGATAAATAAATAAATAAATAAATAAATAAATAAATAAATAAATAAATAAATAAATAAATAAATAAATAGAATAATAAAATTGAAATTAATATTTGTACCTGATAAGTACTTTTGCGCCGAAAGATTGAGGGCATGATCTATAATAGATTGTCTTTTCTTCTATTCGCCTCTGCAGTTACACCTCTTTATTATTTCACATTGTTGTGCTTCACACGTTCTGCTCAGAATACAATATATAGTTTCATTCAATATGGTGTGCAAATAGTCTTTGCATAATGAAGTACTTCATTGAGAATACCTGGTATATATGTCCTGAGACTAGAGACCAGAGTTTTGTTTTGTTTTTGTTTTTGTTTTTGTGTTTTGTCTTTGTTTTTAAATTCTTGAGCTAATTTAATTGTCGGTTTTATTTCATTTTCGCGTTGAATATTCCACCAATTTTGCCTTTTTTTGTTATGGTATTGAATTGTGGATCTGCTGCTACATTTCACATTTGAAACTGCATACTTGAAAATATTGTGCAGTGTAGGAAATCTTTCACGTCTGTCTCTGACCCATTGGATTAGCAAATTGATGAAATAACGTGGTTGATGTATTGTCAGTTAATATAACTTGAAACTCTGTACTTTTGCATGGGCGTTTGGAAGCTTTTATATTTTTTGAGGGTTGCACAGGACGCTTTTGTGTTTCCTGCCACTGTGTATTCATATGTAAGGACAGTTTACTTTCAACTAGATATTGAGAGCAGGAAAATGACAAAGCCTCTTGCAAGTAATTCCGGTTTAAGTCATCAAAAGCTACAATGCTGTTAAGGACATCAGTCGATAGGAGTACGCATCTGTACCACTGAATTCGCTAGGTCTGTATAACTTAAACTCCCGTTGTTGGTCTTGTCAATGTAACCATTTACAAAATGTACACGAAGCTTCAAATAAAAAGACAGTAGAACTTTACCAAATAAATTTATGTGCCCTATTTTTTCACATAACTAGGCATTTTGTTTCAGGAAAAAATGCATATTATACCAGTCTTCTATTGGGAAAAATCACGGGAATCCCAAAAGCCCGTGGGAGAAAAATCATTTCACTCAAAATTGCTGAACACTATAGATCACAATCAGCGTGGTTTGAATAATGATAGGAATCAAATATAAAGTCAATTTTTTTATTTAAACACGGTATCTTTCACTATGAGCCTACGTTTAACTACTTTGATCAGGAATCACTTCAATATGGAAACAAATGTACAACTTTACTTGTCTTCACATTTGTTGTATCAAGAATATTGAAGTTGTCATTTATTTACTGCTTATTGCTTCAATCATAGTTTATATATGAATTTCATATTTTGTATTGATGTGCATACTTGTATTTGCATTTCCTACTCATCATTGTTAGGTTTGTATGACTAGTTCAGATGTGATCTATATGACCGGCTACTTTCACCCTATCATACCTTTTACAGGTCACACGGCTGGTGGCGAAAGGCACCCAGCTGGTGAGACTTCTATAGGAACATGAAACCCTTCGCATCCAAACACTAGCACCCAGGTAAGTGCAAGGCACCATGACTGACCTAATTATGGGGTTTAAGAAGTTGTCAGCTGCTCTGTTAGCACTGGACAAAATAATGGCCTGTATCAAATGGTCTTTAATATTGTACTCACAGTGCTTTGTTTTTATATTTTGCTTAAGATTGCATGCACAAATGTTTCGTGATCTTACATAATGGGTATTATAAGAATAGTCACCAGTCAGCTGGATTTCAATGTGTATGGACATGCAAGGAGGGTTTTTATATGTGTTAGCCTATCATTATGTTTATTTTTCAAGTCATTTTAATGTGGAATGTGAAATTTTCTCTGGATTTCTCTGTTTTGGTCTTGGTGTGCATACTCATCTGCACTGAGTCAGAGGACAACAGTACTGGGTGGTAGTTGAAAGTATCTAAATTCTGCTTACGCATATATATGGGTCACCAAAGGGCAGCTTTGTAAGTGTCATACTAAAATATTATAGATAAGTCCCGCTGTGCTTTTTTTGATTTTTTTGTGGTGAGAAATTTGGCTCTGCCGATTTATTGGTTCAGGCCTACTTCCCGCATTGGCCCCAGTTACCACCGGCATGCCTCAGTAAATTGCTGTCTGTTTGATTCTAACAGAGCAATGGGTACCTTGAAAATTGTGGCATGTTTTGGATAACCCATTTAAGTATCTATTTTCATTTTCTTTATTTGCGTATGATGTTTTCTCGTGCATTACAGTAATTGTATTTGCAAATGTTAAGAGTTTTGATATTTGGTCAATATAATAATATCGATTACGTAGCAAATCAATGGCTATTAGTCACCTGTCATAAATAGCATTGTTGTTTACCCCTCATGTAGTATATGGATCACCATGCAAATGGTGTATGCCAAGATTTCCCTTTAGGAGCCTAGCTCTATTCATTTAGAAGACCAGTACCAAATTTCTGTAGTATTATTATCATGAAAAACTCCGAAACCTTATCCTGTGATATTCGGGCTTCTCTCAAGGTCACTCAAATACCATGCAATTCTGACCCAATTCATGTCATCATCCCCAAATTAAAAGACCTAACTCAAATAGTTGATGACTTCATGCACGTCGTTGGCGTGGTATTTGCAAAGAACTAATATTTTTGTAAGTTACCCAGTATGCTGGCTAAATTTGCACTGTGCATTTGGTGGGCAAGGGAATGCTATAAGGCAATTGCACAATGCAAATTGTCATTCATTTTATTGTAGACAAACTTCAATACTTGATGATGGCTATTTCGATTTTGCGGGAAAAGGTATATTCTTATCAAATGGATAAAAGTTAAATGACTTCCCGTTTTTTTTATGATTTTATGAATGATACAATTGCAAAATTAGCCCCAAACCTTAGTAACTTTCCACCTTTGCGGATGTTTTGCATCGTCCACCATTATGTTATATACTACTGGGATCCTGATTTTCGTCTTTCTCTGATACAAACTATCCCATTTCCTAAGAGAAAAAAATGTTCCTGGCGCATCCCACCAAACATAGTCCAGATTGGGAATAGACATGTCATTTTAGTTATAGAAATGGGCTTAGAACATTTCCAGATCCCCATTGGGTAGATTTGATCACGCGCTGCTCATTGTCCAGTGAAACTCGTTTTTTTTATGAACTTTTCCCCATGTGTATGTCTCATGTCCGCAATGTTTGGACAGTTAGCTTCAACCACCCATCTTTATCATTCATCCTACCATATTGCAGCTTCAAATTAATTGCAATTGCAGTTTCAGGCATTTCCACAGTGATATGTGCCATTCCTAAATGATGCTGTCATATTTTAATGTCGGTGTTTTATTTTACTTACTTTAGATTTATTATTTTGAAACTGCTTTGTCCCCATAATTTTTATTGTAGAGTTTGGCATTCAAGTAAGCCGAACCTGTGTATACTTATTTCTACTTACACATGTGTCATCTTAGGTAAAATCTAAATTCTAAAAAAAAAAAAAAAAAAAAAAAAAAAAAAAAAAAAAAAAAAAAATACTGTGACATCTTTACTTTATCGCCGTGCCCATTAATTTAATTAAAGAATCGATAAATGAAAAGTTTAAAATGACTTTTGAAAGCTTTGGAGACGGTCAAAAGTATAGAAAAAGTAAAAATATCAGGGGCTACCTGCTGCGCAGATGATGGTCTACAGGTACCCAGATGTGCTCCTATTGACTAAAGCGTAACTGTGATAATTGTGACTGACTGACTATTTGACCGACTAAATAATTCATATTCCATGCCAAATCCAAAACTTACTGGAGCGTAAGTTAATAAAAATATGAGATACAGGCATACCGAAGGCACAGGTTATGGAAGCATTTGATGGACAATATCTGACAGAAAGTCAACAATGAATATAGTTAAGGGATATACAGTTGGACAAAAAATTGAGGACATGTCAAAAGGGGTCACTTGCGTGTGAAGTAGAGGAAGAATAATTGCGGCCCACTGGTCCATCAATATAATTCAGATCTTCCCGCAAACGAATCAAACTAAAGTGTACTTCGACCTCTGTGTGCAGGTCTCCGTGTTTTGTTTTGCGCTGTATATTTAGGCAGGTCTCTCCAAGGAGGCGTAATATCAGACTGCTTGTGCATTAGGCTAAAATACAATAATGTCCATTTAAAATTCCAATAACGAAACACATTTCAACAGAAACATCATTTCTCAATTTGAACACAGGAGACTACAATTGACGAAAAGACATGACACGAATACCCCTTAGTGGTATGAGTCGCTTGCATGCACGTTTCGGTGTTGTGAATATAGTCGTCATTCGATCGCAAACATGAGTAGGGTGTATTGCCATCAAACAACATTATCAAGTTAACTGCAGGCAATTTTGGCCCATTTTCTCTTTTGAAAATTATCAGTCCTACTCTTGCTGGGAACAATTTTCATGAGAGCAGTATAGCTACTACTGAGCTCATAGTGTTTTTATGATATTTTCAAATAAACAGCTACATTACTTTGGCCATCGATGCAAGACTACATATGTGCAAATGTGACTCATCAGGTATCAAATTATTGCAACACACACACACACACACACACACACACACACACACAAATCAATTGAAATTTGCTTCCAAAAAAGTACCGGTTTCATTTATGCTGCAGGTCTGCCTATGAAACGTCTGCCCGAATTTTTCTAAGAAAAATAAAACATATTTCAATAGACCAATCAATCAATCAATCAATCAATCAATAAACGTCTTTACAAAATTAACCATATTGCTGAATCCAAAATTCTTTCCTACTGTGTGGCTCATGAATGTACCATCGGTACAGCATGTCCTGTCTGTCTTTAGTTTCGGCTCATATTGTGACACTATTCAGAAAGTATGGTTAATATCTAGCATATGCAGTGGGACAACAATATATGGTTTAACAGCTGTCAATGAAACATGAATTAAGAGTTTCATTAGCCCACGATCGATATTGTGGCTTATTCATAGCAAACATGCTGAGGCAGACGGGTCTGAAGCGTTCACCTGCGTACCATAGAAATAATGGTCATATGATTGTGCGGATAAAAAGGATCACTGCGTTGAGAAACATTTAGTATAAAACATAACAAACAGAAAAAAACCATCATATTTCTGAAAATTTTTCAGCTTCTTGCATGAAACTTATAATGTTCAAAACTGTCTGAAAATTGACAACGATTGAATACTTTTCAAAAACACTTTTCAGCAACCAGCAAGATTGCTTAATACATGGATAACGGCATGCAAATTGTTATATGAAAGGATTTTCTGGTGATATTTAATTATCATCTAATTAACAGAACTTTTGACATTTGAGAAATTCATCAAAAAATATACGTCGAAGTTTCTTGCCCGAATTAGTGCAACATTGTTTAAGATTACATCTTTGCCCATCTTAAACAAGTTGCTTGATTCTTTCTCATCTGTATTTGTTTTTGTCTGAAATTGTAGTGTTTAACTAAATTGGCTCGCAAAATTATTACAGATCGGGGTTGGCATTTTTTGTTTGGTAGACAACTCTCTTTTCTTTCTTTCCATTTTATCAGAAAAGACAGTACAGGCTTTCCATTTTTACCTCAGCTGACTTGTCAGTCAGCTCAACTTATAGGCTGGTCATTCGTCCGTCTGTCAATAATTTATATTTATGACCTCTCCAAAACCGTATCCCACATCGACTTCAAACTTAGATGGGTTGTACCTAGGGTTAGTCTGTACCAGGTTTGATCACATAGTCACACTCCAATGAACGTTTTTACTTTTCAGGATTTTCCTTTGTTTTTCCTCTTAAAAAAAATCGTGAGCAGTTGCTTCGAAATGGTAATGGGTCGCTACTCAGGACCCCTAGATCCTTATTTGTTCAACAAGTAACGCTGCGATTTTGTCTTTTTTTTCACAATTGTTTGCCACTTACGACTTTGCCGAATCCGTCACTGAAAATTCTTTGAAACTTGGCGGAAATGTGGCTCCTAAAGGGTCCCACAAAGTTGTTCAGCAGGTGATGATTGTCCTTACATCCTTGTCTTTTAACTTTTGCAGAGTTCCTGTCACAGTTCATGGTCCTCTGACACTGTCGCCCGGCGGTAGACCCGCTGCAGCAGGTGTCATCAATGTTTACCTGAATGTTTTGGGTGGCTGTTGCCTGGCCGGTATTTTTTTCGGCCGGCACCGTGGCGCCGGCGAACGGATGCGAACGGGACTCTGCGAAAATTAAAAGACCCTTTCTTCACTATTCTCCATGACCATTCCTTGGCCTGGCTTGTTCTAGCTCGACGCTATGACCTCCACCTCATTTATTTTTATAATGTTCATCAGCAATTTTGTTTTATAACGAATTAACTAAAATAAAGATCTTAAGAAAGACTAAGACTTACTTTATGGTCACGAGTATTTAGTGACGTCTTTGAGACACAATCCGCACCATGTGGACCATATACAACACATTGATTGGTGTATTAATGAGACCATATACAATACACTGATCTAAGAAAATAACAAAAGACGCCCCACCTACCCACACACGATAATAATTGTCAATTTTGCCATCTAACATGATAGACGAGTCGTGCTTATATTATTGCTTTAGCCAGCCATCGTATGTTTTGCCCGACCATGCCAGAATTTCCCTTCTTTCTGCAGGTACAAAGGTGTATGTGATTTGCTTCCTCAAAATAAAAACTAACGAAGAGAGGCATGTAAGAATGTAAATAAACAAATGATTATTCTGTACACAGGCAGAAAATAATATTCATTTCTTCGAGAGCGAAAAGTGAAAATCTTTACGGTCACTCAACCCTATCATTTCGTCTACAATACTTTCAGATGTGATTACATCTAGATTGGATCGTCTTTTGGAATCTGGCACAGTTATGACCTTTTAACCAGTTTATACTTACATTAGCACAGGACTGCGATAAGCATATACGCGTTTTCATTCGTTTATTTCATAAAACAAACTAATGGATATGTATACTATGCTTTTCAGGCCGTTGTATGCCTACTACGAGCAGAAAGCGACAGTTATTTCAAATGTTGAGACAAGGTGAGCTGATTCCACAATGAAAATGAAAACCTGCAGCAGTAACAATCAGTTAAATTTAGTCATCATACGATTGACAGATCAGCACATTGAAAATACGACTAAATTGAATACAAAAATGTTCCTACTGGCTGGTAAGTGGAAACTGACACGGTAGTTTTTTTTTTTTTAAACCACGAAAAATCGATGTGCCTTTCCCATCATTTTCCACGATTCATGTAAATAACAAGCAAGCTACCAGAACCTAAGTAAACAAAATAGGCAAAAGGTATGGTGTATTCAGAGACAGTTGAATTGATTACATAGGTCTCAATCTATAATTATAGGTGCATTTAACTGAAAAACAAAACAAAACAAAAACTGCAATTAGCACTGCGCCTGTAAAATTTTATGTATAAACAAGTAAATTCAGCTAGCCTGCGCTCACGAGGATAAAAATTAAACAAATATAAAGCTTGCGACCATAATACCAGAAACATAAAGGCCACATGTCGCAGCAGAGGAGGACCTTCGACTGACCGCTACAACCTCAGCTGACTAGGTCAACTAATATCAAAAGTAGGCCTATCATTATTCCATTTTTTAGGGTTATACTGTAAAACTTTTATTTGCGATTTGATTGTTTAGAAAATATATATATATATTTCTTAAAGGAAATTCAATTTCAATTTAACACGATCTGTTTAATCCGTTGTTGACCTCACAGGTTACAGATATCTGATGCAAATCATGAATGTGTTGGGTTTCTCTATATTAGCGCAGTTGCCAAACAGTAAAGACTGTAGTATTTGCATTACTGTGAATTCATTGTGAAAGTTTATCCATCGGCCACGGAAAAAAGTGTATGATTTGCGTTTTTTTTTCTTTTGTCTTTTTTTAATTTGGTGGGTGTTGCTCACTATCTTGCATAAAGTTTTCAGATATAAAATTATGTAGAGATGGTAACTTATAATGGACTCCATCATTAGCGGACTTCGTTAGAAAATGTATAGATACGGTTGTTGAGCATGGGAATCGAGTGCAAAACGCACAGGTTTACAGTAATTACTGCAATAACCGATAAAATAATTGCTCTTTCCTATCACTTACAATATATATATATATTATTTTAAACCTGCATAAAGATTGTACATAAAATCCAACAAAATGCAGAATTAAATGACCATTGTCATCTTTTTGTAAAAAACATTTCAACTTAATGAAGAGTTACAAATAGATTTGAATTAAGTACAGCGTAAATGTAACCCGTCCGAAATCATGACAAGTCTGTAATTGAATGAAGCAATGTTGTTTGTGTATCTTGCAGCTTTTGGTCCAATGCATCGAGAAACATTGTTAACAATGAAACTTAACAGAAAATATGTATTTAAGTCATAATACTTTACCTAAAAGACTGCTAATGGGTAATGATCTCTCAGGTGATGTGTCTCCAAAGTTAAATAACACCAGAATAAGGTGTCTGACTGCTACTCACGCTATGTGGCCTGAAGCAGCGCCATCTATTCCAAGCAACTCACCCCGTGCCGTTGCCACATGTTTTTGTTATTCTCTTTGGGCAGCCATAATGATGTTGCCTTGTTCGAGTTGAAGGAGCAGTGTCTCTTAATGGCGTATTCACATCCTGCTAGACCGTAAAAGTTAGCAGTTTTACTGCCCTCCATATGTAAATTCATTCTGCAAACTTTGATTTTAAAAGAGTGAACACTTTTTGGTTAATTAGGCAACATCGAGAACTTTGTTCCCTTGTGCTTGCCACTTGGGTCTACAGCGCATGCCCGTCAAACAATAACATGTTGGAACCCAGCAAACAGGACGAGGCTGGCCATATGATGGCAAGTTGGAACTTCCAGGCACAGTGTAGGTCGTGCATGAAAAAATGCAACAACATGTGTTTGCAGTCAAACCCTTGTGCTATTTGTCAAGGCTGGCCACGAATTTTGTGGCACAAAGTTCACAATTTGAAAGCAAAATGCGAAGCAGCACAAAAGAGGGCCCATTGGGGTGTGGCTATGTTACATACTGGAGCTGTACTTTACATTGGCCCGTCTCCATTGGTCTCACAAACATCCAGGACGGAGATCACTATATGATACCTACATCAGTACGGCCTTCACAAGATGGTGGCACTGAACCAGTTTCTTTGTTATACATGATTATGTTAGAAATCATGATGAGGGAGCAACTTCAGGCATTGATGCCAGAAAGGCTGATGTCAGCGCTACCAGTTTTTACCGAATATTACCCAGGCTGGGCCTGGACCAGTCAGGCTTTTAACAGAGACCTTACCTGCTTCAGGCTCAATAACAGGACCAATTGCACCACCTCAGCCACACCAGCCACAGTGACAGGGCAGATGCTATCAGCGGTACCCATACTACAGAGCCAGCAGTAATCTCACCTCCTATGGTACTCGACCCAGCCTCCAGGACTTGTAGTCGTACTTATAGGTCCCCCTCCTCTAGTCCCATAACAAGGTCCCCGTCCCCAAACCGGCACTGTCATAAGAAAAGGAGGCATGACAGACACTACAGCCCATCCCTGAGTTGCATGTCATCAGACAACAGGCAAGGGTGATCACGAATTAGATGAGTCCGTCAGCAACTGGCTCCATATTAAGCTGACCGACATGAGTACAGTTGGTGTGCATGAATGTCCAGAACAAGTCGACGACTCGACTCACACCAATTTTCAGAGGTTAAGCATGAGGACTTATGTCTCAACCTTAAATCTAAACATAAATGAGCACAGAGGAGACCATCAACAATGAGGTTCCCCAAAGGGACATGGGAACAAGACCAGATCCTCCCCAAGGGAAATGAATTATTTTGCTTTGGGTAGGACACCCAGATTCCCTAATCCCAACATTACCTACTTTGGTACTGCCCATGTAGAAGTCACCATCACTGCTAACTTTGGCCTGAGAAGTAGAGTAACCCACTTGTGGACCCAAGCCCCTGGCACTGGTCCAGCTGCCCTAGGATGTCTAGGGCTTCCCTTTGTGAACAATGGTGAGCATTGGATCAACAGATTGTGACATGCAAGGAAGGCGAGGCCATATCCCTAGATGCCAACACAGAGGGATCAGTCATTTTGTTTTCTGGCCAGCCTGCCACACCCAATTCCTCAGAGGATGAAAACACACCAAGGTTTCTTAGGACAGGTATAAAGCTTTGAGGGTCAGCAACCGAGAGCAAAGATGCTCAATGTTTTTCCAGCTTGCTGGTCAATGAAATCCAGTAATCCGGCTGCAGGTGTGACATCACAGGGAGAAATTAGGGACCAATTTTTGGCCACAACACAGAAGCCTAAGAAGAAGAAGACTACTGACTGGGATTATGAGTGGGAGGACATGGACACTGAGTTGTCCAACACCACCATTTACACTCAGAATTAGCCTTATTCACAGAACACTTCACACAGGGTGCTTTGGGCATGCCAAAAAAAAACTCCAATCAGACCAGCCTAGATGTCACACACTGAATGTCCAGAGGGCAAAATGGCAATTCCTTTCACAGAATTTGTGGCAGAATAGACAGAATTGCAAACTATGGACTTAAGCAGGCTATTGTATAACACACAAGTGGAGCCTGCTAATTTACTTTCCAGATCTGCAAAAATCCCAAGGACGTTTGATGTGTCACAGCAGGTGTGGGACCCAACACTGAGAGCTGCACAGGTAAGCATTGATCAGTTGTGCACAGACAGGAGAGCTGGCTGGAAAGGCATTTTCATCAGGGAGAATGTTCCTCACTGACAGATACGGAACAGTAGGGTCACTATCCAAACTTTGTTAGCAGCCAATGCAGGGGCACCACCTTCCTCTGACATTGCTACCAGGCTGGCTCTCTGCACCCATATTCCACCAGCCATGAGGAAGTTGCTGCATTTTATGGCAACTGCAACTTTCTTGGGAATGATCCCGAGGTATTCTCTGGAAAGCGTTATTTGACAATAGACAAATTTAACAATACATCAAAGAGTGATGCACCTCTCAACATGCATCTGAGCAGCCAGCTGGCTCAAAGGCTGAACACCAGTGCCATAGACCCAGTGAGGCATGACCTTTTCAATAAGGAGGCCCTGAAAGAAATTGCCGAGGAGGCCCAGACTGAGTCTGCTCTGCAGGCTCAACAAGCCATTGTAAAACAAGCATCCAGAACCAAAGGTGCCTCCTTCCCCCAGGAAAGCTAGAAGGGTGGTGGGGGCAGTGTAGGAGACTAAAAAGCAATTGAAAGGTGGTGATGGTTCTGGCTACAGCTGAGGAAAGGGCAGAGGGTAGAGCCTTGGTGGTGGTGGGCATAGTCATGGGTCTGCCTCTGCAATGACAACAACAACTTCAGCTAGAGATTGGTGCTTTGCACCAGTCTCCAGTTCCATGGTCGTCAGACAGACAGATCAAAGGGTGACTCAGGCACTACATGGACAGATGACCATTTCAAATGTAGTTAGTGGATGCTTCATTCTTATTTTTATAGGATAAGGTCGTCCCCCTCAATGAAATTGTTAAATATCTTTTAAGTGTCAGGGTGATCCCCTCTCAGCCTGCAGGCTTCAGACGAGAAATACATGTGGTGCAAAACCAAACCAGCGGGGTTTTACAGTCCACAGTTTTGGATTCTAAAGAAGGAGTGCTGCTTATGTCCAATCATAGACATGAAAGCTTTGAACAATTTTATCCACATATCCAAAGCAGTGAAGTTGAGAAACTATCTCCATGTTGTGATCAACAGACTTACTTACTTATTGATTCTGAGCTGTTCCACTGGGTTTGGCTCTGACACCCCTTTATTCACCAGGTTGATGGGAGTAGTCATCAACAATGCATATTGCAAGGGCTTGCATCTACACATTTATCTGGTAGACTGGTTATGTGGAACATTAACAGAATCAATCGTATGTCAGGATTCGGCATTATCCTGATGAGTTGATCACTTACACTTAATAATAAATTTCCCAAAGTCTAATCGGAAGGCCACTCATTACTTGAAGTTTCTAAGAACTCATTATCAAACATATCACTATCAGTGCATCCCCTGAGAGGAGAGGTTACACTGGCTTCAGGCCATTTCAGTTCTGTTCCTGAATCAGTGGGCCTAATCCAGCATATAGAGGGGGAGCCTGATAAGGACTCCCAAGTCCCTTGATTTTCAAGTCCCTTATGGATGGTTGCTCTGGAAGATACTCCAGGAAACTTTTCTTTGGCTTTTGGGGTCAGTCATCCTCAAATCAGTTGACCTTGATGCTGGAAGATGTGAAGCAGTCACTTTGATGGTGGAGGAATCATAACAATGTCATGAAAGGCCTGACTGAGGCAGTCATATTCTGTCATCAAGAGCATCAGGCTTTTGGGTGCCACTTCTCAGTGACTATCTGATCAAGTGACTGGAGCTCGAAGTGATTTATTTGGCCCTTTTGCACTTCCACAGTTCAGTTCAGGCAATTGCACACCAATTGCTTATATCAAGAAACATGGAGGAACAAAGTCACAGGAACTTCAAATCCTTGACCAGCCGGATATTTTGTTGGTTCCAGCTACACCAGATGAGATGCTCCCACATTAGGCCCCCAATGTGAGGGCCAACAGGCTGTCATGAAAGCTTCAGATCATAAGCACACAGTGGTCTCTTCACCCTCAAACAGTCCAGCAATGTGGTAATAGAGGGGAACACATAGCAGAGATCTGTTGTTTGTGACAGGAGAAAACAGCACATGCCAGACATTGTTTTCCCCCTTTTAGGACAAAAGGGCATGGGCAGTGGATGCCTTGTCCATGAGTTGGAAAGGGCTGGGGGCTTATGTATACCCTCCAACTCCACTACCCTGCAAAATGCTAACAAAATTCCGCCAGAAACAAGTAGAGTTGATACAGATTGCTCCATGGTGGCCCAAGAGACCACAGACAGAGGAGCTACTGATGCTTAACTTACATACCCCCAGAGCTCTGCCATAGTGGAATACACTTCGTTAACTGGTGTCAAACATTCCACTCATTCCTCAGAGTCTTCATCTGCACACTTAGTGAATGCCACAAAGAGCCTTGAAAATATAAGCTTCTCTCACAAATTGATGGCTACAGTAGTGAGACGCAAACTTCGGGCCACTGCAAAAATTTTTGATTTGAAGTGGGCCCATTTCAAATAGTGGTGTAACTAGCAGGTTCCACAGTTCTGCAGGAGCTTTTCAACCAGGGACTGAAAGTGTGGACTTTCTCGGCTATAGCAGGATCGGATCCAGCATGATTCTTTCCAGGTTCATTAAAAGCTTTGTTGTTGATAGAGTGGCTCAGCAGAATGTCTTCCTTGAATGTGATATCTCGTTAGTTCAGGCTGGACTATTATCCCGTCCATTTTAAAGAAGGACATGGCAGGTGTTCCTTTGAACAGCTGACTAACAAAACAGTCTTCCTTATCACTCTAACTTCAGGAGCACAGCATGGGGAGATACATGCCTTGGACTATTCTAGGCTTAGATGGTCATAGGACAAACAAAAGGTCTACTTGAAACTTCATCATTTTGCCTATAGACTACGAAGAGGCCCACCAAAATTTCCTACGTCAGGTCATTCTGGGGTTTAGACCGCCAAAGAATAACTGAAGCATAAGGTCAAGGCAGGTTGTCAGTTGCCTGGTATAGATGGTGCTGCCTCAGGCCCTGTACCATGAGTAGCAGTCAGAAACTTAATTATTGTGGTATTAAACTTTGGAGAGAGACCTGAGAGATCATTACTCATTAGTAGTATATAGGTAACTACTACTAATACAGTGTGTAGCTGTATTCTAGGACATAGTTTTGCCATAATATCTGTCTGTTAAACACCAGGTATACCTCACTGACATGGATGAGGCTAATTCAATTTTGAATATTTCTTTCAAGTTTTTGGCATTACAGTTATATATTTTGCATGTATGTTATCCTCCGGTAACAAAGTGTACTATTTGTGTGTCGCCGTTTTTTTTTTTCTTTGTGTGTGTTGCAGAAGAGAACATGTGGCCCCCTTCCCTTAGTGCATATTTATTGAGTCTTTTGTATGTATGTGTGTGTGTGTGTGTGTGTGTGTGTAGGGAACATCGACAGCCATTTCTTCCGCATATATTCACTGAGTCTATTTACCACAGGAAGCACCATCATCGCAAAGTGTGTTGGGCATACTATATCATTTTGGAGAAATTCGCAATACATCAGTCTCCCTTGAGAAAGCTGGATTAATGGTCCAATTTGGTGTATTTTTCATCATATAATTTCTGGTGATTCTAGGATAAAGTTGGAGTCTACACAGACAATATCTATTGCTGTGCTGTATTTATTGCCAATCCACCTTATATCGTCCTTGTTGCTAACAACATGTCGTGTACATTTACTTGGATTCAGACTCAGAAGAAGTTTACAGGTTGCTGTTTGGTAATGTACATGAATATCATAACTATGTATTTCTGGTGCAGGATGTCTATTGTTGCAGTCCTTGTTAGGATTTCCATTGGTTTATACAGGTGGTCTAGTTGCAACTGTTTATTTTACTGTCACTGGGACTGAATATAATGCCCCAGCTTGTTTCCACTTCAGTTATACACTGGCGGGTGGTTTAACTATGATAATCTGTCCAGCTAGAAAGGGTATATATTGGTTCAGGGATAGGACAAATTGTTCTTATCTGAACCTGTACTTTACAAATTTAGTAATTAAGGTTTGTATGACAGGTATTCTTCTTTCAAAAGGAAGCTCTGCATTTAAAAGCAAAGCTTCACGTATTAAGCTAATTCATCATTTGCCACGCTCATATTTATTCTTTATTATGTGGGTTGACTTTGCTGAATATTTAGCTTAGACAAGGGGCCGCTACTCAGAGAGACATGTACGGGTAAAAGGCTCTGAAACATGTTGAGTAGTTACCTGCTGAAGACCCTTTAATTTATTTGGGCTGATATAGCCTTTGTCAAAATTTTACAGAGGAACGTGAGCAATATGGACAATAGTAATTCCAGGTATACAGGGACAGGTTATCTTATGGAGAGTAAAGAGTTCGGACTGTGGAATAGGGTAATGGCTATTAGGAAGTGGGTCTGGGCAAAAAGACACAAATACAAAATAGTCAGCTTTATAAACCATACATACAAAGTTGAGCTTCAGATCACTTATTAGTTACTCGCACTATTGTGTTATAACAATGTTATAAGAAGCATATATATATATATATATATATATATATATATATATATATATATATATATATATATATATATATATATATATATATATATATATATATATATATAAGAGCCCAGCCGAGCATGCATTTTGACATCGAACTGGGTACTCGGTACTCTTTACCGATACCGAACCGGGCACCGTTCGGGTTCGGTATATGCAATTCAAATATGAAAACGTTTGACAGGGGTTAAAAGCTATTACCCTTATGCACAGGGGTATAACTATTGTTATCTAATTAAGGCGATTAATGCAACCCATGTGACACACGTAATTAAACGCAAATTATCGTTGGTTGCATTGTTTAATGTGCATACAAGTGCGAAAAGTAACCTGAATGACATTTTTATCTAACTTCATTGTCAACATTGATAACCGAACCCGAACGTTTAGTGACTGTAAACGCCGAACCCGAGCCGGACTTCAATGCTGAAACCGGGTAAGCTCGGGTTCGGTTGTTAGGGTTTGGTCAGGCTCTAATATATATGTATGCATATATATATATATATATATATATATATATATATATATATATATATATATATATATATATATATATATGTATGTGTGTGTATTAATATGATATATAGATATATGTGTGTGCTTTTTTTACAAGGATATCGTCCGTTAAGATTTGCACAAGTAAATATGCAGTAAACATGCATGCTTCCTTCACATTCCATGTGAAACACATGTGTCTGTACTATATTATATATGAAAAGGCATGGCACTATATGTATATATATATATATATATATATATATATATATATATATATATTTGTAAATGATAATTGAATAATGTTACATACAACAGTTGTGTTTTTACATGCAACATACCAATTGTGGTTTTACAAAAACAATACCTGTCTCCTCTTCGAGCCAGTGGGACACGAAATACTTGCAGAAAACATATATATGTTAGTACACAGACCTGTTCTATCGCTGGACCACTGAGGTACCCGTCATTCTTCACTCTCTGACGTAAAGCAAGATGTTCAATCTTATGCCATGTAAAACTAACGGAGTAATAGGTCAGGAAAACGGCATTTTTATTACACATACTGTAATTGTGCCTTGTATGAAGCATGGACCTACAACCAGTTTGTTCCATGTATGGAAGAACGTTCAAGCCATCTCACCAGCCCAGCCATTAGCTAAGGGCGACTTTAGGCGGCTTGATAGGGTATGACTGACACGCTATTATATACAGCGTCAATGCCTGCTTCCGGAGTCCCACGATATTTTAAACGAATGAACGAAGCAAATTTTATTTGTTGTGCACCTGTAACAATTGGACGCGGGTAGCGTTTCCTGTAGTGACACATGCAACTGATGTGTTCCATTTCATCATAGGTTCAGTGTCGGTTCCCGTCACAATAGTAAACAATATGTGCTCTCTTTATTGTGCTCTCTTTATTATAAACCTATTGAAAATAACCCTGGTATGAAGAACCGTTTGAAAAGCTGTTGCTGCTTCTACATATAAAATGTCAAAATATCATTGTATCCCACATTGATCGTTACTTAGTCCCGCTTTATTTGACATGTATCAATGATATTGTTAACATTGTAAAGTCTTCCATTCGACCATTTGCCGATGATACAATTCTTTTAATTACTGTCGATAATCTTGCAGTTACAGCAAGTTCATTAAATTCTCACTTACATGAAGTAGAAAATTGGGCGTCCAAATGGTTGCTGTCATTTAATCCGTTTAAAACCAGTTGTATGATTTCATCAAGCTAACGGCTTCCATGTCTTCATGGACAAATATTTACTGAAAATACCAGAACATAAACACTTGGGATTATTGATACGATCTGGCTGAAGTTGGGCGTCATATTCATGTGCTAACCATCAAAGGCATTGAGATGGTAAACATTTTGAAACATTTGCAATGTCGTTTAAACAGAAAATCCCTGAAAACTCTTTTTTTTCTCCTCCACACAGCCATTTTAGAGTACAGCTCGGTCGTGTAAGCTGGGTGTGCAAGTGAATGCCAGGATCTAAAAAAGTCAATCCAGCAGCGGCAAGAGTCCTTACAGGAGCGACAGCTGGAACGACTCACGATCTAATTTATCAGGTATCTGGTTTGGAAAAATTGTCAGACGGAGGAAGTAAAAGTAAGCTAACTGTGTTTTACAAAATTCTCAAGGGTGATGTACTTTAACATTTGAGAGATTTATGGCCAGCTTCCACCAGGCAACGAAACAGGTACAATGTGAGATAAGGATACAATTGTGTCTTATTCGGACACGAATTAATTTATTCAATGCATCTGTTTTGCTTCAGCCGTCCGTCTCTGGAATGATTTGCCACTTGCAACTCGTGACGCCGATTTTCTAGACGAATTCAAAATTAAATCAAATTGATCTTTAAGTTAGTCCACTATTTTACATTGGGCCTAGACAAGTAGCGATTTTACATGCTCGTTGAAGTATGAAGTGAAGTATGCTCAAAGCAGATTTATTTACAATGGTCTCTCTGTCTCCCCCAGGAGATCCTGTGTTGCTGCAAATGAGGCAGTTAGTCCATACTTTTTCGAATGAAAGAATTTCTTAGTGGAACGAGATAGATTGCAAAATAGCATAATTCATTTTTTGCTCCCTACACGGTGCAAGCTTTATAATCTGGCTCTAAACATGGTACTGTTTTAGAAAACAAAACATTTTACGATGTACAACCGTGCGTCAAGGCCTCAAAATGTTACACGAGTTTTACAAATATTAGTAATTATGGGTGGTCAAGTGGTGCATGTTTATGATGACATGCCTCATCACCTTTCCCTGTCACTGGCGTCTTGTCTTTTCAAGAGTTGTTATTATGTAGCATTGCCGTTCTACCTGCCAGCATGCAGTGGTGTTCATTCTGGTTGAGTGGCGTTAAATTGTTGTACGCTGTCTCTATTTCTTCTTCTCTTTGTTTTGCGAATATGGGCCTTCGTCCTTTCGCCCAATCGCTTTATAAAAAATATAATTACGTTTAAACCAGTGACAATGGAAGATTACATAAATATCAAATCAATGGACTTCTGGTTCTAGAGCCCTAGTAGAACTCTTCACTCCCTTTTTTTCCGGGCTTGGATGTCACCCTTTGTGGAAAGTATGTTAATCAGCACAAATAATACTCAAGTTGACTGCAGCTTCCACTGACCGGGGCCGTGCGTAAACGGCATATTCTGCCAATAATTTATGGATGGAAATTTATGACACAATAGGGCTTTATTCAAAAAATGCTCAACGTAATGCAGATGTAAGTAAAACCGTTTCTGTTGACAACTGATATATATCTGCATACGCTTAACTTGATAACGAAGTTAGCATCGTAACCGAAGGATTCGTGGTAATTCGTTCAAACCAAAGACATGGTGATTACAGTTGTTTGAAAACATTGCAAAAATATGGGTGAACTCAATGTAAAACATGTTGATTGTCTAAGCATAACTGCAATGTATATTATTACTCTCCTTCGATATCAGTTTGTGAAAAACTGGAAATTCAGAAAAGTGGGAAACATCGCCAACTCTTAAATTGGTTGTTTAGTTATGCATCAACAAAGCAACCGAATCTCAAAATTTCTTATTTTACACCGTTTCGAAAAAAAGAGTTACAATCTCTCTACTGTCAAAACACCATGTTACCATTGGATATAAATTCATAAAATATCGTTGATGAAATATATTATTGCTTAACAAAAACCATAACAAGATTTATTCCTTTTCATAAATTTATTGCTTGAAATAGGTTAAACTGTGCTTGCAGTAAGGCCATTATGATATGGATGGAGGAGCTGTTGTGGTTCTCTGCTAGCGTAGGCTCCACACATGAAGATAGTTTTGACGCTACTCTGGTACTGTTTGTGCAAGTCCATTATCTTCACGACCTTAATTTTCAACAAAAAAACTTAAACACTTATATATGTCTGAAAATTGGTACACATTAAATTTTTCATTGAGTTACACAATACATGTTAATTTTCATAAAGCAAACCATGATAACTCTTGAGGAAAGTGTTGTTATATTTAATGTATGCTGGCAGCTTTTGAGTATATCATTTTTGTTGTATTCATATACACCCCCTGATGCGACGCCCGGATCCGTGTCACCTCGCCTTATAGACTGTCATATATACACCCACGAAACTAATGTTTGAACCAAAACATACAGTTTCAAATGTATTAATGTCAATTATATTTGGATTACATGTCTAGAGATAAAAAATGAAATGCCTTTTCACATGCATGTATTTGATCTCTAAAATAGTAATAAAGGATTATATATTTCATGGTTAGGCATATACGGCATCATCAGCGTGCCTATTGTTCGCTGTAAACAGTGGGTTAACCGAGGCCACTAAAAATATAAATCTAATTGAATTTAAAGTGGCAACGGAGTGTATGCACATACACAGATTTATAAGTAGAGAGAGAGAGAGAAAAAAAGGAGAGAGTTAAATTACCGCTTCTATACCACTAATCACTTAAACGTTTGTGCATAAATCACTTTTTCCCATAGTAAAATTCAAACCACTTATCAAAGATGGTTAAGTTTTATATCTAGGTATCTGGGTCTGGCAGCGTACACTTGAACACGAAGTTTTAATCATCTATGCCAATGTTACTTTCTGCTGTTTTGTTTGTATAGGAAACGGAGTTATCGTTCCTGTTGGGTCCAGCTTTACTGTGGTTCATGAATACTTTTGGACAACATCTATGCATTCCTAATAGTCGCATGTAGCCATGACGAAAGCTCCTGTTTGTAACTCCGTAAAGAATACTGTTGCAGCTTGAGTTGACGTGAGCCATCAATATGGCAAACATGTGGATTTCCTGTGCAAAAGTATCATAGCGATCAGCGACGATGACGATGGCATAAGGTGCCCAACAGATGACAAATACAACAAATATTATAAAGAGTGTGCGGGCCAATTTCATCGAATCCGCCCGGTTTCCCGACATGCGCAGCGTTTTGTTACCTTGAGCAATGGCGTTGATATTAGCAATTCGTCTTTTACTGGCACGAACATGCATAAAGATTTTCCAATAACAAATTGCAATGACAACCAAAGGTATGGTTATCCCCACTATAGCCATGAAAAGCGTGTATGAATAACTTGCAGTTCGGTCCCATAAGCATGTTAGCGTTTTTTTATCGTATGTATGGCCTCCCCATCCTAAAAAATTCGGAGACTCCAGCATTAAGCTGATAAACCAAAGAATACCAACCATGGCAATCGTCTTCCTTGGCGTGAAGATTGTTTGGTACAGATCGTTCCTGCATATATGTATATAGCGATTGAAGCTCACTGTACCGATACTGTACAAGGAACAGAAACATGCTGTAAGGCATATAATACCAACCATGTCACATACACCCGGTCGACGTCGAAACCATATTTCTCCCTCTACAACACCTGCGAATTATAAATTATAAAATGCATTAATAAAGACAGACAGTTACCTGGTAAACACACCACCACGCACCGTCCAATGGTAGCAATGTACGTAATATTTGCAAGCCATGATAATTGTTCAGCTTTTCTGGTTATTCGGTTGACAATTGGTACTTATTTCCAAAAAGATATTTTTAACTTAGCGACAGAATAAAAATGTAAATATGGTTATTCATGCCAGGCGACAATTTGATTTTACAATGCAATCGTAACCATGCCTTGTCATTTGGAAATTGCATGCACTGTGCCGTAGTTATATGCATATTATATGTACAAATATGAAATGCGGCTATTAAGTGGCGTTGTTGTATATGTTTTTCACAGTAAAATGTGGCCTCACTGACAGACTCTTTACATTATTTTTCAGTGTAAGAACACTAATATCTCCGGCAAAACCCGGGCAGCAACGTTAATTCTCGATGCTGCCTGTTACATAATTCAATGAACTGACTTCACAAATTTATATGCTACAAATGTGCCCTACATGCAATTATCAAAATGGTCTTTTCTTGTATACTCCTGCTTTTCTCCTTTAGGTGCACATAAACTATATTCCGGCTTTAACAAGTACACAGTGTTGTCATTCAAGTGCAGTGTGACTGAATGGTCGCACACTTGTTAAAGTGGTTATCACGTGTTGTTGCTTTCTCAGTCCCATGCACTTATAAATGATGGAATGCTATGATGCAGTAAATATAGGATATAAACAAGAGCCTTGCCTGTCTTATAAGAAAGAACCGGATATATGGCACGTGAACATGTAATTGTCAAACCTCCTTAAATATTCAACTATGTTAACCGGCACTTTGCAGATTTGTAAGGCCCCGTGTTTCAATAAGTTTGGTTGAATTAGCCTATAACGCAAAAAAAAAAGACAAGTACAGGCTCACTTATTGATTTCATCGGGTTTCTGCTGTTTATTTTCAACCATAAACGATATAAATCTTTTCAATACCATATCGTTTCAAATGGCAATTATATGAATTCATAACTTACTTATAATGTTAAATATGTCAACAAATGAAGACACACACAAATCAGCTACGGCCAGGTTGCAAATGAATATGTTCCCGACATGTCGCAAGTCCTGGAATATAAATGAAACGATTAAGTGCATAATGTGTGCATATGGAGCGTAAAAAAACCTGACTGGGTACTGGTGGTTGAAAATTACTAAAGCAACATAAAACCTGGGGCAGTCAGCAACTCTAAGACCAATTTTCTGTTTTGCACAAACATCAACATACCACATTCGTTTCAGGGAGCTTAGGTACGGAAAATATAGAACCAGTAATTGGTCAAGCTTTTGAACAAGGCCCGAGTTGATTCTTATGAAAGTTGTGGGTTTTCCCTACGGTTCATGTTTTTTTTTTTTACTTTTTGACCAAAGGAAGGACCAACAGACTGACTACTATATTTAACATGCATTTTATTATCTACATTTGGTTTGTCAAACTAACTAAGTCAGATTTATTTGTTAGCTCAGCTGACTGATAAGTCAGCTGAGCTTATGTGGTGGTTAGGCAGCCGTCGTCCGTCCGTCGATGTCCATGATTCAAATTTTCGACGTCTTCGCCAACACCACTGGTCATATTCACCTCGAACTTGTTTGAAATGTATCTTTAGTAAGGTTTATATCAAGTATATTCCAATGGGCACAGTCCTGTGGATTTTTGGATTTTTATGATTTTTTATTTCGATTTTTAGGCAAAATCTTAAAGAAAAACTTCTTCCCTAGCACCACACTCAAAATTGTATAAGAACACTTGACGGCATGTCAGCGGGAGTTACACACTACATAGATGACCTTGGCCTCATTCTCAATGTCACAGGGTCAATTAGGTCTACTTAACTCCACAGATAATAAAAAGAGAGCTATTTTAACTTGGACTTTGAAATTATGACTCTATTTAAAGGGACCACTCATACAGTACGTGAGTGACACTGATCTCATTAATAAGGTCACAGGACAACTGACATAAAATTCGCTGTTCCTTGATACCTTGGGATCCATTTTGGGTTCAGACCTTGATGTTGTACATGTTAGTGTTATACTATGAAAGTCATGCTTAGACAGTACGGGAGTGACCTTGACCTTATTTCTGAGGTCACAGTGCAACACATAAAGAATTTTACTCTTCACTATTACTTGAGAAGTACTTGAATTGGGACCGTGTGTTGTACACATTAGTGTTCTTCCACAAAGGCCAGGCTCAACCAGTACATGGGTGACTTTTATTCTATTCCTAGTTCACAGATGCACAAGGGTGATGAATCTCTTGGTCGGCTAAGCATGGGCTTTTCACTGAGCCCTTTTGTTTGTGTTTTGTTTCAAACACTTACTGTGATGTGTTATGAAGTCGAGCTCTACCACACACACACACACACACACACACGCACATACTTATATATATGTATATATATATATATTATATATATTATATATATATACATGTGATGTGTTATCAAGTCGACCTCTACCATGCACACACACATATATATATTCATATATATATATATTCATATATATATATATACATACATATGTATACAGAGAGAGAGAGAGAGAGAAAGAGAGAGAGAGAGAGAGAGAGAGATGGCAATCACTTTTCACATCCCCTGAGCTCGCTACTCTAAAGTCACTTAGTGCGGAAATCACCTACGTGCCCCCAGACTTCAATGCTTTCATCGATCACACACTGGGCGTGATTAAAAGATTTGGTAGGTTATGTTAATAAAATTGTTCATTTCTCCTAATTTTGAAAAAGCTCTTGGTTTTCACACCAGTGTGCTTGCATGATTGTCACTTTGGCCATGGGAGAGGGTTTAAATTTTAAATAACTTCTACATTATCAAAGTGAAATACCTTCACACTTTGATAATACAATTACGTTTCTGCTTTAGGTGTCTCTACGTGATATACATATACGTTTATAATGTTATATTTCCCATTCCTTTATTGAAAAATACCCCCCCCCCCTTGGAATGCAACTACATGTTTGGATGTGCTCTTGCTAGAAGTGCAGCTCTGTAAATATTGCATGTATTCATACAGGGCATCTACATCAGCAGCCTAGGCGTTTAAGCGCTATAAAGCCCGATGAACCCGTGTGCTGGTCTTTTATATATAAACATTCTTTACTAAATGTTATTCGTTCTGTACACATGTCGTCCTGAGATTGAGTGGACATGGACTATGCCCAGCCGCCTTAAGTTTCAGTGATTTGGCATTAAGGAATCAAAACTGGGCGTTTCTTGATATAGAGGACTGTATCGGCAGATACAGTCTTCTCTGTCAAAATTGGCTGTTTTTAATGCATGTTTAACTGTGACGTGCGACAATGGCACTGTCAAATTTGGTCGATGAATGTAAATTTGCCGCACTCGATACTGCAGTTATACAGCTTAACTGTGAAAACGGTATGTGCGTGAATGGTCTGCACAAGATGATAAGAAGAGAGGAACGGCATCTTACGACCAAGATCAGTCAAGTTGTTCAATCATCTGATTGACTACCACTTCCACCTATACGATAAACCTGATGGAAAAAATAAAAAAATAAAAAAATAAAAAAAAACGAACCAAGAGGGGATTGCACAGGACTTCCCGATAAAGATTACAAGAGTGACCCAAAATTCCATGCAAAAGTTAAGTCATAGTTGTATTCAAGTTTTTTCAACGCTTGCCTCTTGCATATTTCTGAAGTAGGTCTGCCTCAACATTTAACGTGATGATGTCTAACGCTACGCAGAAGCGGTTTTACTTCAAATGTACATCTCCTTTTTGTATGCACTGCTTTGCCCCAAGAACAAGATTTGCCCGCATTCTGTTCCTTGTATTCATACGATGGACGGTACTAGATTGAATAGGAGAGATGACTGATTCAGTATACTTTTGCATTGTGGTTCTCAGGTATCTTTGCCAACATCCTCTGTGCTATAGAAGTTTGCATTTGTCATGCAGAAATAATGTTATGCAGGTCTGACCTTGTGTTGGATCTTAGCGAAAACCCTTGGCAGAACGGCTGAAAAATAGTATTGTGGCGGTTTTACTTGACCCATACTACTTGAATTTAATATTGTCAAAGTTCGAGCTTTCACGAAAATAAAGCTGTAAAACAAGTAGAGTATTTTAAATTCACTCAGTCGATACTAAGGTAAATTGTTTGCATGTCAGCCAAATGAAACTGGTGTATATCAAGGGCAGTGAAAGGAAATGATAAGTACAGCTGCCATCAGGGAGCCTACTTTGTGTTAAGTATATACATTGGGAAGGCCAGTAAACACTGGCATTCATGATTTTAAGGGACCAATAACACCTCAGTCAATGAGACCTGTGAAAACCTA
Organism: Hermodice carunculata; assembly: GCA_964020975.1. NCBI lineage: Eukaryota > Metazoa > Annelida > Polychaeta > Eunicida > Amphinomidae > Hermodice > Hermodice carunculata. Next base: position 75,664,520 of record OZ026617.1, read on the forward strand.
GGTCATACATTCACAAGCACACACACAGAAGAAAAACTATCACTTGGCCATTTTAGAATCACATCACAGGTAAACAGCCCACTCATGATATAAAAAACGTGGGCCACATTTTCCCTGCGTCTAATTGCCTTTGAGAGTATAATCACACTTTGACCTACTTTATTCATACCTGTGGCGTGTGTCAGACGAACTTCTCTGATATTATTGGGTTACCAAGAAGCAACACAGTGAATATTTCTTAATCTTATTCGTTTTTGTGTGTGACATATTGTCTTTTCTAGCACACTATGTGCGAAGTCCCGCAACATGTGTATCATCTACATGTGGTCAAATAGAAGGAGTTCATATAGTTACTATTTAAACTGCAGATGCAGTTTAGATTGATCCTCTCAGGTACTGGGCAACGGAGCTATGCTTCCGCCATGATGAAGCACTTGTACCAGTTATGTCACTTAACCACCAACAAACAGCACTTTTTTCTACCAAGTAAGTGAAATTGTCCACATATGCTCAATATCTCGCATGTTTAAAAATTTATTGAATGTCTTTTCTTACGGTTTTTGCTTTCTGAAATAGTTACGCTTACCATGGTTCATTGTTGCCCTGCATATAACATGAATGTTCTCACCTTGCAGTCAAGCTCCTGGCTGCAGCCAAGGGGCAGCAGGAGAAGGACTCCAGTTGATATGGATAGTTACCATTGGTCCCTAGAAGTCATATACCTATCCAGGGATCTACTTGTAACAATCAAGTGATAATTGAGCCATGTTCTTTTTTAATTTAAATTCCTTGATTACATTATGTGGCGAGACCAATCTTTGATTGAATCCTTTTTGTTTCAGTCATCCTGAGAGACCACAAAACTTTTATAAAATATATGATCTATGTGAATTGGGCCCCGAACCTAAAATGTCCACGCCCCTCTGCAACAACTTTGGAACATCTCTGTTGATGTCACCGAGCAATTGGTACTTCGTTATTAATATAATTTTACCATAGAGGGTCACGTCTTAGAACATCCGATATTTTGTCAAAGAAACACCAACTTTTTTAACCTCTTCATCGTACTATTTCCATCATCATTCAGTCATCAGTTGAATTCAAAGCCCACACCCTAGTCTAGCCAGAGAGGATTGGAACTGGTGCTATAAAGAACTCCAAATGTACGCTGGCTTGTAGCCTACTCACCTGGAATATATATGTATATACATATATATATATGTATATATATGTATATATATATATATATATATATATATATATATATATATATATATATATATATATATATATATATATATATATATATATATACATATATATAACACAATTTATTTTAAAAACAGAAAATCCATTTTTCTGTTTTTTGGCTTAATTTACGGAAATTGGGAACCTGTTGCTGCGAATTCAGGATCCTGATACCTGTTAATTCTACAAATCTACTTTTTGTATGAGTGGAACCACTCATTCTGTACAAAACCTTGGAAAAAAGGTCCCAACTGAGTGGAACCACTCACTTTGGACCTGCTGCACAATGCCATCGATGAGTGGGACCACTCATTCGGTACAAAATATCCAAAATGAGGCCCAAATGAGGGGAACCACTCACTCAGACAAGCTACATCAAGGCTTTGGTGAGTGGAAACACTCGGCTACCTGGCACAAGAAATTCGAAGCGGGGCCCACACGAGGGAAAACACTCATCTGGGCCTTGTGTGGCTGCATGAAAGCTTAAGGTGACCGGTGAGTGGAGACACTCAGTTGATCCCGAATCATGTCAAAAGGAGGGAAAACACTCACTTGAAAGACCAGAGCTGTTTGTTTAAATCCTACTTGAGTGAAACCACTCATACTTTTCAAGATGCCGTGAATAATTGAGGAAATGAATAAAGTGATATTCTAAAAGATTTTTTTTTTTTTTTTTTTTTTATGTTGAACGTGTGACTGATACCTCTCATACAAAAACAGAGTTCGTATTTTGAGCCCTGGATTTTGAGTTTTAGAAGCGTTCGTCGTAAGCATATCATCAGTTGGTGGGTCTGGACAATGGGGTCCCGGTAATGCAAAACTTTAAAATACCCATTCCGGTATATTGCAAGTTCATCAAATCATGGCGCTGGAAAAGGATAGAGGGACAACTTGGGACAATTCTCGAGTTACATCAAAATCACCGCCACTGATTCAGATTGGATTTTCATGCCTCGCTAGCCCTGTGATGTTCAATACACACATTCAATGCTGATAGTGAGACGCATGCATCGTCCTGTGACCTACTTTGGCCCGTAGTCTATGCAGGCATAGTCATCTTCTGCGTCGTGGTAGGGTCCATTAGAACCCTTGAAAAAATGCCTGATCATTAAAGCCAAAGTTGTATACTTTCATGAGTGAATGTTTACTTTCTTACATGGCCCGACACATGGATAACTACAGTACACGCCAAATCTTTCTTCCGTGTGATACACCCAAGTTTGTTTGGGAATCCTCGACACAGGGCAAACTATACAGGGGCGGATGCAGGATTTCCAGAAAGGGGGATCAGTGACTTAAACAAACCACAAAACGCGAGTATGAAAGTGACAAAGGCCACAGCGGGGTGGAGGGGGGGGGGGGGAATTAAAAAAAAATAGATGCTCTGAGATGCATTTTTCTGGCATTTGAGACTGTATTTTAATGGGATAATTTGATTTCTCTGAGACACAAAATTCACTACATTTGGCTTCCCTGCTGCTGGGAGGGGTGGATAAGCATACACATTTCACTTCATGGCATTTGTTATACGTAACAATAATAGTTCTTACCTTTTGTCCATCCATAGTTTTTTGGGACCTTATCTGTTCAAGTTTTGGCTTCTTTATAAGAAAACGATCCATATTTATTGCAAATACCAATTATATTAAGCCCAACATTAAAGTAAGCAAACATGTCACTGTGTGGATTAGATCATTACGTGTCAAAGTTAGGTCATGACTCCATTCACATGCATCATTCACAAGAGCAAGCACCGGTGGCCGCAGGGAGTATCTGGGCCGAATGACACTAACTGACACTTGCATTTAAAATTTGACCAAGCCCAGGACACTGGCCTGGAAGTCAAGTGCTGCATCCATCTCCACATCTGGAAGTAGTTTCACATGTAACTGCCTCTCTGGGTTACCTCTGCAGCACTTTCAAAGTGGTTGTATTGCTGGGTTGTACGATTTCCTGATCTCAGTTTGCAACTAAAACTGAATATATAAGCCTATGTACTTCTTTCTGGTATTGTTAATGAGTCCCACGTCGTTTATCGTCTCTGTCTCCGTTTTCTCTTTTTTTTTTTTTTGACCCCCCCCCCCCTTTTGGGGCAGGGGGGGAGTGTCCAGGACCCGTCTGACTCCCCTCTAAATTTGCCCCTGCTATAGACTTTTGATCGCCAAAAATTCTTAGATGATTGCATTTGTCTCCTGGTGTTTAAAATATGCTTTTCAGCAAAATTGCCCTGAATTGGGTCAAACTCATCATGTTGTTTCCATTCAAAAACTGTTGGAAAGCCCTTGTCAGAAGACGAGAACACATGAAAGCCCTTTCTTTACTACGCAAAGTCTGTGGTGTACAAAAGTGTCATTAAAAACGTAGCAAAGTGCATGTATTTAACCTCTGTCAAATACGACTGCACAGGACCAGCATTCCCATATTTTCCATTCAAGACCACAGTCCATTTGGGCTCCAATTGGCCCCCCTACTCAAGTTTGTGTTCAGCTTATTATGTGTGATACGTAAAGTCATTATCTCTGCACCCTTCATGAGGTTTCTTTCACCCATACCCCGCAATAAAAAAATTCAAATGATCTGGGGTTTTTGTTTGTTTTTGTTTGTTTGTTTATTTATTTTTATTTTTTGTTTTTGTTTTTGTTTTTTTTTTTTTTTGTTTTTGTTTTTGTTTTTTCATAAAAACTACTTAACAGGTTCCGCAGTGGGATGCAGGAAAACACCCAAGACATATCTGATATGTAAAGTGTGTGTGTCAACACACTCTTTCTTTCTTTCTTTCTTTCTTTCTTTCTTTCTTTCTTTCTTTCTTTCTTTCTTTCTTTCTTTCTTTCTTTCTTTCTTTCTTTCTTTCTTTCTTTCTTTCTTTCTTTCTTTCTTTCTTTCTTTCTTTCTTTCTTTCTTTCTTTCTTTCCTTCTTTCCTTCCTTCCTTCCTTCTTTCTTTCTTTATTTCTTTCTTTCTCTCTCTATTTCTCTCTCTCTCTCTCTCTCTCTCTCTCTCTCTCTCTCTCTCTTTCTTCTTTACCAGTGAATTTGTCCATCACTTTTCTCTGACACTATTTCTATTTTACATAGAAACCCCAAACTTGGCAGGATTGTACTTTCATACAAGGAGTTTGACCTTTTTATTCACAGGAATGAAGATGTTTAAAATTATGCAAATAAGGGGCATTTGAAATTTTAAATCTTGAACATCTTCAAAAGTATGATAGATAGCGATGTCATTCCAACTTCTTTACCATTGCGCATATCTTGAATGTAAAACAAAAATTGTAGCAATTTAAATTATGCTAATCAGCAGCATTTTAAATTTTCAAACTTAAATATCTTCAGAACTTTTATAGATAGAGATGTCATTTCAACTTCTATTTGGGGGTTGCTGAGCATTGCGCATGTAATTAATTAAAAACAAAAGTTGTGGCAATTCAAATTATGCTAAGTAGCACCATTAGAAATTTTCAATCGGGAATAACTTCAAAGCTATAATTGATACAGATGCCATTCCAACTTCTACTCCTTTGTTATGGAATAGTTGTACAATGCCATACCAATATGCTTTGAAGACACACACACACTGATTTGCTATGCAGCAAATCATCTTTTCTAGTTTTGGACATTTTCATCCAGTCCACAGATATAAATGAGAAATACTGACTATATGGCTGTAGCCAAATTTTTAAACATTTACCCAGGATAAACAATTGAGAACAAACCAGCAAAACGTTTTGGCTATGAGGTATGGCGCTCATCAGGGAGTGTTATAAGCTGGGTCAAAATGTGAAGCATGACAGTTTATAAAATGTTTGCCACCATGTGATCAAATCAGCTGGCAACGCAACCTCCACTGCTGGGGTGGGGGTTAATGACCAAAGGACCCCCCCCCCCCGTGAGATAATAATTCCTGATGCAGATTTCTTGAATTCATTCCCCACCTCCAGCGCATACTATAAATCACAAAAGTGTGTATTCGCTTTGTGATATGTGTCAGATAGAAGAAATAAGCAGTTATCTGGTCAATTTTAAGTTATTTCCAATTCAACTCTATCTGGCATTGTTATACAATAGTCCCTCTATAGCTATAGCCAGACAGAAATGATTACCTACCACTTCAACAAAAAAGGGACATATGGTCCATCGTGACAGGTCAATTAGCATGGAAAGCAAAAGACTTCGAAATTTTAAAGACAGGTCTCTTATGAGAGGGTGGTCCCACACATCAGACAGAGGTCTTTTGACAGGGGCTAGTGTAAACTGGACACGGGCAGAACATTTTCGAACCATAAAGGAATTCTTACATGCAATGAATTAACAGGAGCGCTTTCTGGATGCCGACATGTGCATATGACCTCCCGGGTCACTCCATCCTCACATTGAGTATGGAGATCAGACACCCTACACACCCTCCTGGGACCACTGCTTATCACTTTATCACTAAACAGTATAACACTGCTTACATGGACAGCTGGAATATATTGTGACTGACTAAGATGCAACCGGACCCAGTGAAGAAATGCACCAAAACCACTGGCTATATTTATGTCACAGTGACACAGAAGAGGACATTTCTCTGTGATCCTGCTCAAAGGACTAAAAAACCACAGGTACCCACCAAATCTGAAACAAAAACACATAACTTCAACAGAAGTACATGTTTTTGCATGTGCGAAAGAATAAGTTAAAAACAAACATGCGTAGTACCTAATATATCCCAGGGTATTCATTTAGTATCTCAATTGTGGAGTGATACCACTATGACAGGAACAAGATGCAGGAGCCAACTAGAAAAGAAGATTTGCTTCAAAGCAAACCTGTCTGTGTGCCTTCAAAAGCTGTAAATAATAATTCCTACAACTTTTGTCCTGTGGTACTTCAAATTTCATTAAGCTGATGGCTGGATGAAAATTCAAGGTACAAATGACCTTGACATTTAAAGTTCATATGTAATTTACAAAAATATACAGTGTTACAATGCCTACAATTTAAGCCCAACATCAACCAAATCATAGAGAAGTTGACCAAGTTTAGCACGGCAAGATGAAACTTTCAAAGGTCCAAATGACATTGACCTTTGACCTTTACAGGTTACCTGTTATCACAAAAACATGCAGTTTTGTAATATCTACAAGTTGAGTGCAACATGATTAAAATTGGATGGAAATTGACCAAGTCATGGCTGGAAGAAATTTTCAAAGGGCCAGCTAACCTTGACTTTGATCCTTGGAGGTCACAACAACTAAAATTTGCAGTGTTACAATAGCTACAATTTGAGTCCAACATGATTTAATTTGGATAAAAATTGAGTTATGGCTACATGAGAATTTCAAAGGTCCAAATGATCTTGATGTTTCAACTATATAAGTCACTTGTAAGTCACAAAAATGTGTAGTGCTACATTAGCTACAGTTTGAGCCCAACATGATCAAAATCGGATATACATGGACTGAGTTATGGCTACATGAAAATTTGAAAGGTCCAAATGACATTGACTTTTGACTTTTGGAGTTTATTTGTAAATTACAATAATATGCAGTGTTGCAATACCTACAATTGGGGTCCAACATGGTTAAAATTGGTTGAAAATTGACAGAGTTATGGCTAGTTGAAAATTTTAAAGGTTCAAATGACCTTGATATTTTACCTTTACAGGTTGCATGTAAATTACAAAAATGTGCAGAAAGAAAGAAAGAAAGGAAAGAAAGAAAGAAAGAAAGAAAGAAAGAAAGAAAGAAAGAAAGAAAGAAAGAAAGAAAGAAAAAGAAAGAAAAACAATATGTCTGTGTTGGCACACAGACATAAATAAAACAGATAACAGACCTTGGATGCATAATGCAGTGGACTTGGTTCATACACTGTCTAGAAACACTTGGAAGTTCCATGAAAAAAAAATGAACTTTGAAGGTCTGAAATTCACGGCTGGTCTTTTGAATCTTTGGAAAATCCCAAATTATCCTATTGCATTAGTTTTAAAATGGACTCCATTTTATTATTTTTCCTCGTTATGCCCCTTTCCTAATGGAGGAGGGGCATACAGAAATCGCTTATTTCATCCATCCGCATGTCCATACGTCCCTGTCCGTCCATCCATCCGCAATTGTGTCCGGTGTATAATTCGCTTATACCTCAACTTCAATTGATGAAACTTTAAACATAGGTGAATCCTGACATAAGGGTGCATCGTGTACCAAAATTATGTCGCTAGGTCAAGTATCTGGGTCACAGTGACAGATTCTTGTAAAATCGTGTCCAGATTATATATAACTCCTTTACTTTATGTGACTTAGATTAATGAAACTTTACACAGATGTATCTACACGTAAAGGTGTGTCATGTACCGAAAGTAGGTCACCAGATAAAGTATCTGGAACACGGTGACAAAATCATGTAAAACTACATAACACTTCATGGCGGAGCTGTAATTCTGCTCTTATAGTCAGATTGCTAAACCTTTACACACAGGTGCAACTACGCAAAAGGGTGTGTCATGAACCAAAAGTAGGTCACTAGATCAAGTATCTGGATCGCGGTGTCATATCCTTCTAAGTCGTGCCAAAGCTATTATTCTTTTATTATTTAACTAAGTTTCATGAAACTTCACAAACACACACACACACACACACACACACATGTATCTTGACAAAAAAGTGTGTCATGAAGCAAAATTAGGTCACTAGGTCAAGTATCTGGGTATCATCTATGTGTGTCAGGGCTACAATTCGCTTGTCCTTCAACTTATAATAATGAAACTTTACACACACTGCATCTGAATATAAGGGTGTGTGATGTACCAAAAGTAGGTCAATAGGTCAAGTGTCTGGATCACAATGACATTTTTGTAAACTCGTATCAGGGCTATAAATCCTTTACTATTTAACTTAATTTCATGAAACTTCACACATAAATGTTTCTTGACCTGAAAGTGTGTCATGAAACAATTGTAGGTCAGTAGGTCAAGTATCTGGGTCGTGGCGATACATTATGTAAAACTACATTCACTTCCAGGGTCATAATTCAGTTGTCCTTTGACTGAGAATCATGAAACTTTATACACATGTGTATCTGGACACAAGAATGTGTCATACATAAAAGTAGGTCAGTATGTCAAGTATCTGGGTCACAGTGATAGCCTATTTATTAACTACAGTCATTCTAAAACGAGACCTGTAATTAACAAGGTTATAAAGGAAGCGAGGGGGCATGGGTCTAGCAATCCCTGGTTGCCTTTTAATTATATTTATATACGATGTTCTGCTGGTTTGCACATAACCTATTCACTAAAGTTGATAATCCTGAGCAAAATAATCAACTAAAGATTTAAATGATAGACTCATGAAATTAGAACTCGGACTTCTGCAAAAAAACTTTAAACTTCAGACGTAGCCTTCGGTTGTAGGATTATAGATTAAAAAAGAAATAAAAGATATTGCAGCAGTTTTACCTGCCCCCCCCCCCTCCGGCTTATCAGGTGTATTGCACAGACTGGACTATGAATCACATCCTTCATCTCCATGCATATGTGTTGTATTGCATATTGGTATATTTCAATCATAAACTTTACATTTCATGCACAAGAATATGGAATTAAAACAAAAACAAAACAAAAAATACTAAAAAAAAAAAAAAAAAAAAAACAAAACAAAAACATTTTGCAGGGCCGTGAATGACGTGCAACTTGAATTTATATGAGAATAAAGAATGGGGATTTGGTCGAGTGGATATGTGCGTTTCCCATTTCAGCTAGGCGACTGGTGCCAAAGGTTGCAGGTTCGAGTCCCACTCGTTCCGAACATAAAATATATGATGACATGGGTTCGCAGTATTGTAAACATAATCGGTAGTAACAGCATAGATTCAATTGTTGTTTGCTAACTCTCCTGTCAAAACACACTTATGAATAAAAACTAAGTATAAAAAGAGAGGATTGCGAAATGGTGTATTGTCTTATGCATTGGAAGGTTTTAATTGAATAGATTTAGTATTTCGTGACTGTACATGTACATATTTATAATCTCATAAAGAAATGGTACAATGGATTAGAATGAAGTTTGCCGTTTCAATTTTGAAGAGCAACCAGCTTCATTTTTGTGAAACTGAAATATTAACAACTCAACTTGGAAAATCAACATTATCAGTAGGACTTTTCCTAGATTTTGTGTTAAATTAGAGTATCCGAGGTAAAATGTTCCTCATATTCATGATGGTGTAAGGATACATGTTACAACGCATCAAATAAACATTTAACTGGGAGTGGTTTTAATGTGGAAAACTGATCTACAGTCTGTCTTAACTCTTAAAGAGACCCATGACACTAGATATCCCTTAATGTACAACAATTTCAATATTACATTTTATGTTATTCCACAGGACCATACAAACTTCCACATAGACGTGGGTAGATTTTCTTTGACCGTCACAAAATTTTCTTCCTCATGACCACTTAAAATACTGGTTATTTAACGAAACTTTATTTTTCTAAAGACCTTATAATTGTGCAGTGATGAACCACTAACCTCACAGGAGTTGATGTCAGTTTACGATTCACTACCATTAGGTTTATTTTGAAGTATGCTAGAAATTAAAGATTTTATTATTTAAATCAAAATTTCTCCTATTGGAGTATTTTTAGCAGTTTTTATGAAGGAAATTTTTTTCTTGGTCCAACAAAAAGTCATAGGGGGTTTGGTCAAAGCCAATAGCAGGAGCAACTCACATTGAAGTTATTGTGAATGACAAAAAGGTTTCATTTTAGAGGTCACGCTAGATCAGACAGACTGCAAATGTAAACAGAAGTGTGATTATAAAAAGTTGGTTGCAAGAGGGGAGTGGTCTCTTTATTGGGGATTTTAAATGAATATTCTACTGTATAATTGGTATGTACATTTTTATACATGCTAAATAACAGTCCTTTGGGGAACAAATGTATACAAGATATATTATATTGGTTTGCATTTTGCACCCGTTTTAAATTCATACAGAGTAAGTCACCAAAACTAGAAAATATTTGGAAATTGACAAAATTATTCAAAAGAGGAGCTCATTTACAGTAGAAACAACATGTTAACTTGTCAGTGTTACATATTTATTGTTTATCATTTGGCACAATTCAAGCTAAGAGATGTCAGGGTTGAATGTAGTAGAGGCCAAATATCCCCTTCTCACACTAGTAATTTCATATTACTTGCATGGACATCATAAAAAGTTACCAGTTGGATGCCGTTCAAGATGACTTACACAAACCAAGCTTTTAATGATAGCCTTCTTTCTGTATACAAAGCCACATCATTTTTTTTCAATTACAAAAATTGTGATTTTTTTCTTCCTTTTTTTCAAAATAAGCACATAGACCCATAGATAAGTCATTTAATATCTCGTTAATTTACCCTTTTCCCAGGTATAAGCAGCTTTTAGCTGTTTCTTCCTTTTAAACACAAGCTTTAGAATACAACGTTTATAATTTATCCAAATTACATAACTGACAGCGCCAAACCAAACGAACATTCTTTGCAGTCTACATTATCTCTGACTTTTCAGGCTCCCTCCTATTATCAAATTTTGGTCATGTAGCCCGTAAGCCACACACACACACACACACACACACATACACACACACACACACACACACACACACACACACACACACACACACACACACAAATGGGGAGGGGGCTTTTTGGAAAAGGTAAATCACATAGTTGCGGCAGGGAAGTGCCAGAGAGGCATTTCCCTGGATACAGCTAGTAGTTTGTATGACTTTGGGGGGGGGGGAGATCTCAATGTTAATGGTAAAAGTGTTGGTTCTATTTTAATTTTAAGACAACGCTCGATGCAAAAGATCAGAACTGATAATTTAACGAATGCATTTTTATTTAATCAAATACATTAAAATCTTTATACCCATTACAAAATGTACAACTGATTCAACACTTCAGTTTCTCTCTCTACCCTCCTTGATTACAGACTGTCTGAATGGGCAATGATAGGAATACATTTTGATTGTCATTTTGTCCAAATGTTAATTGAAATCTAAGATTTGTATTTTCTCAGCGAAAGCACTACATGTATTTTAATTGACAACAGTCAACGTCGCATGAAAGATAAAAGAATGAAACAAACATGTTTGCATATATGCGGTGACAAAATCTAAAATATGTGCAATTCGTAATGTATATGAGCGGCCGGCTAGTCAGTATCAGACAAAAGTTGCCATCACTGGCTTAAAATTTTGACAATTCATTGTTTTTGGCTGAAGATTGAGGGGTTGATATCGAAATTGTTGATATAAATGTTTTGATATTGTCAAAAATAAAGAAAATGTAGCTTTATCTACAGCACAAAATTTGACCAGGCTGACATAAACCAAAAAATCTCAGACAACACATCGCAACGTGTGTAAATACTCCTCTGAATGCGTGCTTGGTCTAAAAAGTAGCCCACCATGTTATATGAGTGTGAAGAGGCCCAACCAGTGAGTATAGAATTGTAAGTGGCAAAATAAACGAATGAAGATCAATGAAAATTTCCATTTGATACATTGAAAATTTGATGTTTAGTTTGCACGCAAATGATAAAACATACTTAATGGTACAAAGTAATTTCAATCTGATGAAGATTCCACTTTGAAATTATTGGTGTTTTTATCACTATGTGAATTCAAGAATAAACAACAGCAATATATTGGGGGTTGGGGGGTTGAGGGTAAGGGTACAGTGTATTTCTGCACTGCGGCACTGGGGCATATTCTTTTTTGAGTACCAACATCATACTGGAGGCCTCTAATTTTCCCTGCTGGCCAGTATTTCGGAATATTCTTATTTTCTGTACTCTGTATTGGGGGAAAAATTTACTCTACCAGCACAATGGGACCCCACCTACCTTACCCACATATACTCAATCGTCATGCATGAACAGCATCCGAACAACAAAAACTCTTAGTGCATCAGCTAAATTAGGCTATTTGCTTTGGTAGCATTATTATTCTTGTTACAATTCATTTCAAATGGCACAGAACACACATACATGCATGTACGTCAGTATTTGTGAAAATTTTCCTTGACAGATAGATAAAACTTACTTTCATGATGCAGCACATATCCTCTTCTAATTTCGTGGGATCCCCCTACCCCCCCCCCCCCGCCATCCCACCCCACCCAACCCCATCCAGTTCACATACTCACAAGCAGGGTGTCAAGTTGAACCCATGCACTCTCATTGGGTACATAGGCCTACAAGTCTTAAGATTCATCGCAATATGACTTTTGCCAGGGGTTCACATCGTCATTTGTAGTGATCGAAACAGTGGACTGGACAAACTATGATTTTTTAGGAAGATGCTCTTTCTGGCAGGGTTTTGTTCTGTGAGTACCCCGGCCCTTGCTATCCGCTTGTTTATGCATTCTTGCTCTGGAGTTGGTGTCAGCCAGTGGTTCCCAATAGGGTGTCATGTTATTGGCATGGAACCTTGATACACGTGTGTGTGTGTGTGTGTGTGTGTGTATGTGTGTGTGTGCACGCTTGCGCGCACACATATGGGCATCACATAATGGCAATTTGATCAAGCCAGGTGAAAGTGACACCCGCCCTCATTGCAATCAGTCAGTATCACACCACGACCAGCCCTGAATTTTCCCCTTCTTCTGCAAAATTCTATCATTGAAACAAGAGCCTACTGCTAATTGAAAATGTAGTCCTATCATGGCAATAAAACAGCACACATGTTAGCGGTAACACAAACATACCCGGCTCCCTGACATATTACATATAGATGCGTAACATTTAGTTCCTAGGTGGGGGGGGGGGGGCACACATAAGCTACTTTACTGGGTGACCACAGAACACTGTCCAGTTGTATGTTGTATGCAGAAAAGTTTACATGCATAACCAGCATCTCAGATTTGTAGAAGTTGGATACTTAGTCAGTCATAACAATCTCCAGCTGTCCATTTATCGGCAGTGTGATACTGTCTTGTGATAAGGTAATAAGCAGTGGTCCCAGGAGGGTGTGGAGGGTGTCAGGTCTCCATACTCAATGTGAGTATGGATGCCCGGCTAGTCGTATGCACAGACATCAAGACACCGCTTACACGTGGTAAGAATTTCTTTATGGCTTGAAAACAAACACACAAATACAAGTGCCCCCCCCCCCCCATCCAGCCAGCTGGAATAAAATGAATTCACAGGCCCCTCATAAATTGGTAGGGTGATTAGGGTCAGTCTTGCACAGAATGGGTAGCCAAATGGGATGCTGGAACCAGCGAAAGCCACTAGCAGAATATACAGAATCAGTGACCCAGGCTGTTTTATCAAAGGATTGCTGTACAAATGCTCCTCCATCTGCCCCATCCCCTCCCCTCTCAACCCACTTCTTTGCCCAGGTTGGCCTGACAAGGCACTTGTTATAAAGCGAAATAGGGCTACAGCCGCCTCAGTAACTTTTGACCAGTGGTTGCTCTCATTATCAATCCTCTCGGCTCACACGGGCAAGAAGTGTGTGTGTGTTGTGTGTGTGTGTGTATGGGGGCGGGGGGGGGGATGCCAGGCTTAGGGGAACCACAAGTATTTCATTATCCTTTCTACGCATCTTAAAAGTGATATGTATACCGGTTGATATATATTTAAGTTAACGTTTCATAATCAAATATTGAGAAAAGCTAGCTGGGGAGGGGGATGGCCACTTGTGTTTTTGTTTATCACATAAAGTGTCCATCCAGACACCAGTGGCTTTTTTAATCATAATTCTTGGTCAGTTGTGTGCAAAGTACAAGTAAAATTCTTGAAGTTATGGATTAGTAAGCCATGACAGTGCGACCACATACTTTTGTGATCCTGACAACAGAAGGATTAATTGTATGGGCTGGGGCTGGGGAATGGGTTCAAGAAATCTGCAGCAGGAATTAATATCTCACGGCAAATCCCCGCTTCCCCTCCCCCCCCCCCATGGTGAAGGTTGTGTGGCCGCTGATTTGATCACATGGTAGTATAGCAAACATGCATACAAGACTGTCACGCTTCACATTTGATCCGTCTTATAAGACTCCCTGATGAGGACCATATTTTACAGCCAAATATTTTTGCTGGCTTGTTCTCATGCAATTGTTTATCCTGGGTGAATATCTGAAAATTCAGCTACATCCATCTGGTCAGTATTTCTTCGCCTTTGTGCTCATTTATATCTGTGGACCTGAAAAACGCGTGCAAAATATTCAAATATGTCTTGCCGGTTTTCCTGAATCCCACTGCAATATCTGTTATGTAGTTTTCGTGAAAAAAAATAATGATCGAAATGACAGATAGTCATTTGATTATTATTATTATTATTATTATTATTATTATTATTATTATTATTATTATTATTATTATTATTATTATGGGGCATGGGTGAAAGAAACCTCATGAAGTGTGCAGCGATAATGACTTCATGTATCATACATAATAATCTGTATAAAAACCTAAGTAGGGGTGCCAAATTGGAACCAAAGTGGACTGTTGTCTTGAATGGAAAATACAGTAATGCTGGTCCTGTACAATCGTATTTGACAGAGACCACTACATACATGCACTTTCCGAAGTTTTTAATGGCACTTTCGTAGACCACAGACTATGCGTAGTTAAGTAAATGCTTTCATGTATTCTCGTCTTCTAACAAGGGCTTTCCAACAGTTTTCGAATGGAAAGAATCTGATGGGTTTTAGCCAATTTAGGGCAATTTTACTGAAAAGCATACTTTAAATACCAGGAAAAAAGGACACTTCTGTAAGATCAAAAGTCCATAGTTTGCCCTGTGTTGAGGTTCCCGAAACAAGGTTGGGTGTATCGCACGGAAGAAATATTTGGCATGTAGTTATCCCTGTGTCGGTCCATGTCAGCAAGTAAAGCTTCACTCATGAAAGTGTACAGCTTCGGCAAAAATGTTTACGCATTTTGTCATGGGTTCTAATGAATGAACGCTAACAGGACGCGGAAAGATGACTAAGGGCCAAATAGGTCACCCTCCTCGCTTCCAGCGCCATGATTTGATGAACTGGCAATCTTTTGGCATGAATATTTATAAAGTTTTTACCTAACCCCAGACTCCACACTCCTCAACTGATACGCTACTTACATCAAACGCCCCTAAAACCTCAAAATACAAACTCTTTTTTTTTTTGTATACGAGCGTACCAGTCAAATGTTCAACATTAAAAAAAATAATAATAAATAAAATATCAGTTTATTCATTTCAATTTTGCATGGTATGTTGAAAAGGGTGAGTGGCTTTTAAGATTAAAAACAAACAGCTCTGGTCTTTCAAGGGAGTGATTTCCCTCCTTTTGACATGATTCGGGATCAGCTGAGTGTCTCCACTCACCGGTCACCTTAAGCTTTCATGCAGCCACACAAGGCCCAGATGAGTGTTTTCCCTCGTGTGGGCCCCGCTTCGAATTTCTTGTGCCAGGTGGCCGAGTGTTTCCACTCACCAAAGCCTTGATGTAGCTAGTCTCAGTGAGTGGTTCCCCTCATTTGGGCCTCATTTTGGATATTTTGTACCGGATGAGTGGTCCCACTCATCGATGGCATTGTGCAGCAGGTCCAAAGTGAGTGGTTCCACTCAGTTGGGACCTTTTTTCCAAGGTTTTGTACAGAATGAGTGGTTCCACTCATACAAAAAGTAGATTTGTAGAATTAACAGGTATCAGGATCCTGAATTCGCAGCAACAGGTTCCCAATTTCCGTAAATTAAGCCAAAAAACAGAAAAATGGATTTTCTGTTTTTAAAATAAATTGTGTTATATATATTCTATTCCAAGGCCATCTTTAGTGAAAACTGTTTATTTTATATTGGCTGCAGGAGTGAATCCTAACCTTGTGGTCCACTTGGCAAGCAATGTATTAATTAATTACTGTATTGATGGAAATGAAACTCTCTCTGACAGTCGAAATTTCAAAATATTTGATGCTTTTCAAAACTTCGTCTCTAAAACCCGACTTTTCTATGTTAATTAGAACAAGAGCTTCGGATAGTTTTTATTTCAGGATCAGACCTACCGAGCCTCCCACTCGCGCGGACTCCTGCCCCTGCTAAACGTTAGTACAATAGAGAGGGAATGTAACTCCCAATCAGTTTTATTTAGTCCATTCGAAGTTGTCTAGCGTGAATTGTGGGTCAACTTTGAGAGCGACTGATGGTATTTTGTTGTTAAATGGTCCAACATTGTGTGGTTGGTCCCATTTTCTGTTAAAAGCATTTAATAAACTTTGAGCCCTTGAATGCAGGATTTGGCATGGTGAATGGTGATGATCTTTTGCCCTTGGCCATCATTGCGTATTGAACAGAGGCCCGCTTGTCTATATTTCAAGTGCAAGTAGATGATGTTGAAAAAAATTCTTAAGTCTCTCAAAACTAGTTTTGCTTATTGTCCTGACGGCATAGGAAACACCCTTCATAAATATTCTGTTCTTTCAATCTTACGTTTTCTTTCTGATCTATTCAATAGCTGTTTACCCAGCTCAAATTTCCCAGATCCTTGGAGGAGTGCCAACGTGTGCCTCGTTAAAAAAGAGTAATAAACATTCAAAAGAAAACTATAGGCCGATTTCACTCCTCTCTAATGTCGCAAAGGTACTTAACCGTCTTTCTAAAACATTTTCTATGAGTATCTTACTTCAAACAATTTACTAGCTACCAAAAAACCCTCGTTTCAAGTTAAAAGACTCCACCATAAATCAGCTTGGTAGCATACCCCCATACTACTCACAGTCGACTTGAGTGTGACCCGGGGGGGTGTTTGGTTTTTCTGGACATAACCAAGACCTTTGATGGAGTATGGCACTCTGGTCTACTATTCTAACTGAAACAAATGGGCTTTGAAGATCCCGTGTTGTGATTTATAGAAAGCTTCCCCCTCAAACTGACTGCAATGCAATACTCTTGGAGGACAAACTTCCTGTTGGTTCCCCACAGAAACTGGAGTGCCCCAGGTGCCATCCTTACCCCACTACTTTTCCTCGTTTACATGAACAAAATCACTGATAACATTACCTGTGTCGATTATTAGTGGATGATACTAGTATTCTTGGAATTGACCACCAGCCAACCAGATGAAAACCTTAATTCTAACCTTGTACAAATACATCTTTGGGGCAAGCTCTGGCAGATGATACTTAATGTAATTAAATGAATTTCTGTTATATTTTCATCTAAATGAAACAAACCAGATCAGCCATCCTACTCCTTCGAAGCACACCAATACCTAAGGCTACTTAACATACACCTTTTTTAAGTTACACTGTCTAGCAATCTGTCATGGCACCAGCATATAACACGCAATGCTAATGAAAACACTCAACAGCTTGCCCTTCTACAAAGACTCCAGTACAAACTCTCTCCATGACTCTCATAAGTTTGTATACTACAACGATTTGTCTTATCCTAGAGTATGGGTATGTCCTGCTTGACTCTTGCACTGCCCACCTGTCACAATCAATGAAAGGTTGTGCAGTATGAGGCAGCCAGGATTTGCCTTGGTGCAACTAGATACACTCCACACATCTTACTTCTTGAAGAGCTTGGATGTCATGCTTTGTCAAGCCAGAGGAAATACTTAGAACTGCTTTTTTCTTAAAAATGCATTGACTCCACAATATCTACATAATCTGGTTCGCTGTGGTGTTACATTCACTACTGGATGTCTATTGAGAAATCAGGCTGAATTATGCCAAATAAAGTTTACCAACAATTGCTTTGGTGACTCATTTCTCCCAGCTACTCTTAACTTAACCCCTGGCTAATGCTTGAAACATTGGTATTCTCTGCCTCAGTTTAAATGTAAATTAAATTTACTGGTCCTAAATGTTGACAAAAAGCCCCCATGCTGCAAACATGGTAAGCGTGTCCTAAACATATGTAATACGCAGCTACTTTTTAACTTCTCCATTTAAAACACCCGTCTACATCATGTCAATATCCTTCAAGCCTCAACGTGTGCATGCTCTCATCCTTCTAAAGATACCAAGCATTACCCTTTCTTCTGCCCTCAGTTCATTGTGCAAAGGGTCCGTCTACTGAAAACTGTGTGCTACTAACTCGCTCCAGGTGTAAATCCAACTCTAATAAATAAGTGTTCAAGTGATATTTTTATCACTCTCAGCTAACCGCAAACATACACTGGTTGACCCTCAGGGCATACCTGCTGCTTCAAGTAATGAGCCTAAGTGGCCATGCGTCAGTGACTGCCACGTGTTCCATCCTCCATAACCATTGTTATTATGTGTACCTCTAACGACTGCACCTTTAACTGTTTATTGACCTTGCTCATGTTTATTGTGCAAATAATTAGAGTAATCCATTACCATTCAGGAATAAATTATTGTAAATTAAGTGACCACTTTCTGAGCCCCTCTACTTGCGTGTCTACACAGCCATATCATGACTTTGGAAGGAAAACTGACGGGCCAGGCCAAGCAGTACCTGCAACGCAATAACTTTCATACTTATGGATAGATACATACCCAAGTTTTAGACACAGTAGCAATGCTACAGAAGTTACTGATGATTGTTCAGGTCTCATACCCAAGATCAACTGGTACAGGTCCCAAAGTGCTGCTCATGTAGTGGATATACAAACCCTTGCAGGTACTGATGGCCTGCGTACGATGCGATCTATTCGCTTGCTGTTTAGTTAAAAAAATATTTATTTATTCATTTATTTATTTTGGATTGACTAATAGTGCATCATGATACTAAACCTAGTATAAAATAGAAAATACAAATATTTTACCGGTACAATCATACATGAAGTAAACAGTACCACAATACGTAAATCATAAAATTTACAAAAGGACCAGAATACACTTACAACAAGATACGTTTCGCATTTTCAGTGCAGTAGGAACATGAACAGTCGGCATAGAGAAACTTATTGACTTTGTGAAGGTCACAGCTTTGCTGGGAGAAGCCTAGACAAATTTCAGTGTTGCAAATATTGGAAAAATGGTCACCTGCAGAAAAAAAGTCAGGAGCATTATCAACAGCAGGCAAAAAAGTTTTATTCTGGATTTGAAAATTTAAGAAAGAATAATGTTGGTATCTGAATAAGTGGTTTCAAAGTCTCTTTGTGACCACTTAAAGAATATCACACTATGGCCATTAAGCAGAATATTTACTTTCAGCAATTTTTTAAAGAAATTATAATATTTTGCAAGCAGTAGCTGTATTTTGAATTATTGAGAGTATCAAGACTATAGCAATGACATATGAATATATTAGAACTACATCATGTTTAGAATACTGGAACATAAGGATCATACTCAACTTCATTTTGGTCCGAGATTATTTTAATACGAAAGTGGTATAAACTTCCATGACAGGTAGATCATCCAGAATTGTATATAATGACAACATATTTCGCCAAAATATTTTCTTGACTAGTGATCTGCATAATAAATGGTTTATACAGAATGCCTCTTGCTTGAAAAACTAGTCTTTGTTAATGAAAGCTGTTGCTCGCAAAGGTGAGAGTAAAGTGAACAATATATATATATATGTATATATATATATGTATATATATATATATATATATATATATATATATATATATATATATATATATATATATATATATATATATATACTTGTAGTATAGTGAACGTCGTATTATTGAATATACCATGTGGTGGCACTGAAATTTAAGTTTAAGTATCCATTGGTCTGGGAGCCATCTCCCATGTAAGGTAAAACCTTAGTGATTAAGTTGCATGAGTACATGTAGGTCGGGAATTGGTTTCAGTCTGATGAGTAGAGATACTGTATAGAGCACAGATGACGAATATTTGTTTCTAGATATCTAGAAGTTTCGAAAGTTTTAACTCGTCATTTCTATCTGGGAAGCCTCATAGCTGTAAGTTAAGTTTTTGAGATTAATATGGAAGACATACGACAACATTTTATGTGTCTGAATTGTATTAATAAATCTTTGTTATGAGTAATGCTGTGGCAACAGCACATAGGAGAAGTGTTCATTGAATGTAATTCATCTGTAATAGGTATATGTAATTCGTGTCTGGAAAAGTTATACTTTCAGTGTCTGCACGCAAATTCTGTTGAGAAGCAAACAGCATCTTGGTTATTAGTAGTAGTTGCGAGTATGTCAGAGTGTAACTTCTCAGTTTAACAAGGGACTTGGTAAACGCATGTTATATATTTTTTGTCTGTTTAAAGCGCCATCTGTGGGCAAAGGTTTTGTGGTCAAGTTTTACACATAAGATGTATTTATCATTAAGCTTATAGACGCTCATTTCAGGGTTCGACCTAACAGAACGTAATGACTGAGCTAACGCTGCAGCAAAATGGACAGCTTTGCAAGTTGAAGCTGATATGATAAGAGCAAAATAGCATCTTGCAAAGGAATAACTGGCATTAAAACGACTAATGGGGACTTTGAAATGGCTTTTAATCTAGCAGGTGTTAAAACAGAGAAACAAGTCTATCTTCTTCCAGAAAACAAGGTTGAAGCACTCAGTCTTTAATCTGCATGTATCTGAGTGGGAAGTGCGTGCATCCAAGTAGGATAATGTGATTAAACACATATAACTGCCAGATAAATGTAGCATTATAATGGAAAACAACACAAGGTCCATAGTGGACAACGCTTTCCTAGAAGCAGTAAAAATATCCCAGCTTCCGAAAACTGAGATCATGACCTTTCATGGTAAACCATTAACATGTTGGTCTTTCATCAAACTATTTGAACACTTTGTAGAAAGAGAGGATACAGATGATCACACTAGACTCTCACAGTGATTAAAACATTGTACAGGGACAGCACAAAGAGCCATTGAGCGTTGTTCAATAATGAATCCTAGAGAGGGTTACATAAGAGTTAGAAAGCCTTTGAAGGATAGATTTGCTGATGAATACACTATGACTGAAAGATGAGGTGGAAAAATCACAAGTACAGCAAATGGAAAACCCCAAAATAAGGTGGCCTTGTAAACAATATGCAGATAAATCACATAGCTGTAGGTGAGTTTTCTACATGCTTAGCAAAGAATATGGAATAAATAACCAACCAAATCATCTGAGTATAGCAAAAAACTCCTCAACATATGTCCAAGAGGGATGGAGAACATATATAAGAGAGATAAAAAGGATGTATGAGAAACCCCTGGGTTCAATGACATAGTACCATTTATCCTCAAGGCTGCTGAAGAAGCAAATGATCCTGTTATTGGATATTTTCTCAGGGATCCTGCCAAAGGGAAGCCAAAGGGCTTTAAAGCCAGGTAAAATTATAGCATACACGCAGAGCAGGGTAATCAGAATTCTGGCAAAGCACAAACCAAGGGCTGTAATGTGAAATGTATATGCTGTGATGCAACCCATACACTGTTTAATGCTGAAAGGCTCAAAGCGTTGAAACCGGAAGTGAGGTTTAAATGTACAAGATAAAAAAAAAAACTGTGTGACAATTGTTTGTTGATAGGGCACGTCTTCTACATGCAAAAGTAAAGCTCCATGTATATTGCCTGGGTGTGGGGAAAAGCACACTTAGTTTTTACACTTAACAACGCAAGAGAAGGGTGATGAGCAAATACCTTGTATGAAGAATGACGTACCAACTGAGGTGTTGAATGGCCTCCTGGAGGTGTAGGGTATTCAATCAAGTGTAAATGAAGCAAGTGTGCATTTAACACATGTCCAAAACATTGAAAAAGAAATCAAAGGGTTTTGGGAAATTGAGGCTAGTGACATGATCCATAGAATGAGGTGGGGTTATCCCTTCAGGACAAAAGGACATTATCCATCAAGGATAATAAACTACGAAAAAACGTTGGCCACTATTAGATGGCGGTCTTGTTTAAAGCAAAAACCCTAGTTTGCCTGACAAAAGAGCAATGTTGGCCAAAAAGCGGAATATCTAAAGGGAAGGTTTCACAGAAATAGAGATCTCTATGGAAAGTACTGCAAGGAAATGTGGAGTATTTTTTATGAAGGCTATGTGGAGCAAATTCCAGACAAAAACCTTAACTTGCCCACAGGCAAGGTCTGGTACTTGCTACACCACCCAGTGGTTCACCCCCAAAAGCTATGGAAGATCAGGATAGTCTTTCACTGTGCCATGAAATGTAATGGTGGGTCACTTAACGTCACAGTGCTGCAAGGATCTAACATTTATGAACAGACTGGTTGGAGTTCTACTTAGATTTCAATAGTGATCAATACACATTATAGGAGACATCCAAAATATTTCAAAATGAGAGGAGGAGATACATCAGACTGCAATGTTTTGAGGTTCCGGTGGTGAAAGGATTACAATCTACCTGATGATCTCTATTCTAGAGTATAGAATTAGAACACATATTTTTGGAGATGGGGGGGGGGGGGGGTGGAGCCCAAGTTGTGCAAACTATACCCTTAAAAAAGTAGCCAAAGATGCAGGTGAGAACTGTGTACTTGCAGTCACTGACACTGTAAATGGGGAGTTTTATGTGGATGACTTATAAAAGTTATTTGCTTCATATGAATGAAACAATACACACTTAGTGAAAGACATCTAGGAACTTGTAGCCAAAAGTAAGTTTCCAACTAAAGATATGAGTTAGCATGTGACCCATATGAACTCAGAATTATCCCTGAGGCAGAGTTGACAAAGGGAGTCCAAGATATGGACTTTCAAGAAAAGTCACCGACTGGAAGGGTTATGGGAATACATTGGAATGTCAAAGAGGATTACTTGGGCTTCGGAATTGTGAACAGTAGAAAACTCCTTACAAGGCAGGTTTTGTTAAGTGTCAAAAGTTCATTCTAGGATCCCCTGGGACTCGTTTAACCAATCTTCCAACCAGCAAAACTAATTTGGCAAACCTGTGCAGAATAAACTCAAAAGGAATAATCCCATTGTCAAAGATCATATGGAATAATGAGACCGGCGGGTTTCTGATCTACCACATATTAAAGAACTGGGAGTTTGGAGATGTTTCAAGTTTCCTACTGAAGGTAATGTTGCACGCTACGAATTTCTTAACTTCAGCCAGAAGACTGTTATGATAATATATATATATATATATATGTATATATATATATATATATATATATATATATATATATATATATATATATATATATATATATATATATATATATATATATATATATATATATATATATATATATATGGCACAGTCAGCTTTTTACTTGTTATAAACACCACAGACATTTCCAAGAATTATCTGGTTATGGCCAAGTCCTGTTTTGCCCCCATACCAGTAACAATTCTTAGATTGTAGCTAGCAGCAGCTACCCTTGCTGTTAAGATACATAGAGTGCTCAAAAGAGAACTAACAATTCCTTTGGATGATTCCATATTTTGGACAGCATGTATGATAGTGTTGTAACACATTGCAAATGAGTCCAATTATTTTCACGTATATGTTGCTAACCAAGTTGAGGTTATAAGAAAACATCGATACCTGAATGCAGGGAGAACAGAATGTAACATATTCCAGTCTTCAGTTACTGTAATATAGCTTTTACATTCAGCAGTTGTTCTTGGTTCCTACTCAAGTGTCAAACAGGGTGTCTGGGTTAAAATTCTGCATGAATCGAACAAGCAAGACTGGCACATCTGTGTCGCAGGATCTGACAATCAATATTTTGGATGCTGGTAACAAGGAAGCTGCATGCAGACAATGCAGGATAATATTAGTATCAGTCTCCTACTGGGATTACGTAAGGTGTCCCACATAACTTCTTTATACACTTTTACCATTTTCACTCAACAGCCAGAAACAATCTTCCTCACTAACAAGGAAAACCTGCCTACCTTTCAGCCTGGGACATATTTTAATTTGCTAAATTCACCTAACAAGAGCTTAATGAGCTGTTTCTGTTGTATTAATGGGCAAGAAACGAGCTCCAGTACCATGCAGTCATTGCCTTGAGGCCTGGTAGCAACAGTGTCTTGCTGCTGCCCCTGTTATGGTACCATGGAGCCTGGATGGACAGCTCCTTGTGTGAGTCTTTGACAAAGTCAGCCGTTGTAAATGGTGGCAAAAGACTAAACACTGCTTCTGCAAGTGCCTCAAATGTTTCCATATGCCAAGCAAGAAATGTAAAGTGGCGTTGCCATCAATGATTTAGACAGAGTCCTAAAT
The DNA here is from genome assembly GCA_964020975.1 of Hermodice carunculata. Classification (NCBI taxonomy): domain Eukaryota; kingdom Metazoa; phylum Annelida; class Polychaeta; order Eunicida; family Amphinomidae; genus Hermodice; species Hermodice carunculata. The sequence continues at coordinate 75,688,890 of OZ026617.1, forward strand.
TTTGGCCTTTGTGGAAGGGGCAGTGCTATCCTCAAGAATGTGCAATAGGAAGCATTGTGCCAGGCTCTTGATAGTCTGCTTAATTGTAATATCAACAAGATTACGTGACATGGGGACATTAGAACAAGAAAAACTGAAATCATATCTCTGTAGCAAAAGTTCAGACCCAAGATGTGTTTCGGACTGGTTCAAGAAGGTCAGGAAGTATACTGCAATTTCAATTTGTCCATGTAATCTGAACAAAAGTTGCTTGTGCTGTCAAAAGCACCTTTTCAAATTACTTTCTTGAAGTTAAAATACTGGAAGAGAGATTCTGAAATGGCCTGTTTGACACAAGTAATCCCATTGCATAAGGTTTAAGAGACTTTGGAACGGCTTTGGTGATATGTTGTGCTGCATGATATAAAGACATGTCAGAATCCAAGGTTCCCTTCACAGATTCCAACAGTAGTCTCTTAAGGGCTGCCTTTGCTTCACACCCCTGGCTCTGTTCTGGTGCTTGCCTGAATTACTTCGGCAAAAGAGCCAAAAGCACATACTCTATACATACTCCAGACTCAATTACTATTTCCTCAAAGCCACTTCCAATGGTTTGCCTCATTTGCTCTATTTTAACCAACCCCGCCTGACTTGGGACAGTTTGGTCACTGCCATCACTGGTATCTCTGCATAATACCCACAGAATGTCTGATAACTGGGAACAGTCTAGATACGTCAGGCAAAGATACCGAGTAAATGCTTGCTACTAGGATAGGCTCAGCTTGCTGCTTTGATATCCAGTTATCAGACATTCTGATAACTGGTCAAGGACTTGTAAGGACATTTTGAGTAATGAATTATGCACTCTCGACTTTTTTTTATTGAATTTGTCTTTCCCCAGTTTTTTTACACCGTTTTTCTAATTGGATGTTCGTCTGCCATATTGGATCATTGGCAATATGAATGCAAATTATCCTAAATCATTGAAGACAGTCAACATGCAAAACTTGCATGACAACTACCTCGAAACCTAGAAAGTTAGGAAATCAACTATGTACTAAACAAACAAATACATTTCATTCAGTATTGAATGAATCAGATTTTCTTTATGTTGTATGATGTTTTATTGTGTGACAGAAAAACCATTAAAATATGAATGTGAAACAAAAAGGAACAAATCCACTCTGGATATTTTCTTCACTGACGACTTTATCTACTTGCACAGGTAACAGTTAAAAAATGCAGCGCACAATCCCCATAAAAAACTTGATAAGTTATAAAAAAACCCATGCAAAACACCAAATGGGTTACAACCTCATCGAAAAACCCAGGGCCTCTGCTGCATTTTTGTTTTCTGTTTATCGCCTATTTTGTTTGTTTTTACTTGTAATTTCTCCAAAAACCTCATGAAGATTATGCTGAAACTTGGTGGAAATGTACCACGTGGAAGGGCTAAATAGATTGCCTCAAAAGGTGGTCATGCAATGTATCCCGGAATTTTATGCAAGTTTTCAACTTGGCTACTTGCGAATTAGCGTGTACGTGTCGGTTTGTGGATACATCCCTAATGATAACAATGTAAGTCAGTGGCTAATGGAAGGTGACATTATGACTTATCCACAGCTTTCTGTCAAAATTCGCTTCACAGTTTTCATCTTTTTGGTCGAATATTAATTACCTTCCTCTAAAATCGCTTGACTATATGCTTGAAAATTGCAATAGCACTTCCAGGTACCCCTGGAGCAAGGTAAAACGAATTGGTGCAATGTCAAGCTCATCTAAGGCTGGTCAAACAGTTCGGCTTTTGCTTCTTTGTTTGTTTTGGATTTTTTGGGGGGGAGGGGGGGGGGTAGTGGTTGGAGTTGGGGCGTTTTTAACCCAAAACAACTGCTTGAATTCAGCTCAAAATTGGTGAAGATGTTCCTAATGTGGATCTCTCCACCACGTTTGTTCAGAGCATAGTGCCTGGGTGATTTGAAAATTTATGAACATTACTTTTCATCTTCCCAATATATTCCAAAGTCAGTGACTGCATTCTTTTCAAATTTGCTGGGGTTGTTCTTTGGATTATTTCCATGCAAAGGATTTGAACACTGGGTGACAATGAATTATAAGTCTATATTTTCATGGATTGTAAATAAAGTCAGAAAAAAATGTCAATGGAGCCACTCCAAGAGTTGTACGGCAAGGGAGAAAGGGTGTTTCGTTAATCTGCCAGGTGAGGCATTCAATTTACCTTGCAGCAATGTATAATTACTAGGTTGGGTTTACACAGAATTTTCAAGCAGTCTTCGTCTCTGAAATGAACATGACCTATATGATGACGTTGGGAGTGCACCAATTCTAGCAGTATTGTACTTAATTACAGGGTCTTTTAAAGCAAATGTATCCTGTTATCCGGCTGAGCACTATTGAAGGTTGCATCTTATACTCCTGTGCTGGTATGCATAAACTAGATATGGTCAGTTGTTTTGAGACAACACACGCTTTTCTCTCTAGATAATCAAAATCGGTCAATATGAGACAGCGACAGACGTTTCAGTCGGAGCAGGTAACAATAATTTGCTCACCTCTTACATACTCTTAAATGTGTACCTTAACCTGCTGTGAATCAACCTATAATATATATATATATATATATATATATATATATATATATATATATATATATATATATATATATATATATATATGTATATATATATATATATATGTATATATATATATATGTATATATATATATATATATATATATAAAACATGCAAATACCAACCAACATATGCACATCATCCATTAATATACGCATTTACATATATACAGAATACATGCTTATATAGGTCTGTATATATACATATAAATGTATATATATATATATATATATATATATATATATATATATATATATATATATATATATATATATAATATATATATATATGGCACCAGTCGCCTAGCTGATTTGGGGAACGCACATATCTATTGACTAAATCCCCATTCTTAAAAAAAGAATTGTTCAATGGAGGTAGCTATGTGCGAGTGCCATGTCAACACGGTTTCTGAGTATATATACTGAATCAGCATTTCCAGATATATATACATATGGCACCAGTTGCCTAGCTGAACTGGGAAACGCACATATCTACACGACCAAATCCCCATTCTTAAAAAAAAAAAGAATTGCTCAATGGATGGAGGTAGTTATCTGCGAGTGCCATGTCAACACGGTTATGCAATATATATACTGAGTCATCATTTCCAGAATCGGGGACTTCTTTCCACCAGCATTAATGAAATGCCAAAAATATACATTTTATGTTTGAAACGAGCGTGACTTGACTTTTGGCATCAGTCACCTAGCTGAAATGGGAAACGAACATATCCACTCGACCAAATCCCCATTCTTCAAAAAAGAATGGTCAAATGGAGGTAGTTATCTGCGAATGCCATATAAACATGGTTATGCAGTATATGTACTGAGTGGGCATTTCCAGAAACATTGATTTAAATCCACCAGCATTAAGAAAATGCCGAAAATATTTATTTTACATTCGGAACGAGCGGGACTCGAGCTTGCAACCTTTGGTACCACTGGCATAGCTGAAATAGGAAACGCCTATATCCACTCGACCAAATCCCTATTCTATAAAAAGAATGGTCAAATGGAGGGGAGTTATGGTATATATATATATATATATATATATATATATATATATATATATATATATATATATATATATATATATATATATATGTATATATACCTTGCATGTTTTCATTAACCCACATGTATGCATCGAGTGTGACTACACCACTCTACATCCAAACAACATAAATGTCCATACCAATTAACACAGCAACTTTACGACAAGTGTGAACTGAAAATTTTATTAACTGTTTAAAAGAGAAAACAAAGTTTGAAGGGGTTTCTTAGCATAAACTTTTAGGTTTAAAAATGGATAAACTCACGGTGTTATACAGACTGATATACATGCCACATTCATAGGTACCAACAAATCCTCAAGTATAACCAGCTGTGTAGCAAACGGTTTCCAGAAAAGGGTATTGTTATGGTGGAAAATTTATGTGAATAAAGGTATGGACTATAGTTAGTCTGGCACCTCTTGTGCTAGCACACAGTTTATAGTCAAAGATATTTTAGCTGTTTCTTTGCAGTTTTTAATTTGTCAAGAACACCTGCTGTCTGTGCCTATTGGCTTTCTGATACATAGCCAAATTGAGGAAGATGGACGGAAATGGTTACTAAAGGTGGTGTTAGACAAATGGGAGCATACTGCGCTTGGCCTTGCTCCCTTAAAAAGGCCTAGGCAGCATCTGGTACGAGTTACATTCAAATTTCCCTTATATCGACTTCATAACAAGTAGTTTCTTAGGTGTAGATGTAATCAGAATCTGCCCATGTTAAAAAATGGTATTAGTGGCTTCAAAAGAACAACAGAACAGCTGCAAAAGGGTGCTTACCAATTGGAACCGGATTCCGATGCACATGAACGTTCTTCTTTTTTCTATGCCATGTGGCGTATGCGTACGGTCATGCGTTCCTAATAACTATCGGCCACTTTCAGTGGTAAGAATTACATGCTAAGGTGTAATTGCGCTTATCAGTGCACGGTGAAGTATGAATGTTCTAGTCATGGAAAAGGATTGAGTGCATGTTTTACACAACGATCTCGTATTGCACTAGAGCGATTTTGTTTTTACATACTGCATTCCAGTAACTTTGTGAAAGGAGGTTCATTATTTAGTAATAACGGTATTGAATGGATTTAGCTAGTCAAATTTATGGCATAATTACCAACTGACAAGCAAAACTACACTTCTGTTCACCATGTTGCTTTTGTAATCAACAGAAGGTATGAATCCAGCTCCTAGTCATTTTGCTCCAAGAGCGATTCATCTGAAGGTGACCAAATTGTTCACTTGGGCCATGGTATGACTGCACTGACCTTTATTTTATTTTATTTTATTTTATTTTTTTTATTATTTTAATTTTTTTTTTTTTTTTTGCCCTCAGAGCGGTCCATTTGAACGATTTTTATACCATTGGAATAAGTTTTGCTAACACACCAATGAAAATGACCAACAACAGTTGAAAATTTACGTCATCCTACAGATCGAGACCTATATCTACATAATGTAGAGCCCCAAAGATACATTTGGACCATGCACGTGCGTGTTGGGGAAAACCACGTCTAATGTTGAAAATTTAGCCCCAGCTGTAACAAAATTCGTGTGTCACTTCAAAACCAAATCTACCTTCCGGGTCGTATGAGTAATCAGTACATAAATAACTCGGATTATAAATGCTGACACCTCAAAGTTCGCTGAGCAGTGAACAAGGATGGTACTCCACACGTAAACAGACAATAAATTTACGACTGTTGTTTGGTAAAATGTGCATGTATTGATGTCGATTGTCAGCCAAGACTATCCGTTATTGTTTTAACTCCATTTACAAGCATGGGATTGTTATTATCTGTGCATTCAAGGCTCAGCAACGATCCGTTCGAATCTTTGTTTATATATACATTTGCTGATGGTCATTGGCACAAGAAGGTTATGGCAACCACCGCATAAACAGTGTTTCCCTAAGTAAGGTGGCCACCTCAAACGTAACAAAGGCCACTATGACAATAAAGCAGACTGGGTGGAATAATGCCTGTTAGTCTTGAGAATTTAAATTATATATACCATAAGAATATCAAGATGTGATCTCACTATATAAAGATATTGGGGGGATTTGCTACAGCTATCTTGATGCACGAAATACAACAGATATATTGATATAACAGTTATACAAATATATTTTTTCTGAGGATACAAATCAAATAAATCAATAAATAAAAAAAACATTACCATATTGACGCTCCTGTTGTAACAAACAATTGCGATTTTTTGACACATCGCACAATACACCATTTATTTCACTTTTTTATTACAGATAATTTCATTCTGCTGTATTATAATTATATTTTAAAGAATGTTCAGCATCTGTATTTATTTCCAACTCTGGGCTTCTCTGCAATACCATTTCCTTTATTCTTTCTGACCTTCCTTTGTCTTTTTCTCAGATACGCATTCTGTTGCTTTCTGTGTTTTGACCAAGTGGACTTTCTTTCTTTCTTTCTTTCTTTCTTTCTTTCTTTCTTTCTTTCTTTCTTTCTTTCTTTCTTTCTTTCTTTCTTTCTTTCTTTCTTTCTTTCTTTCTTTCTTTCTTTCTTTCTTTCCTTCTTTCTTTCTTTCTTTCTTTCTTTCTTTCTTTCTTTCTTTCTTGTCTCCTTTCCTCCTTTCTTTCTTTCTTTCTGTCTCTCTGTCTCTCTCTCTCTGTCTCTCTCTCTCTCGTTCGTGTCGGGATGCGTGAGTAGATTTATTAGTAAACTATAAACATATAATATGATATAGGTAGTGCTCACTTTCTCTTAAAGCTTTTTTTTTTCTTGCGCCTCCAATCCTTGTGCTATGATATCTATGTAAAATTGTATCTCAGACAGGAAGTTGGCACTGTGTACCTTCGTATACTCTAATTTGAAAGGTAATATCATGAACTGAAACAGTACAAAGGGTATAACTTTGATCTTAAAAATCTTTGAGGTGAGGCGTAATTTTTTTCATTCAAGCATGAAAACACAAGGTTTAAATTTCTGCTCAAGTTGCAAATTATTACCTTGATGCCCAGGAAAGTGGTTTGCTGTTCGAAAAAGGTGTCGCACTGTAATAGGGTATATTTTGTTGCTCTTACTGCTATCTAGCAATTCGTACAATGGATTTAGAGCAGGTTCTGTTAAGAAATGGATCCACGATACATAATAAATACCGTATTCATATACACCGATGTAGCCAAATTTCGAAAACTACAACATATGTAACACATTGAATTAATAATTGTAATCATTATAACACTGTGCCGATACGGTGAGACAAAATGTTGCTCAGTATTGGCATTTTGTCTTACATTGTGCCTTTTAAATGGATAGAATGTCTTTTATATAGCATGTATCATGATTCATACCAGCAGAATTTTCCAAAAAGTGACATAATCGGCATACCTTGTCATGTTGCGTGAAGTGATATCACTGCACGTGGGGATCAATTCATCTATGTATCTTCCATACAATAAGGTCAACTGTCAAAATTTTTTTCACGTACCATATAATTCTACTACAATTTAAACAAACAAACAAACAAACAAACAAACAAACAAACAAACAAACAAACAAACAAACAAACAAACAAACAAACAAACAAACAAACAAACAAACAAACAAACAAACAAACAAACAAACAAACAAACAAACAAACAAACAAACAAACAAACAAACAAATAAATAAATAAATAAATAAATAAATAAATAAATAAATAAATAAATAAATTAATTAATAAATAAATAAATAAAGTTTCTTATGTTCAAGGTAACATTGATCAGATGCATGGACTGTTAGATTGCATGTGGTCCCTTTGTAATCTTTGAGTCTCTGACTTGGTACGGTAAAACTTGTATACTTTTGCGTTCCACCATAACTTCAAGCTTCGAGCAGGGATACTCAAAACTTTTTAATTTGTGATACCGCATTCTTCAAAATGTCAACTAATATTGTTCCTTCTGTCGTTGTTAGAAATGCGAATTTTCTTTCACTGCTTTCACTTTCGCCATATTTTGTTTTACCGTGAGGCAAGTCATGATTAGTCAAAAACGTGCAACGTGTTTTTAGTGCACAAAAATCAAATTCATAATCAAGACTCAAATTCAAACTGAAGAGGGATTATCTTTAGAAATGACCAAATCAGGCGCTCATCCATTCTATTACATTAATTGTCATTTCTTAAACGTTTGATCTTTGGCAAGTAGGTATCATAGACTTTTTATGAACATTAAGCTATGTTAGCTTAATTTGGCATAAAATTACGATGAGTTACAGCTGGCGTGAATAGCATCTTACAATTCTTCCCGTTAATTAAAATCCTAGTCCCAGTTTTATTAGTTGGCATTAGTCTACTTTATTTTGCAGTTCTAGGTATCGCTTTTATAGAACAGAAAAATCCGTTTTTTACCGTCTATTGATTAGACAAAAACGGCCTCTAAAATCTATTGCATAGAAACCTTTGATTTTTCACATGGATGTTTCCCATTTAAACCTCTACCAGTCAGCAGAGGACCTCGCTATTTTTGCTATTGTGTATTTCATCTTATTAACTAATTAATTATTTTATCATTTTATCTTTATCGTTAGCATTAGATATTTTTCCTCACGAAATGCTTGGCTAATTGCTTTGATATGCTAAACAGGGATACCTAAAGTTATGTGGTGTACATTTATGACACCCGTATATATTTAGAGCAGGATGTGTAAGTTAAGGCTAATTTGACTTCTTCTGCAGAACAACTTAGCGATTCAAAAAATATATCTGGAAATCATCGAAGAAAAGTTGATAAGAAGTTTCGATATCTTTGGCGAAGTTATAGGATAAAAAAAACTTTGGGAGCATGTGCCTACATGTGCTGCTGCGGCACAAGTAATACACTGCATGCTTGTATTAAAACATTGCAGTGTGAGTGTGTGTATGAGAGAGAGAGCGAGTGAGAGAGAGAGAGAGAGAGAGAGAGAGAGAGAGAGAGAGAGAGAGAGAGAGAGAGAGAAAGAGAGAGAGAGAAAGCCAAAAGCACGTACTGTCCTGTATATATAGGGTATTAAAGTCTTTGCTTGCAGAAGCACAAATTTAGGTCATCAGAGATCAGATCATCACGATTTTGTGTTCCCTTGAATTTACCTGTTTCGGTGCCAACTGCGACCTTAGTATAAATACTTAACATAAACTGCCCGGAATTATAATAACGGTGCTAGATTTATGTTTCTTATAAACAGACCTTTCATACAAAAAACAGCATGTCTGTAGTTACATAGAATATATGATGGTCTAGATCAACACCTTTCATCTGCACGCTCTGAGTTCATTGCGTCCACAGCGCGCAGAGA
>OZ026617.1:75702860-75705360 GCA_964020975.1 Hermodice carunculata
CTTTTTGAATTTAAATGCCTTTTTTTCTCGGTATTTCCAGGTTGTCCTTTTTTGCTTTTTTCTATCTGCTATGTTTTTTCTTTATTCCATTTTTTCTTTTAATACATATATCATATTTGCTGATTTTTTAATTAAAATTGTTTATTTAGGGTAGTCTTCCATTCAGACCGACATACAAATATTGCTGCTTCAGTGAAAGTGACGCTATTAGATGCGGACCTGAAGTTGTTCTAAACATATCAAAAAGGTCCAGTATTAATAAAATTAGGACTGGTATTGCAGAACCTAGTTTTGACATAAAACTTAAAGGTCAAATATCAAAGAAACTTTTGCCATAACAATATAGAATGTTAAACACCTACTAAAACTACTATAAGTATTAATTTTTCATCCTTTTCTGACAAAAAATACAGACGATTGTGGGTATGTGTTTATCATTATTATTATTATTATTATTATTATTATTATTATTATTATTATTATTATTATTATTATTATTATTATTATTATTATTTCTATTATTATTATTATTGTAATTATTATTATCATTATTATTATTATTATTATTATTATTATTATTATTATTATTATTATAATTATTATTATTATTATTATTATTATTATTATTATTATTATTATTATTATAATTATTATTATTATTATTATTATTATTATTATTATTATTATTATTATTATTATTATTATTATTGTTATTGTTATTGTTATTGTTATTATCATTATTATTATTATTATTATTATTATTATTATTATTTTTACTATTATTATTATTATTATTATTATTATCATTATTATTATTATTATTATTATTATTATTATTATTATTATTATTATTATTATTATTATTATTATTATTATTATTATACATATTGAATACAAGACCGGTGTGTATATATGTATGTGTATGCAGGAATTTCGCTTTTCGGTCAGTATTGCAAACGCATGTAGGTGTAAATGTGTATACGCTACGTATCGCATTGCATGCCGACAATTAAATTCCCCTGAGGGTTCCTCAAATCAGCTTTTATATCTCAAGTTAATTTATGGAAAATGGCCTAATTGCGACGGATTAATAGAAACTGCACAATGTTTTTTGTAAATCAAAGTTTATTAAGAAACTTCAAAATAGTGACGGACTTCATGACATGAAGAAATATTCTTCCACTCATCGGCAGCAAGAAAATAATACAGGAGTTTTTTTTTTCCTAGTTGAAAGCTAATACGAGTAATTTGCTAAAACTTACCTTATTGATGAGAACAGCGCCAATAATCAATATATTCCCAATTGTACCGCTAGCTGTTGCTGTACACAGTAATATGAAATAAGGAACGACAACAGGCGCATTTGCGCGCATATAAGCCATTCCTCCTGTGTGATTCTGAGCTGCAAGAAGTACTGGGAGATCCATATTGCAAAACAAGGCAGCCCTCGTGGTCCCCTTGATGTCTGTGTTAACTCTGTGCCTGAAAGTTGTAGACAATTTTTGGTGTCAGCAGCAGCAGCTTATTGGACCATTATATCTTCAAAGAAACGAAACCAGGCATCCTTTGTGGATAAAGAAGAGGACATGCTGTAAATATTCTAATATCATTACAGAAGAAACATGTTGATAAGGGCAAGTAGAAATGATCTGATGAATTTAGCATTATACATCATGAACACATCGAACAAGTTTGGTCGCCGAAACGGAAGCAGTAAGTTTTATTTAACAAAGAGGAAACCATGACGATACTTTCTGCTCTAAAACAAAGCTATAGTGAAATATTACTGTAAAAAAAAAAAAAAAAAAAAAAAAAAAAAAAAAAAAAAACTTCCAGCGTAAATATATACAGTCACCTGTGCAAGCCAAATGTCACTCACTGACAATCTCTCCGTTCTCGTGTGAAAGCACTGTGGAGTGCCTATGCAAAGATAACACACCTGTTTATACTCCAGGCGGGTCTAGTATTCCATGAAATGAAGAATTAGGATCGTTGCGGTTTCTTTGAGAAAGATCTTTCGTGCATCTCACACGTGACCTCATATGAGCGCACAGGCAAGGACGGCTATTGATCGATGAAATGCTTTGGAATGTATCCAATGCTGCAATAAAAGGTTGAAAGAACATGGCACTTTGGGTTTTGTACCTCACAATTGTTATCTGTTTTTTGCAATTTCATTCGAATTTAGCTGGAAAAGAAGAAGGAATATGCACGCCAGTTCCACATAAAAGAAACAAAGATCACACGGCAAACTACACACCAAGGCGGCTATACATAAACATGCGTCGATGTTTAACTTTGGTTTTGCTTGACGGCAGCTTGCTTTCATCTTTTTAATAAGCTAATAGGAGAGATGACCAAAGTAGCTTTTCTGTAAAGTATTATTTGATCCCGTTTGGCATTAATATCTCCCTAATGTGAATTATATCAACTACAAAAATTGGCATATGTTCAATTTATTTACGTATTTTCTGTTTCCTTTACATGGTTTAATATCTCC
>OZ026617.1:75707860-75767860 GCA_964020975.1 Hermodice carunculata
GGTATGAAACTCAAAGGCTGTGCTGACAATGCGTACATGCATGTGAGTACTCTATGGGGGATTTGTCCTTAAGTCCTTGAGTAATCCCCATACGTCCCTGGTGACATTGGTGATTGATAATTCTGATTTGTGTTTTTTTTTTCTCTAAATTTGTGTGTGTATTTGTTTTCATCACCGATCAAAATTACTGTAAAACCTGAAACTGGGACACAGCACCTGGTCTCGATTACAAATAAAATGTGTGCTCATGCTAGACTCCACGGTTCCTACCTGTCAACATAAACGCAGAAGCACCGTTACTATGGCCTAAGAGTAACAAACCAACAGTTTTTAAAGCTTATGATTGTCTAATTTTCACCTGGGAATGTGGAACTGCTAAATGGAGCCTGTGTGACAATTCTCTTTTTTAATTTCTTGGATCCAACACTTACTGTTTTTTTCCTTAGCGAACTTTACATGTATGGAAGCCAAAACCGCCAAAACATCGCTGTCTCTTTAGTTTTATTTTTGCTACTTCTGTGTGTCTGGCTTTACCAAATTGTATTTGTTGGCCCTCGGTGTGTTCAACATTCTGACGTACTTGTTATCTATTCCTACATGTATTTGTGTGCTTTGTATACGGCCGTCACGCCCGTCATGGCGATTGATATGCGCCTCTGCATTTATCAGAAACCGCAAATTGCATTTGGGGCCTAGTGGTTGTATTATTATTATTATTATTATTATTATTATTATTATTATTATTATTATTATTATTATTATTATTATTATTATTATTATTATTATTATTATTATTATTATTATTATTATTATTATTATTATTATTATTATTATTATTATTATTATTATTATTATTATATATGACTGGAATAGTTGTCGTCAGTTGTACATGTACATTTCTTATGCATCTATGTACTACATGTCATTCATGTTGAATTTGTATATGCTGGGGGCTGTTTTTGTTTACCTGTCTTACGCAATCGTGATTATGTACCCGCGTCATTGACACCACAACTCCTTGTGTTGACATTTTAGATGGAAATCTACGCACGAGTTTGCTATGTATCAGCTATACAATTGTTTGACAGACTACTGTCTTGTTATCGAGCATATTTATAACTATACATTATGTTTTGTATCATTCAAAACTACTCATGTTTACTCCGTCCATGTATTGCATTTATAACGTATACATAAACACACACATTTACACACAAATAGTATTATGTGTTCTAGGTAACCTGTTTTGTAATGAAAATCAAGGGATATCTATAAATTCCGACATCATATATTTTCCACTATACGAAAGATGTATTAGTTCTGTACGGTGTGCACTTGCATGTATTTATGTTTCAATAGAGCGTAGCTGCGACAGGTCCTATCAACAAAAAAATGTGGTTTGCTGTACATGCAAATTAATACTTCTCAATTCATTGCAAATGATGTTCTGAACTTGGTACTTGCACTTCATGTGTACAGCCGTACAGATACTACAGTCATATATATACACTTTACATGTACATGTGATCCTATTACGATTCTCGTAATTTCCTTATTGTTTTATATATGGCTAGCTGGCATTTTTCAAAAATGCTGTCCCGCTACTAATAATCGGACCTTGTTTTTAATTTATATTCATTATTCATATGAGAACAGGAAATGGACTTGTTTGGATTTTTACCTCTTAATTATTTGTCTTCTTACTCTGCTCGCAGGTGATATTCATTTTAATCTTGGTCCGGAAAGCGGCCATCGTGACATTAAATTATGTCTTTTGAACATAAGATGTCTAAACCAAGATAAATTAAGGCACATTGGTGAAGATAGCACTGATGAATTTGACATAACATAAATGTCCCAAATATTTCTGACTGACTTGACGCCGGATGGTCCACTTTTTTACCAGGCTTTCACAGTATACTGCGTAAGGATCGTTTGTATGGATCTGGTGCCGGAGTGGCCTTATATTGTTCTGAATCGTTATCAGTTTCAATGCGTTATGATTTGGAATCTCCTGATGTAAAACTACTTTGGGCTGAAATAAGGGTGCTTGATACTAACTATCTTCCAGGTGTGGTGTACAGACACCCCCCCTCCCCAAATGCAATTATTTCCTTTAGGGTACATTTTCAAGATAGTATCGATTTAGTAAACAAATCCATTGTCCGGAATATCATTATAACCGGTGATCTTAATTCCAATTCCCGTACTTCTTCTGGTCGTAAATTGAAAGACTTTTGGACCGCTAATATGCCCCCCCCCCCCCCGCATGTTGACGAGCCTACACAAATTACCGAAAATGGGGCTAACTGCTTGGACCAATTTAGTTCAAATATTCCCAAATTCTTCTCTGAACATAGAGGGACTCCTCTATTAAAGATAACTGTGGCAGTTGTGTTAATTCAATCATTATTAAATTCAATGTACCGGTAAAAAGATCCTGTATACATGAGACACATCTGGGTTTCGAGAAAGAATATAATAACCAATTTAGAAATTTACACGGAGTGTGTCCATTGGGGAAGTTGTTTCGAGTCAAAGGATGTAAATAGATGTTGTCTGGCCTGATTGGAATCTTTCTTTTTAAGCGGCACGGTACTGTGGTTATGATTTAAAATAATAAATAATCTTATTCAAGGAATAGAGGATTCAATAAAAATGTTTAATGGCATGATAAAAAATAATAACAATCTTATTTCAAGAAATAGAATGTTAAATGGTAAATAAAAAGAAATAAGAATGTTCATTGACAAACATTGTAAACCAGTTGTACAACATGTATCCAGTTTACAGAACATCTGCCCTTCACAGTTAGAGGGCAAACTTTCCAAAAGGGATACAAATCAAAAGACAAGTTCATGTTTCAGGCTTACGTGTAAAACTTTTTGGCAAACACACACAAAGTCACATTTAAATATTTTCATATGCATATCTAAAATGTCAGAGTTCGGCCATTTAAGTAATTTCTTCTTTATTTCATATTAGAGAAACTGGATGCAGGTGGTCACATGACCAAGTATGGCTGGTATAAATATCTCAAGGGGCTGGCTGTTCGTCAGCCAGCCTGGGGTTGTATAGCGGAGAAAAGATTGTATTGTAAGGCTAATCAATACAAGATTTTATTATCTTACAACCTCATGTTTGCTCTTCTCTCTGTTTGGTTTTGTTTTATTTGGTTATTTGGCCCTAAGGTATTCGTTATTTATTTCCTAAATTATTCACATCTTTTATATTCTTTTTTTTTCTTTTTCTTTTTCTTTTTGGCATTTTTAGTTGACAACTGATCTCACTCAGAAGTTGTATTGCATTTATTTATAATCAAACCATAAACTTCTATTTCATGGTCTCTTTGAAACTCAAAATCAATGTTATGGCCTTTCCTTGATCCTCTCATCAAAATCTACACCAAGCGACTGCTTAAGTGATAACTCAAGTTGACATTCAGCCATAACATATGGTGGAGAATCCGGGTATTTGAGCCAAGGAAATATAAACTGTAAACTGTCAAGTTATTTCAAGCTTGAAAAAAAAAGTCAACCAGCTCAACATGATGGACCCTGTGTTTAAGGAAGAAGTGAAGAAGCTGACAGTGCTGCCCGTTTATATGAATGTGTGGGGGCAGTAGGTCACCAGCAACCAAAAGTAACTGTGGATGCTCTTAATAATGTAAAGATGTAATTGAAAGGCTGGAAAAAAGAGTAATGAGCATTAGCATATCAAAAGAAGAAAAAGCAAAGCCCCAGGGACGGAAGCAGCATCAGGACAGGTCAACACAGGGCACAATTATCTGCAACAGGTGTGGAAGAAAAAGTCACAGTGCCCAAGCTTGCCCAAACAGTAAAAAGTCCTGCTGGGGGTGACATCAGCTAGGACATATAATTTCAGAATGCCAAAGCAGACCAAGGTTCAATCAACAAAATTTTCATCAAAATTATAGTCCACAACCAAAGTTTGGGCAACAAAGTTTTGGCTCTCAGAATTTTGGGCCACAGAATCCAGTCTCACGGTTTGATGGACCACAAAATTATGGCAACCAGAATTTTGGGCCCATGTCTTTTGATGCACAAAATAACCAACAAGATTTAAACCACTAAAACCCCACTTTAACAGAGGGAATAAAGCAGGGGAAATATGTACTCAAGGCCCTCATTCAGACCCAGAATGTGATATTGCTCTTGTAGCTGACAATTTTGTCAAAGTACAAATCAATAAAACTAATGTTTGGGCTACTGTGGATACAAGCGCCCAGGTATCAGCAATAAGTAAAACTTTTTATGAGCATCTGGCCTCACATGTGAACTTTAAAATTGAGCCATCAGTCATATGTAATGCCATTACTGCAGCAGGCAGTAAAATGCAAATTTTTGGTCAGACCGATATTACATTTTCTTTTAAATGGAAAACGAAAACACCACAAGTCCACCCACAAATTCCAAATTATACCAGGGCTGTCACATGATTTCATACTGGGAGTTGGCAGTAATGGATTTTTCCAAAGGAAAGATAAACTTGAAAACTAACTAGCAAGTGTGAGTCATTGATGGTATTGAAATAAGAAAATACCAAACAACACTGTTATGCCTATTTTATGTGAACTGAGAACACAAGGTACAATGCCACATGGTGTATCTGGAATGTTCAGTGGGTCAAAGCATTTATGTAAGTTGGATGTACCATTGGCTTATTCAGTGAGTAAAGTTCTGCGAGGGAATAATATCATAGTTCAGGTTATGAACACACTGGATGCTCCATTTCAGTTGAGAAAAACACAAGAGTGGGTTGTTTGGAAATTGTGCAGTCACCAGAACAAGTGCATATAAGTGTTATTGACACCAAGTCTACAACTTGTGGTCATGGAGGTCACACAGCTCCAAACACTGTAACTGAAAGCTGTAAGTTACCTCATAAACTGAGGGATATTGACTTGAGCAAATGGAATATTTCTGCAGATGAAAAGAAACAATTTATACAGTTGCTGTCTGAATACAGTTACATTTTTGCCAACACAACAGCTGAGCTGGGTAGGACACATTTGATTGAGCACAAATAGAGCTTCAGGAGGGACACAGGCCTTTTAGAGCAAGACCATATAGGGCCAATCCTGAACAAAGGGAAGAAATTGATAAGCAACTTAAAAAAAATTTGGATGCTAAAATAATTAGGCCAAGCAGTTCCAATTATGCTTCACCAATAGTTCTAGTCACCAAACCTGATGGCAGCAAAAGGTTCTGTGTTGACTATAGAAAATTGAGCAGTATTACCAAAATTGATGCTTATACCCTTCTTAGGGTTGATGAGACCCTTGACAGCTTAGGGGTTAATCACTCTACCCTATTTTCTGTCTGTGATGCCCACAGCGGGTTCTTCCAGTGCCCTATGGAAGCCTCTAGCATTGAGAAAACATAATTTGTAACTCATTCAGGTCTCTATGAATTTTAGGTCATGCCCCAAGGTCTCACAAATTCTCCAAGTGCATTTCAGAGATTAATGGACAATGTGCTCAGAGGGTCAAACTATTTTATTGCCCTAGTTTGCATGGACGATATTATAGTGTATTCCCGCCATTTTATAGGTCATTTGCATAATTTGAGACAGGTATTTGATTGCCTAAGGTCAGCAAACTCAAACCATGAAAGTGTTGCTTTGAAGTTAAGTACCTTGGTCATATAATCTCAAAAGAGGAGTTAAAACCTGATCCTGGTAAGATAAAAGTCACACAAAACTACCCTGTGCCACATAATGCAAAACCTCTAGGACAAGTTTTGGGGTTATTTGGCTATTACAGACGATTCTGTGAAGGATATGCAAAAATTGCAAGTCCCCTGTTTGCTCTGCTGACAAAGCAAACACCCTTTGAATGGACTGAAGAGTGTCAAAAAGCATTTGATATTTTAAAATCAAATTAATCACGCCACCTGTCATACCCTGATTTTAGCAAATAATTCTTGATTTATTCAGATGCAAGTGCAGACAGCATAGGTATGGTCATTTCACAATCCATAGATGGACAGGAAAGGGTTATTTCATATGGAGGAAAGTCCTTGAATAAACATCAAAAGAATTATAGTACAACTGAAAAAGAATTGTTGGCAGTAATATTGGCATTCCATCATTATGCTCCTTATTTTAGGGGAAGAGAGTTTGAGCTAATCACAGATCACCTGGCATTGAAATGGCTTCTAAAGCAGAAAGAGCCACAAGGTAGGCTGGCCAGATAGTGAATGGCAGTGCAAGAATATAAATACACAGTGACTCACAAACCAGGCAGAATTCACAGTAATGTTGACCCAGTAAGCAGAATAAATCATAAAGAAGTTGATGAAGATGAACAAATTATATATCCTGAAATGTTTGCATTAGAAGAGGACAATGAGAGGCCTGTCACAACACAGCCATTGAAGTTTAATGAATTGAAGGACCTGCAAAGAAAAGATCCATTCTGTGCCCCAATTATTAAATATCTACAAAATCGAGTGCTTCCTGAGGTTGGAGCTAAAGCTAGGCACCTGCTAAAAGAAATAGGGGACTACATACTGATAGAGGATGTTTTGTTCCATCTAGATCATCGACCATGAAAAAGGTTAAAAAAAAGGACAGATTAGTCCAGCAAACTGTCATACCTGAAAAAATAGTACCTGAAGTTTTAGTTGCCTTTCATAATGAAGTTACTGCTGGACACCTAGGTATAGCTAGGACTTATCAAAACATCAGGCAAATATTTTATTGGTGGGGAATGGCAGGAAGAATTGAAAAGTATGTCCAATCTTGCCATTCTTGTCAGACAAGAAAGAGGCCTATCAAAGCAAATTAGGCTCCCTTTATTCCTATTCCAGTTGAAGGTCCCTTTGACAGGTGTACTATTGATGCTGTGGGTCCACTCACAGTAACCAGCAGAGGAAAACGTTACATTCTTGTATTGTCAGACTATTTGACCAGCTATGTTGAAGCCATTGCACCCCCAGACATCAAGGCAGAAGCTGTAGCCACAGGTTCTGTTTGATGAAATTATTTGCAGACATTCAGCTCCAGGTGCTTTACTTTCAGATTCAGGACTGTCATTTTTGGCAAAAGCTGTTCAAGAACTGTGGAACTTTTTTGATATTAAGAAAGTTAATACAACTGCATATAGACCACAAACAGATGGTTTAGTTGAAGGTTCAATGGAACTCCAGTTCAAAAGTTAAGTTTTTACACTGCTACAAACCAAAAGGATTGGGATATATTTATCCCAGCTGTGACATTGCATACAATGTTTCCCCAGGAACTGAGTCTACCTTTTACTCTCCATTCTTGTTACTATATGGGAGACAGCCAAATTTGCCAACTGATATAATGTTGCTCCCCACACAGTTTGAGAGTGGCAGTGTCCTCGACCACTTTAACTCGCTAAATAGCTACCAGAGCACATCACTTTCAAGAAGTAGCCAGAGAAAATTTACAGTTAGCACATGCCAGAATGAAAGATCACTATAATAAGACGAGCACTGAAGTAAACATCAAAATTGGTGATTATGTCTTTGTTCATACACCAGCAGCAAAAGTGAGTTTGTCAGAGACACCTCTCCACGAATGGCATGGACCCTTTATTGTCAGTGAAACGCCCTCACCAGTGCATGTGACGATAAACACATTCCAACTAGGGTTCATGTAAATAGGGTTAAACTGGGGTATCACAGAGGCATCAGACCACCAGACACCTTAGAAATAGAAGAGATACCTGTTACTGAAACTGACAACCTTTTTGGTGAAAATGATTTTCCTCAGGATAGTTTTGACGTATCACATTCTGAACAAGAAGTTCATGTGGTAGAGGGATTACTATGAGATTCTGAAATGAGAGTGCAAGCCATTTAAACTTTGTTGGAAAGATATGTACCAATATATTATGTTCCCCCACATGAATTGAAAATATTTCTGAATAAATTACACTCCATACTCATAAACAGTTTTCCAACTTTCCGTATTGCCCAAAGAGATGTCAGTTACTATTATACTGTTGAAAATGTAATATTGGCCAGAACAAGAAATCAATTGTACATCATATTAAAAAGTCCTATCACAACAACTGACACATTGATTCACTTTTATCATGTTACTGCTTTGCCAGTTCCAACTGTAACAAAGCACACAACACAGGTGACCAAAATTACCGGCTTTTCAGAACATATAGGAATAACCAGCAGTAAATTGTTTTATGTAGAAACAAATAGAACATCATTGGACCTATGTTATGGAAAACAGGTTCAAATATGTCCCAGAGTCTTTGTCATGAATGACCGTACAAAAGCTTCCTGTGCTTCAGCTTTATTTCATGATGAACCAGAATTTATGAAAACAAAGTGCCGAAGCCATTTGATATCAGCCAGAGAAATACAGACTTATACATTTTCTGATTTGGGACAAGGTCGGGTGCTTGTAAACAGCAGGGATCCGTTTTTGATAAAGACATGTGCATTAAAACTTCCTGTAAAATTAACATCATGTCAATTTTGTATTTAAAAGTTGCCTAGTGCTTGCAATGTTCGATAAGCAGTTTCATTTTACCCAGCAACTTTAAATGAATGCCAAAAGTCTGAACAAATAACTTTTCTGTACCTAGTGAACCTTATGTATGCTCAACATGTCGTTGATCACAAGTCTATTTTCCATATAAGTGGCAGTCTTACTCTCCCAAAGCCGTTAACACTTCCAACAATTCAGTTTAATGCATACAAACACGATTGGCAACAAGTAGTTGAAGAAGATAAAATTCTCCAAGTTGATTTAAATAAAACTGCGCACTTGGCTAAGAAAAACATGGACACTTATGTGTCAGCAGCAGATGAACTTTCCTATCGATAACATTATGTCAGACAGTCTTACTCAGCCCCTGTGTTGCTTGGTTTGCCCAGTTTTAACATTATCTTTACGCTAGCTGTTTTGGCACTTGCAGTATTTAATTTCTACAAATTGCGACTTGTACGGACACAGTTGGCCATGTTAGACGAACAATGTCCCCCGAAAAAGCCTCCGTGGGCATTTGTTTTGTCTGCCTTATTGAAAGCGGACAAAATCGATACGAACATAAATTTTGAAACAATAGAGCTGAAGGCGTCTCCTGAAAACAAACCTGTCACGTATGCTCATGACATTGAACCTGAAGCTGAACCCTCACCTGAGACATGCACACAAACCTCACTTGAGGAACTGCAAGTGACTGGTACCAAACCAAACAATGTAACTTCAGACGAAACTGATACCAATAAAAGTCCGATGTCTGGCCTGGTTTACTAAAAAAAAATGCACCTATTGACCCAGCGATTGTATCCCTGATCATCCAAAGTTCTTGATTTGTCCCAGGCATCAAAAACTATTCTCAGCTGGAACCAAGTGCAAAAAAAAAGTGAAAAGTTTTCTACGAGTTTATATTTATATTAGTACGTGGGTCTTGTGTAAACGCACATGTTAGACTAAGTTAGCAATAATCTTTGATAACTATTAATGACTTAAAGACAAGGCTGTGAACACCTCTGCCATTTTTGTGATTTCACATGTTGATTTGACACAAATAATCTTTAGCCATCACTGTTTCTCCTGTGAAGATAGTTAACTGTTATCCTTTGAATCATTTTGATTACAGATTTTCATTTATTCATGAAAGGATATAAAACATTTTAATGTTAGGCATATTTATATTTTATACCATATATGAAATTCTGACATGAAGTATTTGTGACTTTTTCATTTCTTTAACGCATTATACGATTGTGAAATCACTATTATTATATATATTATATATTCACAGGAGGCTGAAAACAGAAGAACTTCTGTGCAAACTGTAATTTATACATATATGAATATGGCTATTCTTTATGTCGTCAATATGAGGCACATCTTTGTTGATTGATTATAGGTTATACATGCCCTATGATTTAAAATGTACCCAATTATGATAGACATAGTGCATTGTGTCTATTAATTCTTATGTGCGAAGTGGCAGAAGTACAGGATCAAGATTCCTGATCTGTTTTATAACTTAGGTCACGAAAAAAAGTACATAATTAAATAAAATAAATGGACAAAGGGAGAGACACCTGGAGCGCCTTTGTTTGTATCTTCATGTCACACAGCCATGCATAAATTAAAACAAGTTTGATCTTCTATGTAACAGAAGCACATTTTTGTGAACGCAGTTTTGTACCCCCCCCCCCAAAAAAAAAAGAAAATGAAAAGTCTGTCCACATGCATATTTGCCTGCTCATCTCTTCTTGCCAAATCGCACATACATTATAATATTTGATTGCACAGTGAAAAGTCACAACTATCGTGACATTACCAGATACACTTCATGGCATTTACCAACCGCCCTATTCGTATTGTATTTGTGTCTTTTTGCCCAGAACCACTTCCTAGTAGTCAATATCCTATTCCGCAGTTCGAACTCTTTACTCTACATAAGCTAACCTGTCCCTGTCTAACCTGTATATATATGGAATTAATATTGTCTATATTGCACACGTTCCTCTGTAAAATTTTGACTTAGGCTGTATCAGCCCAATAAATTAAAGGGTCTTCAGCGGGTAACCACTGAACATGTTTCGAAGCCTTTTACCCGTACATGTCTCTCTGAGTAGCGGCTCCTTGCCTAAGCTAAATATTCAGCAAAGACAACCCACATAATAATGAATAAATATGAACGTGGCAACTGATGTATTAGCTAAATATGTGAAGTTTTGCTTGTAAATGCAGAGCTTCATATCAAAGAAGAATACCTGTCAAACAAACCATAAGTACCAAATTTTCATAATACAGGTTCAGATAAGAACAATTTGACTTACCCCTGAACCAAAATGTACCCTTTCTAGCTGGACAGATTTTCCTAGTTAAACCATCCGCCAGTGTTTAACTGAAGTGGAAACAAGCTGGAGCATTATATTCAGTCCCAGTGATTGTAAAATAAACAGTTGCAGCTAGACCACCTGTACAAACCAAGGAAAATCTTAACAAGGACTGCAACACTGTACATTCTGTACCAGAGATGTAAAACAAACTCCATGATGACACCTACTCCTCAAACAATTAAGCTCTATTCAACTGCCAACCCTGAGTCAATGTGTCAACTTAATGTGTCAGGTTTGTGACACTTGAGAAAATACTGTCAATTTTGAGTAATTTTTCAATATATTATCTTTTTATATTAGCATAAAGGACACTAAACCCGTTGTCCTTGATGCGGATGCCACAACACACAATTGTTCAACCTAAATATGGTAACCCTTGTGTTCTCAGAGTGCATTTCATATTTTGTTCGTATATATATATATATATATATATATATATATATATATATATATATATATATATATATATATATATATATATTAATATATTTATATATATGTATATATATGTACATATATATATTAATATATTTATATATATGTATATATATGTCTATATATATATATATATATATATATATATATATATATATATATATATATATATATATATATATATATATATTATACAGATATTGGATGGTAGGGAGTCCAATATGAAGTTTACAGGACGATGAAACGTTATATTGGGTGAGCCTCACCCAATACAACCTTTCAGAGTCCCGTAAACTTCATATTGGACGACCTGCCACCAACATCTGTTATATTCTGCAATTTGTATGATTTTCCTTGTATAGATATAGAAGTCTGAAACACTCGATAGTCAAATTACAAAATTTTTTCCCATTAAAATTTTACACATTTTGCCTGAAACTAGGGAAAAGCCCCAATGAACGTCATTTGCGTAATGACGTCACGCGCGCACGGGACGGCGATTCCCTCGAGCTGTCCAATATAACTATCCAATATAACATTTACAGGGCAGGCACGTGGTACAAATAGAGACAGCCGATTGGCTACTAATAGACTAACGCAGAATATATATATATATATATATATATATATATATAACCATAAATGCTTCTTTTTGGTATTGGTGTATGTGTTGGATATCACATGCATATTGAAAGCAATTAACGTGGTTATGTTGTGTCTTGTACACACACATACCCCTAAGTAATTGATTGCTTGTTATTATTATTGTTTGTGTGTAGGTCAGTAATGAGATGATCTATGGAATTGGGAGTCACAAGAGTTCGGCATAACTGCAGTGCGCCGCTTTTTGTAAGATTGTGATGGATCATTTGAATTTGAAGCTATTATTGTCTTAATTACATGTGACAAATTTAATCTAGTTCACATACATGAATGACCGTATTTCAATGTCGGTCATAAGAAATGATTTTTTGAGTCACAGTGAGCTTGAGGATTTGTCGCGTGATATAGGTTTTGTTGAGTGTAAAACAACTGGTAACTGTTACTTGGGAGACGTCTCAAGGTACGGTGCCGGGTGTGTTATATTCATAATATGGCAAGTTATGACATAAACGTTTCAATTTTGAGACTCGATAACATTATAATATCCTTTGACGTTCGCAGATACTCCTAGCTGTCAGCATACAGTAGGAATAAGGACTCTGTTGAACACACACACACACACACACACACACACACACACACACACACACACAAGAGCTGATTTTTTATACTTAAAGAAGTACTTGATGTCTTATTTTGTGACGGGATATTTCCGTCATATTGGTGATTTAGCATGTCTGACACTCAATACATGTTTGATTTATCAGTAACACTTTGTCACCACGACCCATGTACTATGTAATCGTATACCATTTATATAATTAGTGAAATATATACACAGTCACAAAAAAGTTTCACGGTGTGCACATTTGTGTGTACTCATGCCCATTCGAGCGGCTCCCCACAAGTGATTTACCGCCATTGTTTTTTTTATCTCACACACAACCACACATTTCGGTTATCTGGACAGTGTTCACCTGTTTAATTCTCAATAAGCCTTCACAGTTCCGGGTTTTGTTTTGAATATCTTTGTGCATTATATTGAAACTCGTGAATCCAATTTGTGATATCCACAAAAACCTGTTTTCATGTGATGGGTGTGACATACAAATACGCAATTTGAAATCGTATATGCTGGTATAACAAGTTTATCTTGTTCTTTGTTCTTGTTTCTGCGTTAATTTGCTTTATATTTGCAGGAATTCAGCCACAGGTCTTACAAAATCCTGTATGATGTATCATTTCATTGGGGAGCCAAATAATTCCGTAAACTTCATTGTCATTGTGAATGGCAGTTGCTCTCACCGCAACTACTGTGTGTGCAGTCATCACATGCTACCAGTACTTACCATATAGCCGCACCGCCCCGTCCAACCACGGGTATGAGGGAGTTGACATTTCGTTTTCGGGTGCTCCGACGTTTACTCCTAGTTATCTATCCATTTGGACGAAGACTTGAAGAAAGTTTTATTTCACAAGAACATTTACATCTTTGGTCCACACAGAATCATCGTTTCCACCACCACCCCCGCCTCCCGAACTGTGTTCCAGACTTTTCCCCAGACAAGCCCAATTTGCGTCTCCTAACTTGACCTTTCACATTGCATTCTTCTCATTTCCTCCCTTATTCCCATGCTGGTGTGTGCGGCCTACCTCGATACAGTGGACATTCGATGCTTAGACTCTTTGCAAACTGAGTTAAAGTCATTTTAAAGACATTTTTTCTGCTGCGTTTCATTTCCATGTGGTGAGCGTATAATATTGACATTTTTCACAACCTTAGTTGTGTTCACGTCGTTCAACGGAATATCTAACCGAAATGGGACATTTCGTCTTGACGGTGGGAGTATGTCATGATTAAAAATAATAAATAATCTTATTCAAGAAATAGAGGATTAAATGCGGAATAAAAAGGAATGAAAATGTTTAATGACATGATAAAAAATAATAACAATCTTATTTCAAGAAATAGAAGATTAAATGGTAAATAAAAGGAAAAAAGAATGTTCATTGAAATACATTGTAAACTAGTTGTACAACATGTATCCAGTTTACAGAACATCTGTCCTTCACAGTTAGAGGGCAAACTTTCCAAACGTGATACAAATAATAAGACAAGTACATGTTTCAGGCCTACGTGTAAAACTTTTTGGTAAACACACACAAAGTCTCATTTAAATATGTTCATATGCATATCTGAAATGTCAGAGTTCGGCAATTTAGGTAATTTCTTCTTTATTTCATATTAGAGAAACTGAATGCAGGTGGTCACATGACCAAGTATGGCTGGTGTATTTACCTCAAGCGGAGAAAAGATTGTATTGTAAGGCTAATCAATACAAGATTTTATTATCTTACAACCTCATGTTTGCTCTTCTCTCTGTTTGGTTTTGTTTTATTTGGTCATTTGGCCCTAAGGTATTCATTTTTTTATTTCCTAAATTATTCACATCTTTTATATATATATATATATTTTTTTTTGCATTTTTCGATAACAACTGATCGCACTCAGAAGTTGTATTGCATTTATTTATAATCAAACCATACACTTCTATTTTACGGTCTCTTTGAAACTCAAAATCAGTGTTATGGCCTTTCCTGGGTCCTCTCATCATAATCTACGCCAAGCGACTGCTTAAGTGATAAGTCAAGTTGACATTCAGCCATAACACTGTATCCCAAATAAAGATGTAACAATTCGATCTCACAATCTCCCATGGTACGATTCTACATTTCACTGCTTTAAACGCAAAGTCTCGAGGGCACATGCTACGGCCAAATCTAAACGACGTGGGCAACAGCTGCCGACTCCAGAAAGCGTTGCTGCATGGCCTAATACAATGGACTTCGTAATATTCATCAAGAAAATAAAGCTAGCTGAGTGTGAATGGGATTAAAAACTTTGTGAATCTTTTGCTTATGTTCCCAGGGTCAAAAGGACCTGGTGGCGGACAGTTAAACATTTCATGAAAGGCAATCAATCTACTACAATATCATCACTACGGATTAACGATTACCATGTGACCGATAGCCTGACCAAAGCCAGTCCTTCAACGATTTTTTCTGGGTCATTACAACATTGACACTTCAACCGCACCTACTCTACCACAGCCCGAGTCACCTTGAGACACTTTAAATGCTGAAAGTGAAGCATTTGATATTCTTAAATCACTGGATGTCACGAAGGCCTCTGGTCAAGACAATATTGACCCTAAACTGCTCCGTGAAGCCGCACCTTCAATTTACATACGTTTCACTAAATTATTTAACCTATCTATGCAGAATAACATTTTCCCCCTTGAGTGGAAAAAGGCCAATGTTTGTTCTCTATACAAAAAAATAAAAAATAAAACAAGTTCATGTAACAAGTACTGGCCTATATATTTGCTGAGCTGTACAAGAAAAGACATGGTGAAAACTAGATTTAAAACACGTTTTTAATTGTTTTAGAGACAACATGATTATAAGCACAAACCAATCTGAGTGTCTCCCCGGTGACTCTACTGTTAATCACTTTTTTTCTCGCTATAGTGAATTATATTTGGCTTTTGATTTAAGGAATGAGGTTAGACTCGCTTTTAGATATATGTAAGGCAGTAAAGAAAGTTTGGCGTCAGGGCTTACTGCATAAGCTAGCCAAAAGCGGTATAACTGGAATTATTTTTCCGTACTTCAGTGATTATCTTCCAAACTGAAAACAATGTGTGGTAATCAATGGCCAAAGATCTAAGTGGGGACTAATTAATGCTGGCGCAAGGTTCAGGTTTTGGACAACTACTTTTATTAATATACATAAACGACATTGCAAACATAGTCGAATCTGAAATCCGGCTTTTTGCCGACGATATCTCCCTGTTCCTTACCGTTGACCATACCATCGCAGCCACTACATCATTAAATTCAGATCTTTCTTCACTTTCGGAATGGTCAAATAACTGGTTATTATCCTTTAACGCGTCAAAGACAGATGGCATGATTCTTTCTAAGAAGCGACAACCAATAAATTACAGCCCCCCTCCCCCCCCCCCACATACACACGTTTATTCCAAGGACACTAACTGAACAATGTCAGCAGTCATAGGCATTTGGTTTTGACAATAAAAGCCGATCTCAAATGGAACGAACATACTTATCAAATTACTTTAAAAGCAACAAAGCAATTGACTGTCACGAAATCTCTACGTTTTAGGCCAAAAGACTTTGCAAATTATCTACATATTTTATGTGCGACAATTCTAGAGAAACCAGTGTGGTATGGGACGGCTGTATAGCAGATGATGGAAACTGTGTGGAAAACCTTCTGTTTGTTGCGGCACGGCTAGTCATGGGGGCCATGAAAACTACTCCAACAGTAAAAATTATATGAAGAAACTGGGTGGGAGACACTTTCCAAAAGGTGTGAGAAATCAAAATTTATTCACATGTACAAAATTGCATAATCTAACACCAAGTTATGTACGACATATCTTTCTATATATTTCCAAATATTCTGTTGCCTTATATGACTTTCAATTTTAACACTCACAGGCGGCTCGATTTACCAAACTTTAGAGCTTGTTCAGATCTGTTTGATAAGTCCTTTGATCTTTCTGCCACACGCCAATGAAGCCTGCTTCCGTTAGAATCTCGGAATACCCCTTCCCCTTCACATTATAAAAGAAATATACAGACTCCCTCTTTACGCCCAGTAAGACACCATTTCCTTTATTGTATTGGCAAAAGAAAATCTGCTTTATTACATGCTCGCCTACGTATGAGCCGAAGCCAGCTTTACAAACATTTGTTTCAGATCGGTGATAAAGATTCACCCGATTGTGTGTGCGCTTCTGGTATCAATTATGCTTGCATTTCTTTTTCTCTTTTTTCCCAGATATTTAATTCCTCGCAATAAATTACATTTAGCTACGATAAACCTTGCTCCTTCACACTTAAATTTGTACGTTCGGTTCTGCTACTTGTAGCCTTGAAAATAATAAGATGATATTTCTCGCTGTTCAAGACTATATTGAGGACACTATAAAGTTTCAGTTTGATGTCGTTATATAATTGTAGCACATAGCAGGTGTTAATTGTAAGTTCCTAGTGAAAAAAACCCGGCTAAATAGATTAGTTTTATGGGTGCCCTTCTATCTGTGTTGTCCTTGTCATGTCCAATTCCTGCATCTATTTTTCTTCAGTGTAGTGTCCGTTGTCATCGTTTCGTTATGCTTAGTTATATATATATATTTATGTAAGAATCCCAAACAGTAGCGTGCACAACACACAACACTAAACGTGTCTTGGTCCGTGTTGTCCTGTGAAATTGTCTAATTTCTCAAGAGAGATTAATTTACGGCTTGCCCTTCTTCCCAATTGATTAATGAAAATATGTTTAAAGCAAATGTCAGCTTTCTTTTCTTGTCTTAAATCTTAAATGTGTGGTACACTACGTTCGCTTGTTTGTTTCCATGTGTTCATGCTTGGCTGGTTTGTATCGTAATTCCATATTATACAATGCTACTTGTTTTCATCTACTTTTATAAGATGCGTCCAATGAATACGGGCTTGTTTTGCTTACTGGTGTACTTTTTATTCGACTGGGAATCGCCCCTAAAATGCTTCCCTTCGCTGTATCAATATTTCTGTGGCTCTCCGCTAGCCTGCCGTGGTTCTGTGCTAATGATATATGTTCATGAGATATACTCGTTGCCTGTGCATGCTTTCTGTAAAGAAGGTTTTTTTGTTCTTTTAAGTTGGCTTTTACAACCAAATTAACAAGATCAAGTATACATTGTCTTCAGTGCATACACGTGGGCCAGGTGCCAAGATCAATACATAGTCGAGAACGTGCAACTGACGCAACACCGCGGCGCTCGTTTGTGTAATTATTGTTATACATATAATATTGGTAGTTTGTCCATTGGTAAATTATGACACGTTCCAGAGTCTTGACCGTCTACCGTTACTTATGATTACGTATTTTGATTTGTTTATCTATTTATTTATTTTTTTATCTTGTGTTTAAACAACCTTTGTGTACTTTGTTGGGAGATCTACGATGTGGCAAATTTGCACCTTTCACCTATACGATAGGGCAAAAACATGCATGTTACATTGGGGCAATAAATGTCACAATGGGGCAAAAATGATCGTTATGATGGGGCAAATAGCCATACCATGGGCCAAATCATACATTCAATTCAAGACAGAGAATCTCAAGTTTGTAGACTCTTGTATGAAATGGTTTTTATTAAATATCATTTTGATGAAAATGTTAAAAAGTGCAATCACTATTTCAGAAATGTCTGTAACTTCAGACTGACTGACTAACTGAGTAATAAAAGGTGAATGTAAATTCCTCCAAAACATATAATATACAAGACACTTCTTTGTTAGTCCTAGTTTATGGGACTGGCCGGTACCTGAAGGCCATAGACCTTGGAAATTCGGTATTACTGAATTCCCGTGTGCATCATTTACCAAATTATTCCTTCAAGTATGGAATTCTTCAAGCATGCAATTCTCTGTCTCTCTGATTCCTTTTTTCTTTTACTTCCCCACTGAGAAGTTTGATGTATGTTTTAGTTTGAATGGCACGTAAAACATCCAGAAATGCGAATATATTGGGGTGATGAGAGTAGAATGCTGCATTAGAGCGTCTGTTAAAAAAATCTGGTCCATTTGTTGTTCGTTTATTCTCCAAGGCTAGTTCTGTCCAAAAAAAAGGGGGTGGGGATCTGGAGTCATTTTCTACGTAGTTTCCAGAGCATAGTCAACTAATTTCTCTGAAGCATCACTTGAAGGACAGGTCGCAAATAATTCCTCAAATGCATCGCCCACATCTTCTGGAGGCAGAAAGGCCAGGCAAAAGAATGAGGCCATTTTCCAAGTTCACCTGCAGTATTCGTATACTTATGAGAGAGCCCTAGCTGCTGTATTTTATGGCACCATGCCTGCCCGAGATGAAATCTATAACATTTTACACTTGTTTCAGGAAAAGCTACTTAGAAAACTTGAATTTCAGAAGCATCAAAATCCATATGGACAATCTACGGTGTTGGTGTATAACCTTGATTAAAACACAGACTGTTTATTGCTTTGAGCATCTTTAAGTGAGTCTCTTTCGACTTATCCTTCAGCAGGCTGAACACTAGCGGGACATAATGTCCTCTTACCAAGCCACCCAAGGTCCACATCTGACACATGAATTTTGGACAGCATTTAAATGTCCCATCACCAAGTAACTGACGTGGATAATAACAAAGCTGTTTGAGATTGCTTGAGCATGAGGATATAATTATTCCACTCTCAGCATCATTGTGTAGCAGAAAAAATCCCCTTTAGTTGTTTCAATGTCCATATTGTTCAAAGATTCATGCAGCTCTGCTATGTTTGTTGGAAGCGTGGGAAGCCCTGTCATTCTTTGCCTGTATAGAGCTTGGCGCATGGCATGGAAATCCTGTTCAATATTTTCCTCTCGATATTCTGATATTTCTTGGCATATGATCTTAGATGGCTTGCAGCCCATGTTTTCATCTGCTTTTCTTGTAACAGAACAGCGGATCTTTTGCCAAATAATTCGTCTGCTTTGTTGCTGTGATCATGGTCACCCTTATGCTGCAGTACAGGCGTCATTTTAGCATTTGTTTGTATTTTTGCCTTACAACTATTACCTTTGTTCTGTCTGTTTATACACCGCCATAGTATTTCACCTTTCTTATCTATATACGCAATTATATCTTTCTAGCTCTAATATACAAGGTATTTTTGCCTTGATTTGTTGAAATCAGCTCCATTTTACATCAAGGCTCCCAAGTTATTGGCTGGACAACTGGACAAGTGAACTGTCCCACACTTAAAAACCAGGCAAAGCTTTACTATTTTACAAATGTATATTATGTTCTTCGACTGAGTTGAATGGCACTGACTGCCCCCCCTGTTTGACGGACCCTGCGTGGCTGACCAATATTGTTGTTTTAATTAATCCTTACTAATCACATTGTCACCTTTGACCCTTATGTACACAATACAATGGGGCTGATACAAGTTGCACGATGTAACCTGCCTCATGGTATTATGTACAAAAGGCTTACACCTAGGGGTTCTCCCCTATTTTGACATAGGCCTTTTATTTATCTTCTATTGTGTGTAATGTCGCAATATCATTTTAATCTTGTTCTGTAGTTCTTCTCTGTGTCAAATATATGCATTTTGGATCACTTCTTCTTCGTATCATATGTGCTTCAAATTTACTGACACCCAGCTGGTTTTCACTTTTATATTGGTGCCTTTTGGATTGACGATCTACGGTTCGAGTACCATATACTCCGACTCATTGATATAATATCTTCCTTTTTTGTGCACACGTCTACAGACATTGCCAATGATGTGCGTATAATACCCATTGATATACCTTATTATTACTATTGATGGTCACTGTTACAATTGTATCACACGATGTTTACGGTATTATTGTTAGTAAAAGCTATCTCAAAATTTTATCTAATTTCGCCACTGGGCGGAATATCTGTCAGGTTGCATCTTGGTAGACCTATTATGGGTATATGTATACACCAATATAGAGCCGTTATTGGCATTTACTATTTCCGTAAATGTCTGATCAAATTTGGTACCTATAACACTGCATTAGGTACCTATGACACGAATAATGTAAAACTTACATTCACGTTTCTTTTGCTGCTTGTTGCTTTCACATTGTTGAATGCATGTTGCAGCGTTAAACATATCATTGCAATTAGTTTCAAGTTGCTCGTGTTTGACATTCACCTGAATCAGCCCCGACGGGTTTATACTCCGAAACAATTTAAAGTGTGCCACGCTAACGTTCGTTGCATAAAAATCCAGAGAAAGTTGATGAACGCTTCCATTCGGGTAGTATTGAAAAAAATATCTAAAGTCTTTATCTGAAACTTGGCTTGAAGACAATTTCCCGAATGAACTCTTATTCATGCAGGGTATTGAATGCCCGTTTATAAAGATAGGGTCGCGGAATTTGGAGGAGGAGTGGCCATACATTTTAGATGTAATTTGCCATATAGTCGGCGAGCAGACCTATAAAGTCTACAAACAGTGAATGTTTATGGACTGAATTTCCACTTAACTTTGGCCTAGTTTTACTAGAGATGTACTATCGCTCACCCGGTCAGCATACTGCTGACAGAGACTTGTTTATTGGCGATATTGACCAATCTATTACCAGTGCACTTGAATGTAGTCCAAAAGTGGTGCTTGCAACTGGCAATTTTAACGATGTATGCGGCGCTGGGATACTGATCATTTAGAAACTGACCTAGGTCTGTGCCTTGTCAATCTCTTATCTCGAAATAATTTGTTTCAATTAACAAGAGGTCCTACCCCTGTAAACGACTAAACTGAAAGTCTTCTTGATTTAATGATAACAGATTGCCTGGTTATATTTTAAATTCGGGAACTTTACCCTCCATTTCCTCTTCTGGCCATTCAGTTGTGTTTGTACCCTATCTATATCTCACCATATTCATAGGCCCTTTAAAAGAAAGATATGGGATCACAAAATGCAAGTTTAGAAGGTTTGAGCAGAGCTCCTTTGGAAGCTCCTCTTCACACGTTTTGATGTTTCTGATGACATTATTGATATGCTGTTCTTTTGAAAAAATATATTCACTGATCTATGCTATGATTCCACCCGTCCTGTGATATTTTCATAAGACCAAGAGATGAGCCATCCATTATTTGCAAAATTAAACAGGTGCTCCGACAGAGAAATCGAGTATGGAAACGTTTCAAGCGTTATAGCAACAAATTTCGCCCTCCTGCTTTTATTGACACTCTTACTCTTGAAAGATTTTACATGTTTTACAAAAAGAAACGTAACATTGGTGTTAACGCCATGCGTACATCAACGTGTTCATACTTTTCTTAAATGCGTGATGAGCATGATTCCAAAGTATTCGAACAAAAAATATATAATAATATATATGCGAACTCCACCCGTCTCGAGTTTTTGACAAGTAAAAACCGGCTTTAGACCTAATGACTCAACAATTAGCCAACTTGTTAAGGTTACTCGTTACATTTAAAACGGCCTTGAACTCCACAAAGAAGCAAGAATTGTATTTCCAGATATCAATAAGGCCTTCGATTGGGTATGGCACGAAGGCCTTCTGTTCAAAGCTGAAACAGCCAGGGAATGGGGATTCTTTGGTAGAAAGTTTTAAAAGCCATCTACGAAATCTATGTCAAAAGGTAACAACTGGTGGTCATCATCCTCTATGCCTTCTTTTGGGGCAGGTGTGCCCAGGGTTCTATTCTGAGGCCCCTATTGTTTTTTATTTATATTAATGATATAACGGATGGCATTGTATGTGACATAAAGCCTTTTGCTGATGACTTTACAATCCTGTAATATCTATAGGATGAATCAACACTAATCTTTGCAGTGTCTCTGTTTGGGGCAATCCAAATGTCCGTTGGAACGAACGCATTTATCTCATCTGTGCCAGAGCTTCCAAAATTTAAATATCATGAAAAGTCTACTTTACCGACAAGATGGAAAAATCTTAAGAGTTTATTTGCGAACCCCTCATTCGACCACTAACAGAGCATGACCATGTGGTCTGGGAAGGCTGTACACAGGGCGACTGCCAGGGATTGGAAACCATTCAGCTGGAGCCGCTCAAACGTTGACAAAACGTAGATAAATAAATAAGTTAGTCAAAATGTAGAAAATATCCTATTACATGTACTTAGCTCGTGAATACCTAAGTGATGTCATTCATTCTATCCAAAACTCGGACACATGCAATACAAAAGAAGCTGGTTACTTTCCCCATTTTACAGATAGAATTGACTCACATACTTTTACCAGCAGAACGAGACTTTGCAAGCAGTTTCCAGGCAGCATTCGTAATTCTAACTCTGGGTGAATTCACGAAACACAGCTTTGAAAGCCTTTTGCACAGCTGAAGAGAACAAATGATCTAAGTATAGTTTTACTCGTAATAGCACAAGTACATGTAAATGTGGTAAATGTTGCAACAGGCTCGCCATTGCCAAATGATTAGATTTGACTTGGGAACAAAACTCTACAAACAGAAAACTGTCGAGTCCAGAACAGAGTAGACAGAACAGCAGTAGACATTGTAACAGAAGTGTATTTTGCATGATGTTCTCTGTTCTAAGGAGCTAGTATATATCGGAAGCGAAACTATAAACTGGACAATACTATCTTTACTGCCGTCCCCGTTTTGCTTTTTCTTTCCTGCGCAGAAAACTTGCCATCCACGTATGTCATTGGCCAGAGCTGCTTGTTTAGACTAGAATCCCGTTAAATGTTACCGTAACATAATGCTTCATGTTATTACAAAGGGACGAAGAAATATTGTCACCATAGGGTCTGTTTATTGCTACACAGAGCTGGCCCCCTCTTGAAGAGGGCCCACTTTGAAAGACACCGCTAGTATCAATATAAAGAAGAGCAATCTACCTTACACAGCTGAGGTGAAATTGACACGTACTGACGTAGGCACAATAATATAGATGCTGAAACAAACTTTAAAGTAAGTGAACTCCAGAACCTTGACAGGTGCAGACAAATATACATGACACTTGTACATCCTTACTCATTAACAATTTAAGATTATAATAAAGTTGTGTGGATACACTAGACAATATACCATTTCTCGATTTCCATTTGTCTTTTTTTTACTATTTTTTGTTTGTCAGAGAGTTCAAACCACCCAGTATCGAGACCTCGGCACGCCATGTAACCCTCCTCCCCCCATTTCCATTGATTAATCCACTACTGTCAATTTCCGTGTGAAAAGTATTTGTTGCCCGAAACAGAATTTGACATCAATTTAATAACGGCAGTGACAGGAGGAGGAGGAGGAGGAGGAGGAGGAGGAGGAGGAGGAGGGGGAAGAGGAGGAAGAAGAAGAAGAAGAAGAAGAAGAAGAAGAAGAAGAAGAAGAAGAAGAAGAAGAAGAAGAAGAAGAAGAAGAAGAAGAAGAAGAAGAAGAAGAAGAAGAAGAAGAAGAAGAAGAAGAGAAGGAGTAGGAGTAATTTCCGTGTGAAAAGTATTTGTTGCCCAAAACAGAATTTGACACATTTTAATAACGGCAGTGACAGGAGGAGGGGTAGGAAGAGGACGAGGAGGAGCAAAAGCACACGAATCTTGTCACAAAACTTATTATGTTGTGTTCGTGTGGCTGCTTATTCATAGTTTTTATCTATATTGGCATGTAACGTGTAGTCAATAAATGGGTATTATTAAGTCTGCACTCGCGGAAACAGGCGAAAATGGCTAAAATTTACCAGGTGAATGTTCCCATACGGTGTGACGTCTGTTTGTAATTCGTTGTATAGGGTAAATTTTATTGTGGCATGTACTGTTTGGTGTTGCGACTTGTGTTATGATATAGTCTTATGGTCTGTGTATCTGCTTGTTTCCATTCTATGGGCATTTATGTAGTACCATGGGTCTAAAAGTCTACTGACTCTAACATTGAAAAGACTGGCTGAAAATGCACGCAATTTATTTGGAAAGTGGGTTCAATAAATAACTATATTTTGAATAAAAAACCTTGGAAAGACCGGCTGTACTGGAATGCAAGTACCATGCCTATTTTAGGAAAATCCACATATTGGGAACAGTATTTGTCCTTTTTGGCGCTCACTGACTAGATGAGATGACCTTGTTTATTTGGAGGAGTAATTTCTGTGTGAAAAGTATTTGTCTTAGGTTGACTACATTAGGTTTAGTCTTTTACCTTTTTGTTTTGTTTTGTTTTGTTTTGTTTTGTTTTGTTTTCTGATTTCTTTCGTTTTTATTTTTTATTTTGTTTGTTTGTTTTTTTTTGTTTTTGTTTTTGTTTTTGTTTTTTGTTGTTGTGCGGGACTTGTTTTGGTTTATTATTTTTTGTGTGTGTGTGTGTGTGCGTGTTTAGATATATCAGCTTCATGCAAACCACTGGAGTTAATTACACAATTAATTCAAACAAGCAAAATGTAAACTGTTTTTTAGGTTATTGATAGCCTGGAGATATTTATAGGAGAAACCAGTGGCACCAAGTAGATTCCGAACTTGAAGTTCCTTCGAATCTGGTTTTTGATTGCTATTGATTCTTCGTAACACAACCTTGAGATCATAAATTCTGATTGCCAACGACCCATTCGTGTACCCATGTTCCTATTTAGGACAGAATATGATGCCGAGTGCAGCACAATTGAGTTTTGTCATAAATATGAAAGTAATTGTAAATAATCTATTCTTTAGGTGCCTCATATAAAGATTAGATTCCAAATAAAAATCGTCATCATCATCACTGTCAAGATCATTGTTGAAATTTTGTATAGTTTCCGTAATTGACAAGTGTTGACAAATAAAGCATAAGGCCCCTTATGGTTTATTTATCAACATTTATCTATCTGCCTGGCATCCAGATTGGTTGAGCGCCACGGCAAAAGTTGGGGAGTAAAGTAATATAACAGATCTGCGAATTTTTGAAGCGGATTCAACGCTCTATTAGTGCGGCGAAGCTGTGGAACTTTTTTTATCCTTAAGTATGTCCTGCAACCGCACTACTTTGCGGTTGCCGTATCAAATGTTGGTACATTGATTGCATCACAAAACTACAAAAGCGTGCCCACGTATCATTCTACAGTGTAACATTACAGCCTTTTCCAATCATTAACTACTTTGTAATATAAAACCAATGTACCTTCTTGTGAGTTGGTTATCTTTAAATGTGGTGTTCATATGCATGTACAAGAGCAGCTGGTTGCCATTTAGCTACAAATACATGGCTCACGAACTATACAATATATTTTAAATGAGGAGGGGCTTTCTCCAAAGCTAACTGTGAGTCATGTTTTGGCTGTCCAACATCAAACTAAGGTTCTTGGTCCTTTTAACATCACTATTCCTACGTAGGTCGAAATGTATCGCTGTCGCTGGTGTGGATGCTCCAAGTGGATGTAACTGATTATGCCATTAACTTTTTTTTTTATTTACCATTGTCAATCTACCATCTTGGCGCAGTTGCCGCATTATATGTATTCATACGCCATGGTGCACTATTAGATCAAGGCATCCTGTGTGTGTGTGTGTGTGTGTGTGTGTGTGTGTGTGTGTGTGTGTGTGTGGTGACCAGTATTCTCCTCTTGGTTAATTTTCCTATTGAATAAGGAATTGTGCATGTTTCATTGATGTCTTCTTTTCTCATATACAAATGCTCTGGGATCTTTAAGTTTTTATGGTTTGTATGGTCGATTGCTTGGCATCATGTTCCTCTCCTGCATCTATTAGGACAGTTAAAAATGTTTACAAAAAAGCATGGGGTTAAGTGGCGGACGGTTTTTAGCTAGTTCCGTGCAACTATTCCTGAATTATGTTAGAACATGTGATTCATGCATAATATAAGGAAACTGAATACCCTTTTGTAAGATTGTGTCCTGTGTCTGTTTAATCATAATTGGCGAAATCGATAATCAAAGTCAGCAAATTTCGCTTTCACGAAATAATGAAAGTATGAAACGGTTTAACTCTTTTAGTGGCAGTTTCTGCCCCGGTCAACCACTGTGTTTAACGTGCACAGGGCCCAATGCGCCCAAGGTGGACTGAGGGGATGACTTAACCTCAAGCACTCTTCTGATCTTTGCAACCGTACACATGCTGGTATATAAAAGAGAGGCTTGTACACAGTGAGTATGAATGTTGTATCGCTATGTCAAATTTAGGCACATCATTTTTGTATGCAAAACCGGCAATCAAAGAGTTAAAGATGCCAGTGATGTGGCGTGACGGACATGGAAAGGTATTTAGCTCCAAGTCATTTCACTCCACCTTATGACTGAAAAATCTACTCAAGCCGTTGAGGTGAGAACCTCTGCATTTTGACACACATATTACATTTATTTGTTTATTTTGCAGACTTTTTTGCATGGATTTTGAATAACACTTGCCTACACAAATGCAATTTACAGTTGAAAAGATGACATTTTGTACAGAAAATGCATGATCAATTTTGTGACCGTCTCGTTATAAACGTATGATGCACGTATTAAAACAACCTATTTAGGGGGCGTGTTCATATCATGTTTAAGATCTTTTTTCTTCTTCTAAATTGGCTTTAGATGTCAGATGCTTAAGCCGTCATGCATTCAGCGACAGTATACCTAGTACTGAAGATAATCCCACTTTTATCGTACCCAAATCGAAGCATATCGCGTTTAATGAAAGAGTTGTGTTACTGGTACAACACTGGAGGTCAAAGCCGGCATCACATCAAAAGAATCTAAATAACTGCTGATACTAAGTGAGCTGTTGAAGCATTTATTCGAAAGCAGGTAGTTCATTGCGTTTATTTTTTCCAAGCCACACTAAATACAGGCATAGCATTAGAATTTTTAAATTTCAATTAACCGACATTATGTAAATTCCCATGGTGATGTTTACAGTTCGTTGTCCGACACATTATTTTACACTTATGTGTGGACACTAATCAGTCACTTACACTTTGCTTATCATATTTCTTCATTTGTCAGGAACCGTTTCTGTGAAACCAGTGTTAGTAATCATTAAACTATTTATCATGCTGTTACGCTAATTTCTTTATTACATACTGCCCTGTTCAAGTTTCCATGAATATCTATGCTCCTGTCATTTCAAGCTGTGACGTTGATTCGTATTTATAGTTGACTGAGGAGACTCAGTTTATAAATTACATTCTGGCGAGATGACTCAGCCAGCTATGATGGGTCTGGATCAAGCAATTGCCATTTTTTACTTTCTTTAAGAGCACTTCCATTCTCTTAAAAAAAAAAAGAAATGAAGAAAGAAAGAAATCGCAAAGATTTCCTTCGCAGAAAATACATGCGTGTCTGCAAAGCGTGAATACATTAAAATGCTGCCACTATTTTCCACTGCTTAATGGTTGTGCCTTTTACTAACTGATATTTATCATGATACCCAGTGCAGCATACAAATTCAATTATCCCTAATGTGCTCAATTTTCAACCTGTCAACCTTTTTGAACGATATGCACAACTTCATTATTGGTGCTATACCCATGCAAAATGTGACGTTTCTGGGTCTGAGTTTAAGCCGCCAAATATCGAGTGGAAAAAAGCAATTAAGAACTTGTGAAGAAGCAATAAGTGTTTGTTCCCACACAAATAAAAAAATCTTGGTTCATATTTTAATCATCTTAAAAGTCATCTTCTCTCAGCATGTTGGTTTGAAAGGACAGGGGGGAAAAAGCTGAAGGCTGTGGGTCTTGATTGTTTCATATAATGAATCATGGCCCTACCCTGAAGGCCACATGCATGCTGTGGTGAAAACAAATATTGCGTGACAACCCAAAAACGTTTGTTGGTAGAACTTTGAAATTGAGCAAAATAATGGCCCTTTGTCAAATACCTTCGTTCGAATGACTATGGCATTATTCCCAGTGTCACTTACGTGAAGTTAATATGAGAATGACAACTCAAGAGTCATTTATATTAGGATTCTGACATGGAATGTGATGATGATCTAAGGGTAACAAGTTGAGAATGCACGAGCTGACCTAACATGATTTTAAGGTTACAGTGTGCTTCAAGGAATAGTGTTTGTCTGATAACTTGAGATCCAATTTTTATATATGGATTGCATATGTGCTATTGCCCAGCTCAAGATGAATTTTGCCTAGATCTAAAAAAACAATACTACATTGCCACTTGATATGTGTAGTAAATCACCATAAATATATCATGTGTGACAATGCCTAAAGATAACCTGCAGTAAGAAACTGAAATCGACAAAAAGTTTAGTTTGAAAGGAGCACCAAAACGTATGTGAAGGTGTGAGTTAGTGTCTCAGAGAAGCGGGTCCATGTATGGTTGGGCGGTATTTAACAAAAACTTTCTCGTAAGATGTAAAGAGACTGTTGAAAGATACGAAAGTTATTTGTGACAAATGTCTGGGTACATTAACTGTACTGTATTTTACAAATGATTTACGTTCCATACGTACGATGCAGGTCAAAGACTACCCGGTACTGAATGATTAGCTAGTCAAATACTTGCCTGTGTTGTCTTACCTGTATACCTCACTGTGATTGGTGTCACGATCAATGTAACATTGAAATAATCTTTAGGTTCTTAAGGTTCAATCTTTCTATGACTGCTATATATGTTCATGCAAGCGTCCAAACATTTCACAAGATAACAGAAGGACCAACTGTTTTGTCACCAAGTTGTAAATGAAATGTTGCAGCATATTATCATGTGCCAGCCACTTTGGAATTACATGTACCTACCAAGCTCAATTGTGCTATGGTTTTCTTTCGCACCTATTTTGCATTAGTGTCAGCCGCCGAAACTCATTTGAATGGAAACAATGAATATCAGGAAACTGACACATATAAGGACAATCATTACTATGTCAGCCTTGAACTTTCAAAACGCTCTTCAGAAATTGTGTAATCTGTGGTACACTGTTGTACTATCATCATCTTATTTGAGGAACTATGGTTATATAAAGACTACAGCATAATGACATACAACAGACAACTTCAAGGATCCTGCTATTTTTCTTAAAACCTGAGATTCTTCTAAAGACGAAGAGAGCTTCAATCCTCTCGTTAGGATTTGTAGTACATAGCAAAGTTTGGACGGCTGTGAGGTCAACATGTTTTCCTTTTATTCCTATAGGTTATGGACCTTAATATGAAAATTACAGAACAAAACTTTTTTCATGTGTGTTTTACAGAACTATCAAGTGGACAGTGGGACTGGTCGGCACCAAAGACCCAGTTAACACTTCAATGCACTGGTGACACTATTACCGCACTCAGTTTTGCAATTATACTCACAATGTATTCCAACAGAATCACAAACCTTCGTGATCATTACGCAGTTTGGTTTTCGTGGGTCAAAATATTCTTACCACCGGATGGTTGAATAGCCTTTTTTTTTTATTTTATAGATGAAACCACCTTAGTGATACTTGGCCCCCAAACATGAAATCTACAAACTAAAGACACATTCAGGTGTACTGTGATATAAAGGCATTAGCTCCTGGTAGAAACAATGGCCAACAGGAAAGGTTCAAAATATATAACAGTTTGTCGCGTCTCTGTATCACAGTTACATCGACAATTTGAAGTTTCTACTACAACAGCGTGCGATCAGTTGTTAGAAACGTCGTTTAAAGCCTGACCGCCAAATATGTTACCAGAAAGGAAGGCTTTGTAAAATATGTTACCGGATATAAAAGGAATATTTGTCTGTGTCACCCACATAATTGCTGTTAAAAAGTTATTAATTTATCTTTGTTTTAATGATAATTGACATACTCTTTTGTTTGGTGAGATTTTATGTTGCATGTTTACCAGTTCTAATTTTGGAAATTGTGGAAGGGTTGCAATTATATTACACTGTTTACCTTAAACTAACTTGTGTATAAATAAAATGCTTAATATGTTGCTCTTGATATAATGCAAAATGATATTTAAATCCATTTCTAAAAGAAAGTGTCATTCAACGAATTGTATAACCTCTCATTTTGGCTGGTTGACTCTCCAACTGTTTTATAGAACCCTCCCAATATACAAATTCCTTTGACTCTTTCAAGAACTTTTGACATTTGAATAATGAAGCTACTTATGCCTAAGCCGAATTTAGTCTATAGGCTTACTCTGTGGTAAAAAAAAAACTACTGAGGATTGGTTGCATTTGTTCTCCTGTATACTTGAAAGTTAGAAAGAAACAAAGATATGATAATATTCGGTGTGTGTGAGTTTGTGTTACACTAAGTTGAAGCTACTTAGTGCACTCTGTGCCAGCTAAGGCAGTGCACACATCAAAACGGGAAAATGGTAAAAAAGGCGTGCTTAAAAAGAATACGTTTGTGTAAATATATTGATTGAAAACCCGTGTGCACCAAAATGTTGGAAAATGAAAGTTACTTAGGGCTGATAACAAATTATAGTCTATGTAATACAACTGATATTTTTGTGCATTATCAGAAGTGACTTGACGACTTGGTTATTACAAAGCAAGAGTAACAAAAATTCTTAAAAGAAGGCCAAAAGACCCAAGGAGTACCTGTTAGACTCACTGAGGTCTGTGACTGAAGTGGTTGTTAGTGTTTTTGAAATAATTGGTCACTCAATACAAAAATGATTTTTGGAAAGATTTCATCTTAGACCTACTATATAACAATCACATTTCCAAATCACTGATGATTAGTGTATTACATGTTCTTGAAAGATAACTGACAACCTGTGTCCGCACCCAGCGTGAAGTGCATCTGAACGAGACACACACACACACACACACACACACACACACACACACACACACACACACACATATATATATATATATATATATATATATATATATATATATATATATATATATATATATATATATATATATATATATATATATACATATATAAACAGCTCGCGATAATGCTTTTTTACATTTATAACAATCATTACGAAAGTTAGAAAACTAGCACAACCAGGAAATCGCGGTAGCTCTAATTGGTGAGCGATTTTATTGAGGTCTGGGTGAAGTTTTATTTCCAGGTGTGTGAAGAAAGGAGTTTCCACAAGAAATCAAAGTACTGATTAAAAACAAACATCGAAACTCTTCAAAAGCTCCACAACGGATATCAGCACTGCCAGAATCAATCCAGGATCAAATAACGTACTTGTACATGATCAACAGAAATGTCCACTTTGGTAGAACAGATGAATGAGTAGGATCTGAGGAAGGGAAAGATTTTGATTACAATATATCGTGTCATCAAATCAATATTTTAAGTTAACATAGCAATGTCAAGGACACAACAAAGGGCATACAATAAAGACTT
Source organism: Hermodice carunculata (assembly GCA_964020975.1). Classification (NCBI taxonomy): domain Eukaryota; kingdom Metazoa; phylum Annelida; class Polychaeta; order Eunicida; family Amphinomidae; genus Hermodice; species Hermodice carunculata. Next base: position 75,739,625 of record OZ026617.1, read on the forward strand.
CAGATGACGTATCTACTGCACTTTGTAATTGCCAACGAAGTTTCACCCCAGCCTCACGTTTCCAATTTGACCTTCTCTGTCTCTCCCTTTCTACCAAATCGATCGATTGATCAACGTATACCTGGTCGTTTGGATACAAAATGTCGCGTAACAGGAAAAGGCAAAGAAAAAAAAGTCATCGCAGAATCTACGGTGACTATGCCACGATATGCATACGTGGTGATTTTTTTTTCAAACTTCTAGTAAGTTGAGCTACTGGGAATTGGAGTAGAATCTTTGGTTAGGTTATATGAAGCGACGTAAATCAAGTTTTCCATGCAGTTTACATAATACTGAATGATACGCTTGAAGGATTATATACTGGTGTGAGCTTGGAGAATGTTTAAATATTATTGTAATTGCACTTGATAATTGACTGTTGTTAATTAGTCAAAGATGACTGCTTGTCTCAAGTCAGGAGTGAAAGGAATACTTCTCGCCATCACTAGCCCGTCATTGGTTCAACAGGTGGCACAACAGTGTTTTCGTCGCATTGGTTTCCACTGTTGTTCTTTGCTGTTGTTTGCTCAGATTTATATGGCCCTTTTTAGTTTAGTTTTCATTTTTAGTTTTTGTTTTTGTTTGCAAACACGCGTTGCTCGATTATCTAAAAAATTGGTACAATATTTTACTTTGCCTTCCACTAATGTTATCACTAGGTGACCTTGGTATTTTTAACACCATTATAAAAGCATGCCTTGGTCAATGTTGGGATGGTATATATTCATAGAGGCAGTGGAGAGAGGCTATTGTAAAAGAGAGTGTACATAATCATCTGCATAACCACTAGTTATATCGTCTTTACACGCAGCTGGGTTGTACCTGAGAAGTGCGACCTCTTCGCACTTGGTGGGATGTACGATGTGTGAGGGTCTAACTTTTTTTTAAAAAACGAATCTTCCATGAACGCGTTGAGCTTTCGTTATGATTTTTTAAAATGAAAATCTTGAAAAAAAATTATTTCCTGAAACTACTTGTCTAAATGACATTCCACAGGACTGTAGCCAGGTTCCAATATGCATTTAATTACCCCCCCCCCCCCAAAAAAAAAGCCACTCATTCCACAGACCTCGAGCCGGGTTTTCTTTAAACTTGAACAAATATATCTTGACTCGATTTCCAACATCGTTTTTACAGTTGAGACCTGCAATGAATTTGGAAATTATATTTTGATCAATTTGGGTACGTATTAGCACACAAATAGTTTTAAAAGGATGGAAAACAGTGCCAAGATAGTTCGTCTTCGATACATACAAAGAAATGTGCACTGTAGCAAACTGTTTGCTTTGAACAATTAGAAAAAAACTTTAAAGTCTGCATTTCTGAAATCTTATGTCATACTGGTACATGAAAATGCATCGGGTCCACTGTCTCCCTTTATTTACTGCAAGAGTAATTCCTAATTGTACAATTCCCTTTCCTAAAGTGACTGCCATAAATGTTCCTCTTTTTTCGGAATTGCTACCACAACCGTGGTAATACATTTCTCGGTGCAATTCTTCCTAACCTACTTGTTATCCTTCACTTAATTGTTGTATCCTGCGCCTGAATTGATCGTATGATTGGTTAAATATACCATGTCTCCGGAAATGAGATAATGATTGGTTTGTTTGTTAATCTGTTTTTTTTTTGTTTGATTGTTTTGTTTTGTTTTGTTTTTAAATGTTCTTTCGTTTTTTTTCATTATTGCATGGGTTATGTGTTCATATTGGCATGGATTATGGCCGTTACCATTCATCTGAGTTAGTTTTGGCGGTTTCAAAAGTCTACAAGCTTCACTGTGTACTGAACGTTATATTCTGCACTGTATATTGTACCATAGCAGTTCATCTTTAATAAACCAGAGAGGTACTGCCCTCCTGCAAGAAGTCTCTATCTTCATTTAATTCATTGCCTGTGTAACTGAAGAGCATTTGCGAATGAAAAAGATTAATTGGTATCATCATTACAAATTTTGCAAAAATAAAAAAACAGAAGAGCAACATTCAACATTAAAAAAGACACATTATAAGCAGTCACAAGGGCTCAAAAGTAGATGGTTTAGCAATTTTGATTCAATGTCACTACCAAAGTTTTTTTTTCTTCGGTATTGCAGTACTATTTGAAACTTATATGCCATCTCTAGAAATAGCAATGCTCAAAATGATTGCATCTGGATTGAATGTGTTCTGCATGCATTGATACCTTATCACACATGCAGTCATCTTGTTCTTTGACATTATAAAAACATCTTACAAATTGGATCAAACACAAAGGTTGAAAACAACAGAACATTTGTCCCATTTGATTTCTTCACTTACGATTTAAAATTACAAAGAAATTCAGTATCAGCTACGTACAAGAGGAACCTCCCATACACAATATTTTCCGGCGAAAGGTGGAAGCCAGTTGAAACAATGGATAAGGGATTTGAAAAAAAAGAAGCAATATGAGGTCATTTTGACGGTCATATAAGAATGCAGGTCAACCTAATTCTGAAAGTTCCAGCATCTGAATTTCTAAGTAGGATATTACATCAGCAGCCGACACTGGCAAAAACACTACAGGATTGAAAGAAACGCTGGTGAAGTGATTTATTTTATACAAAATAAATTGGTAATGCAGCAATGTGAGACAAGTTAAATGCTGTTGTGATATTAAAATTATGCTACATACATAATATATTTAAGTAATAAAGTTCAAAATTCAGTAAACCATACAAACTCGCCGATTCTAATATAAATAAAAAGACATTTTTTATGTGGTTTGAAAGAGGAATCGATAGCAAGATTGATAATCAGTCTGACATCTCAATCCTTGCGAGCTACTTCACAAAATACCGACACAAAAACAGCAGTCAAACCCAAGGATTTGAGAAAAAAGGTGATCAAATGGAAGCCGGCTTCCGAAATCTTCGACACAAAAATAGAGAGTGAATTCTCAGCCAAGTAGACTACGTTTGTAAATTTAAAACATGTTGAGTGAAATTTCAGATTGTAATAAAGTGCCAGCTGTAAATGAGGAGCCCAGAGCTCAGTTTGCAAGAGCCAGTTACTCTAGTAGCAAGCCGCAATCCTATTTAAGTGACATTCTCTGAAATAGAAATAGACAATAGGAATTCACGTGTAAACGATTCTTATTTCTCAAAGCTACAAATTGAGTATGAGTATGAGTATGATTGCCCCCTGCTACTGTTAAAAGTAAAGTTGTAGTCTAGGGGGTGAATTGACGAGGCAGGGAGCCAGCAACTCGCTGGCTCGTATAAGCCTCCATCCTGTGTTTAAGATGCTTGTCAATATTGTCTTTGAAAGTGTTTAAACTATTTGAATTTACTACTGCAGGTGGTAAATTGTTCCATTCATTTATAATTCTTTGCGAAAAAGTGTACTTTCTAATATCCAGTCTTGTATGGAATTTTTTAATTTTATAACAGTGGCCTCTGGTAACCCCAGTCTGTAATGTAAAAAAGTCCTCTGGCTTGATGTCTTCCAGACCCGTAAAAATTTTAAATACTTCAATTAGATCTCCTCTCAATCTTCTGGTTTCTAATGATGTTAGATTCAACAGTCTTAGTCTTTCTTCATACGTATACGTTTCAGCCCATCCTGGTATTAATCGGGTCATTCTGCGCTGTACATTCTCGAGTAGATTAACATCCTTTTGAAGCCATGGCCGCCATGCTTGTATACAATACTCCAAATGGGGCCTTACCAAAGCCTTGTAGAGTTTCTTTACCATTCCTTTTGATTTATACGTGAATGTCCTTTTAATCTGTCCTAGTTTTCTATTGGCTGTCTTGGCAGCTTGAGCACACTGTGTACTACAACTGAGTGAATGATCGATAATTACTCCCAAGTCCTTTTCTTCTTTGACATTTTGGACCAACTCGTCCCCTATAAAATAATCATATTGATGGTTATTGTAGCCAATGTGTAGACATTTACATTTATCTACGTTGAATAACATCTTCCATTCACAACTCCAGTGATACAGGTTTCGCAATTCCTCCTGAAGCAGCTCAGCATCATGATAATCAGCTATCTTCCTGAAGACTTTGGTATCATCAGCAAATTTTAAAACATTGCAAACTGTGCCAATATCTATATCATTGATATATATTATGAAAAGAATCGGTCCAAGTACAGACCCCTGTGGTACACCACTCATGACAGGTGTCCATCCGGAAGAGGTGCCATTTATCACTACCCTTTGTTGTCTGTTGTTTAGCCATTCCTTGATCCAGCATTTAACTGAACAGTCAACTCCATGAGACTCCAGCTTCCTTATTAGTCTAGCATGTGGAACTTTATCAAAAGCCTTACTGAAATCAAGATAAATGATGTCCACAGGGTGCCCAGTATCTATATATTTTGTTACATCCTCCAAAAATTTTAATAAGTTTGTCAAACAAGATCTTCCAGACCAGAATCCATGCTGGGAGTCCCTTATTAGCTGGAATTGTTTCAAGTGATCCAGTATTGCATCTTTAATAATTGATTCCATAATTTTGCACACTTGAGATGTCAAACTAACGGGTCTATAATTGCAGGGTAAATTCCTTTTGCCTTTCTTGAAGATGGGTGTGACATTAGCCTGCTTCCAGTCAATAGGAACTTCCCCAGTTCTAATACTTGTTTCAAAAATATCACTTAATGGGGCTGCTATTTCATTGGCAACTTCCTTCAATACTGTTGGATGCATATTATCAGCACCTGGAGCTTTGTTAGGTTTCAGCTGACTGAGCTTTTTAATTACTAAATCTGGTGAGAATTTTATGTCCTTAAGTCTCTGATCATCTCCTTGTAAAAATAACTTGACAGGTTCAGGCAGATTGTCTATTGATTCTTGAGTGAAAACTGACGAAAAGTAGTCATTAAGCATATCTGCTGTCCTACAGTCCTCTGTTACCACATTGCCACTGTCATCGGTCAATGGTCCCACTCTGTCCTTGGCTTTGGTTTTTGACCTCACATAAGCATAGAAGGATTTGGGATCCTTAATTATATTATCTACCAATTTTTTTTCATAATTTCGTTTGGCTTTGCGTATTTCCTTAGTTACCTTGTTCAGGTGGTTTTTATATTGGTTATAGAAGTAATAGTCATCAGTCTCTGTGTATCTCTTCCATGCATGGTACTTTTTCTTCCTGGCTTTGTAAACTTTCTTGGTCATCCAAGGTGATTTAATATTTTTTCTTGTGTTTCTGGATCTCTTGGGAATGAATCTTCTAACACAGTCATTCATGACATCTTTAAAGACTTCAAACTTCTCATTCGCACCTAAATTGTGAAAGGCTCCCCTCCAGTCGTACTGCTCCAAATACAGTCGCATACTGTTAAAATTTCCTTTTTTGTAATCATAGTACTCATCTCGCCTTTTTTTAATGTCAACTGAACAAATCATGTCAAAGGTTATAATATTGTGATCGCTAAATGGTTGTCCCACCATAATATTTTCCACTGTATTTGGCTCCGCCGTCAGTACCAGATCAAGTATATTGTCTCCACGAGTAGGCTGATTTACATGTTGTGTAAGAAATAAATCCTGTGTTAATTCGAGAAATGCTTTACCCTCTGCCCCGGCATGAAGTGACTGCCAATTTATTGTGGGGTGGTTGAAATCTCCCACTATAACTGTGCTTCTGTTTTCACTACTGGCTTTTCGTAGTAGCTCATGCAATGCCAACTCGCTTTCCATATCAGCCGACGGACTGTGGTAACATGTGCCTAATAGTACGCTACCATTTTTTGTTTTAATTTTGCACCATAAAGTTTCAAGTTTCTGTTTTAGGAGTCATTGTAAGTTCTTCGACAAGTATTCCATTTATGTTTTCTTTCATGTAAATCAAACAGCCCCCACCACGTGTATTAGTTCTATCATGCCTTAATGTAGTAAAGCCATCTAGTCTTAATTCAGCATCACTAATGTCAGCATAGGCCCAACTTTCTGTTACACAGATTATATCCGGGATTAGTTCCTGTACACAGCATACTAGTTCAGGTATTTTATTAATTACACTTCTTGCATTAATGACCATTACTTTTAACTTGTGAATTTCAACAAAATCACTAACAAGTGGTGTATGTGTAACAACATCATTATCAACTGAACTGGTAGTTTCCTTTGTGATATTTCTATCTTCTAGGTCATGGTAGTCACAGTCATTACTAAAATTTAGCCCGGAATTTAAGCTGCCGTCTTGACAATTCTGAGGTTCCAAGGTGGGCCCCGGACTCTGAAGATCCAACGCCCCCCCTCTGATTCCTTCTCTGACCTTTGCTTTGCTTCTAGAACTTTTGCTTTAATACGGTCTCTATCTTCTGGAGATAGGTCATCAACTACACTGATGTTTCGAAATTTAGGTATTGCGTTTCTTAGTTTGGGTAGCCTGGACATGATCTTTCGTTTGTCTTCTTTGTTTTGTAAAGAAATTTTGAGTGGCCTTATCTTAGTACCACCCTCCTCACTTCTTTTTCCTAGTCTTATAACATTCTTGGTCTGGACATCTTTGACCTCCAGTACCTCATTGCACAGTTCATGAAAAAAGTCTGAATCCTGCTTTTTTCGAACACTGGGATCACTGCTACTTGGTTCTGCAACTCGGTGAATAATTATGTTTTCCTCTCTTGTTTCTCTAGACTTTTCATCTAACCTGTGCTCTATCATTGTTTCTTTAATAATTGATTTCACTTTCTCGTTCTCAAATTTAGGTACTTCTGTTGTCTTGTTTTTGATGACCTCTGCCCACGTCTTGGTGACTTTGTCTGGTACTTCCTTTACATACGAACTTAAGTTTGTCTCTAGCTTGACTTCTAAGTCTTTGAATTTCAAACTCATCTGCTCAAGAAGTTTTGTCATGATTTCATCAGTATTCTTATGCTTTCTTTGCTGTACACATTGCGGACAGTACCAAAAGCAGTCTGGCCGCTGCATGGTATCGTATTGTTCGTTGCTCATGTCAATGCACTTAGCACAGAAAAAATGACCACACCCCCCATCACACTCGAGTATTTTGTCCCGTTCATCAGCATGCTCCTTCTCACATACAAAGCAAGTCCAACTCTCGTCCGTCGTATCTTGCACGCTAGTCTTACTCCTAACACTCCGATTCACACTTTTTTTACTTGGCTCACCTCTTTTTTCTACACCTTTTCTTTTCCTAGGGGATCGTACGTATTTGTCGAGCCAACCCGACATGCTATTTTGGGCGATAATACGTGCTCTCCGATTGTTTGTCCCAGGGTATTGTGGGTAATTCGTCTGTCGGCTGGTTTGTTTACGTTTCGCTGTCTACACCTTGCACAATGAACACACTTTCACTCACGCCGTATAACTAATAATAAACATCAAACCTGGAACACAATAGAATTACATCTATGATACATACAACACTGTGCTTCTTATGAATAAATTAAAACAGCATCTTCTGAAAGTTATCCTACAACTTAAATATAACTTGCTAGTTATCTCTTACTTGAACTAAAAAAACCCTTGGGGTTATAAAACTTCGCTGGATGGCTGTGTAAATAGCCGGTGCTCAGTTGACTTAGACTTGTTCACAAAATCAAAGTTGCAACTGAAAGAGACCTGTGTTGAACTTTAGCTGAGTGTATATGCCATTTAGATGTATATGCAAGATTTGCCTTGAGGAAATTCAGTAAAAAGTTCGATTTCACTGGAGCAAAAGAAATTAAAGAATATTTAAAGAGAACTTTGAAAAGAACATCGCTACTGGGTGGAGAGTGTACATCATATTGAACATTAAAATGCACATTGACTTACATAGTAATCAGTGGGAAAGGTATATTGCATTCTTGTGTTATATCAAGGCAACTGGGTTAGCGATTTTAGAGTGGAAGGTTCTTTAAACTTTGTCCAAAAGGAGAAAAATATACCATAAAAAACACCGACAAGGACAATACAGTTAGAGTCCACACAGTTCAATTACTAAGGGCAAAAGGGTAAATGGTGAAATTTTTGAAATACTGACATCATTCTATGTTGAACTAATTTACATGTGCACAGTCATAACTTGTACAGCTCAAGGGGCCACCTTTTAAGATGCAGTAAGTGAGGACAATTTAATTAAGGTCTATGCTGTCATAATGTTAATAATAATAATAGTAATAATAATAATAATAATAATAATAATAATAATAATAATAGTGATAATGATAATGATGATGATAATGATGATGATGATGATGATGATGATGATGATGATGATGATGATGATGATGATGATGATGATGATGATAATAAAAAACAAGAACATTTAGCATCCTACCTGTGGCATTGTTTGTGGCTTGAAAAAGTACCACAAATATAATTAATACATGAAGAAAGAAAAAGAAGAGGAAAAATAGTACAAAATACAATGACACTCATTAATGCATGTACGTTGGTAGGTGCCAAATCCATCCATATCAAATCACAGCAATCAATCCAGTTTTTGAAATTACGTGAACTGTTGAAGTAAACTTTTTTCATTACTGGAATGCATACACCCCGAATTTGAAAAAAAAAAATCAAGTTTACATCTAAAGAAAGATTTTTTTCTCTTATATCGATGAAAGAAAAGTTGGGCAGGGGTTACCCTACATTAAATATTTTTTTCAGATTCATATCCCCCTTTCCTCCTGAACTCAGGACCGACAACTCTCAAGGTTTGTTCCCAACACAAGCTAGCTTCCCTGGGACAGTAGTGACCTGCGTAAAAAATTTGACATTAGACCCTTAAAATCTTGCACTCTGGGCACTCGGAAGTATATTTTCATGAAAAAGTGAGACAATCACTTTCAGCGTTGTTGACAAAAATATAAAAGTGGGCAGCACCTCCCCTGGTCCATGCGATTTCTCACTTGTAATCTTCCTCTCCCATACTTCTCAGGCCACCAACGGCACAGCTGTCCCAATCAAAGCTAAATGTTTCAAGAAAAAAAAAACGAGACCGCCGTTTTGTTTAAAAAATATGAGAAATTGGGTAGCACTTCCCTTTGACCTTGCCAGTTTTCAATTTCACCGCCCCGCCCCCTCCTCCTACACCTCATCCCACCAACTGGTACAGCTGTCCCGATCTAAGCTAAATGTTTTGTGAAAAAGCGAGACAATCATTTTGTCAAAAAATGTTTTGAAAAATGGGCAGCACGTCCCCTGGACCATGCCTTTTTTTCAATTTTAATCCCCCTTACTCCCACATTTCAGCCCACCAACCACAGAGCTGTCCCAGTCTAAGCTAAATGCAGGCAGGGCAACTTATGAAAATTAAATGACATCTTCCATACAAAACATGCACCCGAGCCCATGTCGTGGGATTGTGATTAATAATTGCACTTTGTGTCAAGACATCCGAGCTTGCCCACTCTTCATTTCATTGACAGCCGGAGTTTATGTAATTTAAGTTCACTTACTGTGACTTCGCCAACACGGTCAGCAATTGAAGCGTGGCGATTCCTAATTTCCGTCGCTGCTAGAGCGGTGTTTTGCTCTCTTACCCACATTTTCTTACTGTGATTGCTATCATTGTCTGGGTGAATACACAAGACTTATTTTTTTGTTCGATTCTTTGTTCCGCCATGTGTCTGTCTATACGAACGTGCAAAAATGTCAAAACACACACACTCGTTCCCTGTCTAGGATTCAACATTCCATTTACATGTATGCGACTGCCCCAAACAAAACAGTTTGAATTGCCAATTCGCAGCACCTGTCGTGAAAGAATTAAGCAGAGGCCTTGAATCAAAACAGCGGAGATACTTTTCTAGTTATAATTTGATGGCGCAGTGTGAGCCATTTGATTTTGACATTGGTGTTGCGTAGGATGTCCATTTACTAAAATCAAATCAGCTGTCTAGACACACTCATGCCACACAAAATCTCATGTATACTAGGGAAACGGCAAACAAATTCACAAATGGATGATATCTGAGCCATAAGGTTGCAATTGAAGCCGATATTTGTCCAACAATGATCCGTCTAAGGGCTGTTTAACCCCCCATTCTTGCCATTTCTGCAATAAGCGAAGCTGTCTTCGCATCTACCATCCTTTTTGCCCAAGGCTGTTCATATTCGATGTCTTGCAGATGCAAAGTGGACACACAACCTCCCCCATGAAGACAGCGACAAAAAGAAAACAAAACGTACTAAAACTAATAATAAATTGCGAAAAAAAAATGCAGTGCCACCTGATGAACAATCAACAAAAACAGGTCCCTAAAGGTGTCCCTGTATGTTTTGGAAACAATTGGGTAAGCAGTCTCCCAGACAGTTTTTTTTCAGATTTGGCCGTAAAAAGCACGATAAAAATTAATAAAAAACATTAAAAAAAATATCATTGGAACCTGACCATTCGTACTCACAGCTTGGGGCAAAACCACCATGGAGACAGTACCACCACGTTTCAAGTGAATCCGGCTGACAGTTTCTGAGGAGATGTGAAAATGGCCAGAGCAAACAAAATAGTAATAAAAAAAACAATGCAGCGCCAGCTGGTGAACAAATTAACAACTAGGAGTCCCAAGAGTTTCTCCTGTGTGATAGCACAACAATTGGGTAAGCGTCTGTGGAAAATAAGGTTTTTTTAACCCCCCCAAAAAAGCCCATAAAATTCTAAAAAATTAAAGAAATCACTGGTGCGTGAACATTTTGAACCAACTTGGTAGAAGCTCACCTCAGGAACATTGCCACCAAGTTTTAAGTCAACCTGGTTGAGAGTTTTGGAGAAGAAATCGAAAATGTGAATTGTGAATGGACGATGGATGAAGAGTGAAGGCATCAGCTGGGCTGGCTGACAGGCCAGCTGAGCTAAAAAGTGCTCCATCTCAGAACCATTGTGTGGAAGAATATTGAATCATAGAAATAATCCACATACTGAACCCATTTATAACAATATAAAACAACTGATATCTCTTCCATCAATAACTGAACATTTACTTTAAATGTATGAACAATCATATGGTAAACTATTTAAAAAGTTTCTAAAGAGGAGGTCTTCAAGTAGAAAACCGTGATTGTTACACAGGAAAAGAAACTGAATAGTTAATGAGAGAATGAGGACTAAAAGGAATAGTCTGAAAATTGTACAGGTCATAGCCACATAAAATTGTGTTGCTTCATTTGCCAAGCAGTATTGTTGCACAGTCCATTGTTTAAGCCTGTATCTCCTATGCACCCAGACTTAGAACTCTGGACTTGCAGCAACATTATATTCAGTTGAATATCAGTTGCAGTTAAATGCAACTCAAATGTTATGGAAAGCATGTTTATTTCAGAAATTGCAATGTGACTGTTTACAATATGAGTTTAAATACCTTTACGTCCTTCTTGATTGTTAGTTGACAATATATAGTTCTATATTTATTTTGGCTCTAATGGTAGCAGCTATTCAGAGGCCCTTAATGAGTTTCTCTCTGGTCATTACTTAATGTATTTCTGTCTGTTTGTGAACACAGACGTATTGTTTCTCCAAAATGCTGTAGACGTTTATTGTCTTTCTTTTCTACTTATTTTTGTGTTGGCTTAAACTAACCACCAGTGGAGCCATAAGCTTCAAATTTGTCATGAATACAGCTCCCATCGTAACCTTTTGCAAATCATTTAGAATATCATTTGGTTAACCATTGTGCCAATGAAGGTCATCTGAAAATTTCAATCACTGCTGGCTTCCAAAGCATTCATCACAGGGGTCCAAATATTGGTTCTGTTGGTACATTTACTCGGGCTGTGCATCTATTGGGCACATTACAACAGTTGTAGAATTTAAATTTGTGCTAATGATAAACACTACTGTACAGAACTTCAAAGCTGAATAGTTTCCAAAAGTATAATAGGTAGAGGTGCCATTCTAACTCAGATTAATAGATCTGTGGTGTACACGCATCCAATAAGCCACATATAAATGTTGCAGAATTTATATTAATGGTGGTTAGGGCACTTGAAAAGTTTCAATGATGCTTGTCGCAAAATTATATAGGTACAGTAACCACTTCAACTTTTATTTATGGGTTTGTGCTCCAGGCATATCCCATTAACCATATTCTAAAAGAATTATAGAAGTTTCATTTGGCAATTAGGGGATTTGGAATGCTGGTGTTGTGAGTATATCTTTAAAACTATTGTAGGTAGGTGGCCGTACCACGTACAGTTTATAGGTTTGGGCCCGAAACAGTATGCACTACACCACAAATAATCAAATTGTAACTTATACTTCTTAGGGGCCCTTAAGAAGTTTGAAAGTTGAATATCAGCCAAAACTATTACAGGGAGAAGTACCATTCCATCTTAAATTGTTAGGTATATCAATTGAACCACAAACAAAAGTTGTAAAGAGATAGTTTATGCTCATTAGTGGTACTTGAAAAGTTTAAATGTTGAATATCTTCTACGTTATTATACGTACAGGTGTCAATTTCAATTAAATACCCAGATTTGTGCTGAAGGCGCAGCCGATAAACCAGAAACAATAGGTATAACATTTAAATCTGTGTATTTTTGTAGACATACAGACAAATTTGCTTGAAGCAAATCTGCTTGTGTACTTATTATTCTGAATTATTATGATCAAGGTAAGGTATATCGAGTCAGGAGTCACAGATTATATGGAAAATGCTCTTGGTGTGTTGAATATTCTGTACTTTCCCCACTGTGCAGCAATAAAATTGTGACTTCCATGCAGAGCGCAAACATTTTGGTAGCAGAACATTTAAATGGCATCTGCATTCGGTTCAATGCACAGCCGAGCGTGATAAGAGCAAATAGGAAATGATTATCTGTACAAAAATCGATTTGTTTATTATATGTAGTATATATAGTAGATTAATTTTGTAAAGAAAAAAGCTAAGACGGTGGACCATTGAAAATGTAACATATTGTAATTCAACAATGGGGCTATAATGTAATTTAATGGAAACAAAAATAGAAGTCTTTTGTATCTAGATACTCTTACACATTAGAACTTTTAGTGAACTGAGGAATGTCTGTATTTTGTGTGACCAGCATACATACAAAGATATTGCATTGTGGAGTTAGAAGTATTTCAATATTCTCGTAACTCCTAAAAATAGTATGCTGTAGTAACCCCACCAAATATCTGGTTATTTTACAGCACTTTGAAGTAGAACAATACAGTGCGATCAATTTTACATTTTTCTCATGTTTAGTAACATGTTATTTCGCTAGATTACAATTTGAGTTTGACGTAACTTCACACGAAACGAATGATGGACCTTATTTTTTGCTGGTCCAGTTAAGTAACAACTGAAGAACATACAACATTCTGTAAAAGTACAATCATTTAGTGTACATAAGAAATGTACAAAATCAGTTCATTTAACAATGCATTTTCAATTGATCTTCGAAAACCGATTTTTTTTTTTTTACTTTCCTAGATAACACTTTTTTTGCGTCAAAAATATGAAAAGGTATTGAATGTTCAAACAGTTTTGCGTGTATAAGGATTTTCTTTAATTAATGAATTATCAGGTCTTTCCTTAAAACTTTATCCTTGAATGTAATATGTTGGTATATATATATATATATATATATATATATATATATATATATATATATATATATATATATATATATATATATATATATATATATATATATATATATATATATATATATATACAAAGAGAGAGAGACAGAGTAAGAGAGAGACAGAGAGAGAAAGAGAGAAATTTGCCAACCATACAGGTCTTCTATGTATTCAGTGCGGACATGGGTGGTCGCAGAAAGAACTTGGTTGTTTGTTATCGCCTCTTACAACCACAATATTCTGTCAGGTTAACTGTAAATCATACGCTTAAGGATCTATACTATGATACCTTCAGGGGCATCTGATATGCATAACACCGTGGGTGATAACAGATTCATGATCAGGCGAAAATGCCTTATAACAAATACCGTCCATGAAAAAATAGCAATGTCACTTTTTACGACTAATGCTTTATGCCATTTGAGTATATGTGATCCCTTTCTGAAATACATTCAAAGTTTAGCTAGTAAAGAAGCTTTTTTTGAAACCTAATCTGTCTGTGTGCCTTCAAAAGTTGTAAATATTAAATGCTACAACTTTTGTCCTTTGGTTCTTCACACTCCATTAGAATCAATGAAAATTTCAAAATCCAAATGAACTTGACTTTTGACCTTTACATGTCACATGTAAATTGCAAAAAATGTACACTGTTATAATACCCACAATTTAAGCCCAACATGAACCTAATCAGATGAAAATCTACCAGGTTATGGCAAGATGAAACTTTCAAAGGGCCAAATAACCTTGACCTTTGCCCTTTAAAAGGTATATTTTCTTACAAAAATGTGCAGTGTTGCAATACCTGCAATTCGAGTCCAACATGATTATAATTGGATAGAAATTGACCGATCTCTGGCCGGATCAAACTTTAAAAGGTCCAAATGACGTTGACCTTTAGAGGTCACATGTAAGTCTTAAAAAGGTGCAGTGTTACAATAGCTACAATTTGAGGCAACATGATCTAAATTGGATAAAAATTGACCAAGTTATAGCTAGAAGAAAGCCACCATCGAAAGTGGTCTTTGACCTTGAAATGACATTTGACCTTGATGTGACCTCTACCTGAAGTTAACCTTGATCTTTAAAATAATATTTTGACCTAAAATTGACCTTTCACCTTGACATTTGAGGTGCCTTTGTCTTGCTATGATCGAACTCCTATACACTCGAAACCACATCTACTATAGTATATAAGATATTCAAGATTCAAAACTTCAAGGAGCAGTCATTTGCATGATTTTGAAAAGCATGACCTTTCATTGTGAAAGAGCATGACTTCATCTATAAAAGTATAATTCTGCCAAGCTTAAGGTTTTCTACGTATAATACTTTTCAAGGGAAATGTCGGACAAATTTGCCTGAAAAAGAAGAAAGAAAGAGAGAGAGAGAAAGAGATAGAGAGAGAGAGAGAGAGAAAGAGACAGACAGACAGACAGACAGAAAGAAAGAAAGAAAGAAAGAAAGAAAGAAAGAAAGAAAGAAAGAAAGAAAGAAAGAAAGAAAGAAAGAAAGAAAGAAAGAAAGAAAGAAAGAAAGAAAGAAAGAAAGAAAGAAAGAAAGAAAGAAAGAACACAGAGACCTAGAAATATGTCGTTGCAGAATTCTGAAAGAACAATGTGATGGTTTCCACTACCACCACATTTTATAAGTTTGGCATTTATCCAGTAGGTCTGACGATGACAGTAAAGACTACCTAGAATGATAATGAAGCCAAAAACAAAAAACAAAAAACAAAAACAAAAAAAAAAAAACAAAAACAAAAAATAATAAAAAGATGCTCCCAGTGGCATAGGGTCGCATATATATCTATCATCAGGGTCAGCAGTATTTCAATAGGTCTACGATCTGAATTGTTTGTGGAAACCATAATAATTCTGTACACCTTTCCTGACAGTACTCATACCAGACTTTCACCTCATAGGCGTTTGACATAAACCCTTAAATTTGAAGCATACATTTACATTTATGTTTTTTTTTTTTTTCTTTTTTTTTTCTTTTTTTTTTGTTTTTTTTGTTTTTTGTTTTTGTTTTTTTTTTTTGTTTTTGTTTTTTTTTTGTTTTTGTTTTTTTGTTTTTTGTTTGTTTGTTTTTTGCTATATCGCTGTTAAAACAGTGCTATGCCATAGATGCACACTTTTCGCTACGCTACAGCACTGCAATACACTGGTGGCTAAAGCTTACATTTTCGACAAATTTTTAATTTTCCTTGTAACAAGTTACAACAATAAAGATAGTTTGACGTTAAGATACGAATTAATCCAGAACATTGCGAAAGTACAATGATAAACGAATATTTTGATTTCATGTAAGGACGTGCACAAGACTTTGACAATTCCGTAAAAATCAAAATTTGATGCGTACAATCAAGCTACACAGTGCACAAGAGCTATTTTACAGCAAAGTGCTGCAGGTAACACCTTTCAAAATAACATAAATATTTCATTTAATCAAAAATTAAAATACTGAAAAAGGTGATAATATAATGTATATACTATTTGCGCAGACAAATAGCACTAACAACTGTCTGCATATACAAAATTTGCACTTTTTTCTTTGTTCTATTGTTAACACATGCATGCATAGCAAAAAGGGTGAGGAACAACACTTGGCTAATAACAAGGAATTAAATTTTACAGCAATATGCCTCAACCTATGCTACAGTTCACATAATATTTAATATAAGGCTATTTCACGTAATTTGCTTTGTAAAATAAATGCAAATGGCGGTCAGAAGAAGACATGATAGATCACAAAATATTATTTATATTCACGCTGCACATTTAAAACAGTAGGGCATGATATAATCGACCTAATAAAGATCAAACTATTCCTAAGCACCGTTCCTATGTCAGGTAGATGCTCTCAACTGGCAATAAATAGGTGAAATATTATGTACAGTCTAAGAGATATTCCCCAAGGATTGTATAAGGGTAGCATTTCTATTTAAATGTTTCATTGCTAATCAATGAGTGCATTAGGTCCAAAACATAAGCAGATAAGGAGGTGTATTTTTACTATGCATGCATGTGTAAACAACATAACAAACGGAAAGCAGTGCAAATTTTGCATGTACAGAGATTGACACTTATCTGAACACTGTTTCCATGTACGCGTAAAATTGAGACACTTTAATGCTAACAGATCCCCAGTGCCATTTTCCTGTATGGCAATTCAAATTCCCTTGTTCTTCTAAAAACAAAGCATGCTCCTTTATGGGCCTTTTTAATAGGTCCCTTGGACCCCACTTTTCGATGAAGATGCTGTATTTTCAATTGACAAAAATTATATATATATATATATATATATATATATATATATATATATATATATATATATATATATATATATATATATATATATATATATATATATATAGTTTACGGGCCTTTCACCCTCTAAATCGAAAAGATGATCCGGTCCTTCGCTATCTGGAATCTTTGACTCTGCCTCTGTACTTGGCACTGTGTGGGTCTTAAGTTATGTTTGTAGAAAACATCTTTATCTCATTTCCATTCTTGTCATATTTTGAACTCGCCAAAATATCTCACTGACCATCTTTGCACACCAAGTGTTTGACATCATGGCATGGTGGAATTTTTATTCAAGTTATTAGATATGTACCTCTCAAAGTCAGATATATCATACTTTGCATGTAATTATAAACCTCATGTTAAAATGATTCCATTCGCTGTCAACAATATTGGTGAGTAAACACGTATATGGCTATAATGACATTAGGCGACCATTTTTATATATTTGTGAAACTGGCCATGATTGTTTCCAGACTTTCATCGAAACACTTCATTTAGGTTATGCACTTTACACATTATGCCAATTGCAATATAGCGTACAGATGTCAATATGATGGGCAAAAGCATGCAAATGATCTTCACAAGATCTGAATGCTTTTCGCTGGATATGTGGACAAAGTGCAGACATATCCTAATGTCTTCGACTTATGGAAGCTGAAGAATACAGTCACACTATTCTCTCACTTATATCGTTGCATTGCAGTTATAAAACACCAGTCTGTTTGGCGTCTTCGGTGGTAACCTTCTAATTTGCCCCTTTGTACTTCTGTGAAAGAAAACAAAAGGGCATTTGGCAAGACAAATATACAGCAAACATGATGAGGGAAAAATGTAAAAGGTACGGACGGACAATTGATTGTTTAAAACCTGGCACCTAGCATCAAATTGTTTAGCCATTGTGTTCGGTTTGAATTTACCCGTATTTTTTTTTCTAAAATTCGCGGGTTCGTCCATTTTTTAAACAACACACGCCGTATTGAGCTGCAAACACAGTGTATTTGATAACATTACAATGAGCACAAATAACTAAATGTACACCGATTTGGACAATGGTTTTGCCTTTATCAATCCCTCTAGCCCAGAAGGAAATACATTCAACGACTAAACAGAACAGGATAAATGTAAGGCGCGTGATAAGACAAAAAAGAAATATTCTCAATGGACAAAATACTCTTATATAAGACAGTGGGGCGTTATTCAAAATTGGTATTGCATCAATCATGCAGCCCTACAGTGGGGGGGGGGGGGGGGGGGTACAGTACATCGCATCAAACATTGCCATTTTGGATGGACAGAAATATATGATAAAATATCGCCCCAAATACTGGAAGTTGGACAATCACACGTGAAAAACGCATTGATAATGATTGAAACATTCATTCGAGTCGTGAACATGGCGGCCGATGCTATGTAGAGAAATAACAAGATTGTACTTACGCCCTCTTGACCCAATCTGCTATTTCCTTTGGGGATTTGCAATAGCCAGTTGTTTCCACATGAGCGGCTATAACACCTGTCTGGAGCCATATAAATATATAACGAGTTATTACGTGCTCGTTTGAGGGAATGCAGAAAGGGTTATATATAGTTAGATATCGTTTCGCCTTTTCCTCCTTTTTCTTCTTATATTTTTGGTTTGCTTTGTGTTTTTCTGTTATATTTCACTTTTACCAGTAGATCTGAATCTTAACATGACAAGAAACCATTCTGTTCAACACGTTTCGAAAGAAACCTATTAAATTGGGCTGTCGGTTTGTTTGTTTGTTTGTTTGTTTTTTAAGCAAGGAAAGTTGGTTGTTACGTCACGTTCTTACCACATGAGGTGTCGCCATCGAAGTGCCTGCAAGCAGATAAAGTTTAGAATATGAACTTACACAGTTTTAAAAGTATTGGAAGCAGCATAAAAGTACAACTAAAACTGACCTTTTAAATGGCTTTGTTATGCTGTAAATTACAAATTTGACAGATTAGTTGTTCTTGAACTTCGACGGACTGCTTTCAGTTTGCCTTACTACGTGTACCTTACGATTGGTATAGGAAACCAGTTATTAAAAAAAATATAAACCCCGAAGAGATGTGGCTTAAAAATAAGGACTCTGTTCACCAGAGTACTTCACAAGATATTCATGTGTGGGCACAAGAGAGATAATACAATGATCCCTTTTGTTTAGAACTTAACACGCTTTATGCACATCCGAATGAGCCGTTTAGAACTTAACACGCTTTATGCACATCCGAATGAGCCATTAAAGAAAAAGTTGAACTGAAAATTCTCCAACAAGGTAGATGGGACTGAGGAAAACATAGCCACGCCGCTGGATGGGGAATCTGCAAAGTAATTTGGTCAAATGTGGTACATGCCCGAGTATTTTCTATGTGATTAGCCTAGCGAGATCACAAGCTCAACTTGACCAGCCTTGCCCTCTACGGGATATACTGTTGTTAAAGATTGAAATCAGTATGTCTAACCTTCCAAAGAGCAGATCTGTGCAAGTTTAAAAAGTATCATTTTTATCGCACCTATTTTTCATCATACATTGTTCAATATACTTATGTCATCAGTGTAAGTTTGTAAGTACGACTGATTGATAGTTGCCATTATGGCCCATCTTCATGTACAAAGAAATATCAATTAAAACACATTGCTGCATCTTTTTGTTCTGAAACAGCTATAAGACATTTGTTCTTTTGCTGCAGTCAAGCGTTTCCCATTTCAGCTAGGTGACTGGTGCCATGGGTTGAAGGTTCGAGTTCCACTCGTTCCGAACATAAAATATATATTTTCGGCATTTCCTTAATGCTGGCGGATCTAAGTCCCCCGATTCTGGAAATAACGGTCGACTCAATACTTATACTCCATAACCGTGTTGATATGCCACTCGCAGATAGCTACCTCCATTGAACCTCTTTTTTGAGAATGGGGATTTGGTCTAGTGGATATGTGCGTTTCACATTTCAGCTCGGCGACTGGTGCCATCGGTTGCAGGTTCGAGTCCCGCTCGTTCCGAACATAAAATACATGAATAGCTGCTTTTAAGTTGCTCGCGGTGAAGAGAATAATACCACGAAGAATATTGGCATTGTGGGTTATAATAATGGCGGTTTATTTCGAGTTTTCAGCACAAAAGCTAGGTGGTTATATTAAAACTGAGTGGCGCCAAACCGAATGTATACAGATTCATTTGTGGGGGTACAAGTACAGCCTGAAGGCCTCTCGTTTCCACAACGCACATGCAGTTATTTATGATAATGAAACCTACCGCTCAAGCTCCTGTATGAAGTGGGATCTTTTATGTAAGCGCTTATGATATCTTCACCCTGTAAATGACGAGAAATGATAACACATATTTCAGAAGTAGTCTCGATTTCCAGCTTCACATGCACAATGACACACAATTCATTATGTGGAATATACTACTCTTCAAAACAAAAGCAAATCCAAAAAGCAAACAAACAAAAACAATGAATAAATAGATAAATAAATAAATGAATGAATGAATGAATGAAGAAAGAAAGAAAGAAAGAAAGAAAGAAAGAAAGAAAGAAAGAAAGAAAGAAAGAAAGAAAGAAAGAAACAAACCAATAAATAAATAAATAAATAAATAAATAAATAAATAAATAAATAAATAAATAAATAAATAAATAAATAAATAAATACACAGACCCACACAACAGTCTTATCTTCCTTGTGTTCATTTCAGCTGAATGTTCGGTCCGATAGGTCTGCGTTCGTCGTAAATACGTCTGTCTGGATATGGCTGATTGAAGAATCAAGGTCAAAAGTCAAGGGTGTATTTAATAGGATTAGACCTAAAGTAAACAAGCACAATGTGCAGAACCTTTGCGAACGGGATTGATACAGGGCTGCGCCCTTTTTCCCAATCTGTTTTTTTTTTTTTTTTAACAAACATTTTTCAGTGCTGCTGTGTTGTCTATATCCAAATTGCACATCACACACATCATAATCGGGGAAACCGGGAAAACACCCAATTAATTTTGAGTGCATGTAACTCAATTTGGATATAGAAAGTTAAAAGATCATTTGATATTTTCGTAACTCAACTTACTCAAACTGGCAGTTACTTCTTTCGAATGACTTCTGTTTTTTCTTTTTTGCAGGGGAGGGGGGCATGTTTTATACCTCATCAATTACATTTAACGATTTGGTTTACTCATTTGTGCATTTAGCTTTTAGCTTCTTTCTGAATACATGTCAGACCATTCCTGTGACGTCATCACCTGCAGATTTCCCTCTGCGTGGTCTCCGCAAAATTCTTTGTTTTTTGTGAGATCTGTGCAGTTATTCATCTCGATTCATCTGCATATTGCCTATGATGGTATAGAGACTCCTTTGGGCTAATTATCTGGATTGCGTGGCTGAGCTTTTCTGGATATTTTTGACATATTGGATTCTCTGAGTGTACTTCCAAAGCTCCCGCCATTTATCTGAATTAACAATGGAGAACGAGAGTCAAATCAGTGTTGGGGAAAAACAACCTTCTGCTGATGGTGTCAGTACTCCTGATCAGGGTAAGGGAATGAAAAGACCCTGGGAATCACCAACAGGGATAACTCCTGAGTCAAAGCAACAACACATTGGCAAGTCCGATGATGCCACTACTTCCACTGACACAAGATCTAGCATGGTTAGTGACTTTCTTTTTATTTTAAAGGATCCCAGTGTTATTGAAGCCAACAACATGATCAACGAAAAATCAATTGCAGCCTTAAATAAGCGTGTTCAAGACCTGGAAACTGAGCTTGTGACCCTAAAAACTTCGCACAAAACTGAAGTAGAGAGTTTAAAGTCAAATGTGGACAGTTTAAAAACCAAAGTTGGATTTCTTGAATCTCACATAAGAGACCTCCAGGAAGCTCAAGACGATGCTGAACAATACAGCAGGCGAAATAGCCTACGCATTTGGTCCAATCAGCCGGAAAATCCACATGAGGACACTGATCAAATTGTTGTTGCGCAGGCCAAAAAGATTGGGGTGGATTTGAGGATCGCGGACATCGACAGATCCTATCGTGTTGGGAAAGTGCGACAGGGTAAGCCAAGGGCGATCATCGTGAAATTTGCCACTTACAGACAAAGACGACTTGTGTTTGGTGCTAGGCGTAAGTCTGCTAATGTTTTCATTTCAGAAGACCTGACAAAAAAGCAGTCTCAGCTTTTGTTCCAAGCAAGACAGCTAAAGCGGAACAAAAGTATTCATTCATGCTGGTCTCGTGAAGGCCGATTGTATGTAAGAGAACTGAATGCATGGGGTCCAAACTCTAGCGATCAAGCTAATGGCCGTGTTGTACAAATACACTCTTCTCAAGACTTGGACAAATACAGACAACAATAGGCACTGATTGATTGTATGGTTGATGACCAGCCCTCCACGTTTATTCCAGTTTTGGCCTGACTTCTGTATGAGGTCTTTTCTTGTGACATTAGATCACCGTATTCTACATTTGGATTCTAAACTATGTGTGACAAGCCTGTGTCATATCTGTATTATTACCCACTATTTTGATAATTTTCATAACAAAGCAATCACATGACTAATCATGTGATCGCCTCTTGCATGTATTCTGCGTGTTTTGGTTTTGTGTTGATGCATTTTGACACGTGTACTTGGTGTTATACACCTCCCTGTTGCGAGGACTTGGCTTGTGGTGCATTCATGCTTCTCATCCTGTCTGGAAATCACTATGAGAAGACCTCCAGAGATGACCATGAACTGTATACTACCTGGCATTCATGTATAAATTGTCCTTTGTCGATTCTTTTGCTGAGACACACAAACGTTTCTCATCCTTTTATATTCAGTTAGCCAATGATGTGTCCAATCATGAAATATCGCCCATGCATGACTATTAAGTTTAATGTTGTGTAATCAACAAGTAGTGGTGCTTACTTGGAGAACCTGTTACGTGCTGCAAGCATGATGCTTCTTTTTATTTTATTTTATTTTTTTTCTTTCTTCAATTTAGCTTGTAAACATGTTGCAGCCCCATCTAGATATGGCTCGGTACCTGACGTATGCTTCATTTGGTATCCAAACCTGAGTCAATGACTTATCGACCCACACGCTTAGTTATATAACTTTTTTTCAGCCATTTTTTTTCCTTCTAATAACTTACTATCGTGACATTGATCATATGTTCCAAACGATATAACTATTATGGTTGTGAATGTGTGTTCTGACAGATGGTGCTTACTGCCAGGACAGGATACGAATTTTTATGTCAATATTCACTCAAAACTGTATTCATGATGTCACACTGCTATAGATGATTCGATGTGAGCAGAACACCTACTTGGTACTCCAGTCTAGATTTACTGTTTCAGACGTATCTGGTTATATGCTGAGACACGCTGGCTCATATCGTTTGCTATCTATAATTGTAACCAGTCATGTAACTAATCTTGCGATCATCGGTACTCACTATGTTTGACATAAGCCCTGGGCGTCAGTTCCGTGTCACGTTGATGGTCACCGTGAAGTATTCGAACACTGTACAAATGACTGTTTCATTCTCTTTGTACCTCGTATCCACCATGTGGATTTAGTTGACTGGGTATGAGCTGCATATTTACCGAGCGATTTTTTTTTTTTTGTTTTTTTTTTTAATTTACCGCCTTTTCAACATTCATGCCGTGATTGTTTACGTGAATGATTAGGACCAATTTAAGTCCAATTTACTCATTTCTGGATATAGCTCTGCCATTATCCTTAACAATGTTATTTTTATTATTTTTTTCATTTTTATTTACTTATTTTTTATTTATTTAGATTCTTTCTGTTCAACTAAGGAATACGGACATGTTAATATTGATCTTATTACACAAGAATAGCTGAAATGTCATGTTTATTCTTCCATTGTTACAAAGTTTTGTTAGTTTGTTTCATGTCCAGAAATAGCTCTCATTCTTTCAACATTCAAACGGTTGTTGTCGCTACCGTGCTCATATTTTTCTTTATGTGTATTGTATCTGTTCTTTTATACTTTGTATTTCGTATTTGTGCTAGATTCATTATCTGTGAATTGTACATATATCAAGCAAGCAGTTCCATCAGTAACAAAGCGTTTCGACATGTTGCAGCTGGTATTGTACATGTTCCTGTCACACAGTATCCAGTGATGGTTATGTGTATTATATCTGTTCTTTCATACCTTGTATTTTGTACTTTATTTATTCATTTATTTGTTGTTTTGAAGACTATATTCTCCAGCATACATTGTCATATACTTATTGGGTTTTTTGTAAACATGAATGTATTTATTTTCTGTTGTGTCTCACAGTGTTCAGCGACGGACATTAACCAGTATGATACCCCCTAATGGGCATTTGTTTAAATCAATATAGAGCTGTGGTAGGGTTATTTCACAACAAAGATGGGTTTATGTTCCTGTCCATGTCTGCCAACGTGTCTACATTTTCATATCACGATCATAGTTTCATCCTCTCTTTTACCTTCCTCATAGTATTTGCCGCAATATTACTTACCGAATGTCTATGCCATCTGAGACATGTGACGGTTCTTATACTTAGGGTGCTCTCCACGAGTATTCATCCAAATCCTGGTCCAGTTCATAATATTGTTCTTAATAAGTTTTCTGTGTGCCATGCAAACGTACGTAGCTTAAAATCTGATGGTAAACTCGAAGAAATAAGTATTTTGGCGGAGTCTGAAAAATTGGAAGTCATTTCTTTATCTGAAACATGGCTCGATACTTCCTACCCTGATGCTTTATTGGCTATTGAAGGCTTTCAAACCCCGCTAAGTAAGGATCGTGAAACTGGTTTAGGGGGAGGGGTTGCCCTGTATGTAAAAGACAATCTACCTGTCAGACGATGTGCGGAGCTGGAAACTCCAAGTAGTGAATGTATCTGGGCTGAAATTACTGTCCCTTCTGGTAAACTGATTCTAGGTGTTTATTATCGTCCACCAGGCCAATCTGCCGCAGAGAGAGACCTTTTTCTGGACAATTTATCTCACTCCATTTCGACTGCTATCGAACTTAACCCTAAAATACTCCTAATAACAGGTGATTTTAACGATCGCTGTGTAAGCTGGGATTCTCCCCACACCGACAGTGAACTCGGACAGCGCCTCTTTGATCTGTTGGCTCAAAACAACCTGCATCAGCTCATATCCGAACCACTCGTGTGTCGGAGTACTCTGCAAACCTACTAGACCTCATGATAACTGACTCCCCTGGTTATATCCTTAACTCCGGCACACTTCCTCCTATATCCTCTTCTGATCATTCTGTCGTCTTTTGCTCTTTTTCTGTGAATCATTACAAGGATCGCCCCTTTAAACGCTCTGTCTGGAACTTCAAGAGGGCTGATTTTGTCAACTTGAACAATGTACTCCCTGATGCTCCTTGGGAAACTGGTTTCACAGTTTTTGACTCCACAAGTGACACTGTGTTATACTGGTCAGACCTATTTATTGACACGTGTAAACAGTTTATTCCGTTCCGCGTGGTCACTATTCGACCCAGGGACAAGCCCTGGATCAACTGTATTATCAAGAGGCTAATAAGGCAGCGCAATCGCGCGTGGAACAGATATAAATGCCAGACACAAAAGCCTCGGCCTCACACACTCCTCACTACTCAAAATATTGAACGCCTCTTTCAGTTATACAAACGAAAACGTAACTTTACAGTCAACGCTATTAAAAACTCCATTCGTCTTTACTTTACCAAACTCCGATCTGAACTAGACTCAAGAGAGATAAACTCTAAAAGGTGGTGGAACCTTAGCAAATCCATTCTCGGTCACAAACTTTATCAAAACATACCAACTCTTATTGACGGTGGAAGGAATATTTCTTCTGATATTGAGAAGTCAGTGACCTTCAACAAGTATTTTGCTGATCAGTGTAAGACTCCGCATGATGACAATCCTTTGCCTTTGCCCGACCTTGCCTTCCAAACTGAGGCTCGCCTGTCTATATTTCAAGTGCAAGTAAATGATGTGGAAAAGATTTTAAAATCTCTGAAAACCAGTTCTGCTTGTGGTCCTGACGGTATAGGCAACACCCTTCTTAAATACTGTGCCCCCTCAATCTCACGTTCTCTCACTGATCTGTTCAATCTCTGCTTATCCAACTCATATTTTCCAGATCCCTGGAAGAGGTCCAACGTGTGCCCCGTTTTTAAGAAAAGTAACAAACAGTCAAAGGAAAATTATAGGCCTAATTCACTCCTCTGTAATGTCTATAAAGTACTTGAGCGTCTAGTTTATAACGTTTTCTATGAGTATCTAACCTCTAACAATTTACTTTCTGCTAAAAACTCTGGCTTTAAGAAAAACGATTCCACCATAAATCAACTTGTTAGCATACTTCATACTATTTACAGTGGCCTTGAGTTGGGCCATGAGGCCCGTATGGTTTTTCTGGACATATCCAAGGCCTTTGACACTTCTGGCACGCTGGTCTACTTTTTAAACTGAAACAATTGGGGTTTGAATATCCTGTGTTACTATTTATAGAAAGCTATCTCTCAAACCGACTTCAACGTGTTACTATTGGAGGACAGACCTCACCTTGGCTCCCTATAGAGGCTGGAGTGCCCCAAGGTTCGATCCTTGGTCCCCTACTTTTCCTCGTTTACATTAACGACATCACTGTCAACATCACCTGTGACATCCGTTTATTCGCAGATGATACCAGTATTCTTGAAATTGTCCACGAACCAATGGCCACAGCTGAAAACCTTAATTATAATCTTATACAAATTCATCGTTGGGGCAAGCTCTGGCGTATGACATTTAATGCCATAAAATCCATCTCAATGACCTTCTCAGCTAAACGACATAAGCCAGATCATCCTCCCCTACTTCTTGGAAACACACCGATACCTGAGGCCACTCTACATACTCACCTTGGAGTTACACTCTCAAGTAACTTGTCATGGCACCAGCATATAACACGTATTGTTAGTAAAGCCAGCCAACGGCTTGCTCTTTTACGCAGACTCAAATATAAACTCTCCCGCCAAACACTCATACGGCTGTACAGTACAATGATTCGTCCTATCCTCGAATATGGGTGTGTCTTGTTTGACAATTGCACTGAAAACCTGTCACAATCTATAGAAGCTGTTCAGTATGAGGCAGCCAGGATCTGCCTTGGCGCAACTAGATACACTCCACGTGTCTTACTTCTCGAAGAGCTTGAATGGCAAACTCTGGCAAATCGGAGGAAATACTTTAAACTTATTCTTTTCTTTAAAATGTACAATAGGTTAACTCCACAATACCTACATGATCTCGTTCCTCGTGACGTTGCATTCACTACTGGGCGCCTTTTGAGAAATCGTACTGAATTACGCCAAATTAGGTTCACCACCAATCGCTTCGGCGATTCATTTCTCCCGTCTGCTATCAAATTATGGAATAACCTCCCGGTTGATACTCGTCTCACCAATTCCCTGCCGCAGTTTAAATCTAAATTAAATCTATTACTCTTAAGTGTTGACAAAAAGCCCACATACTTTAAACATGGAATTCGTTTTCTGAACATATGCCACACGCAGTTACGTCTTAACTTCTCTGTTTTAAACGCCCATCTACATCATGTCAATATCCTTCCAGCCTCAACGTGTGCATGCTCTCATACCACTGAAGATACGAAACATTACCTCTTGTTCTGCCCCAAGTTCACTGTGCAAAGGGTCCGTCTACTGAACACTGTGTGTCACTTACTCGCTCCAGGTGTAAATCCGACTTTAATAGTTCAGTGCTCTAGTGACATTTTACTAAATATTCTCTTGAAAGGTAGTGAGGACTTGCCAGACACTGATAATGTATTCATCTTTGAGGCTGTTCAGACATTCTTATCAGAATCTAGACGTTTCATCTACTAATTTAGTATATGATCTAATTATAAGTCTCCACTATCTGGCATCAATTGTATTATTCGTGTACAAGCCGTGAATTTAGTCTTCTGTTCTCGTCCAGTGTGTATTGTATATATTCCTGTGCGTCCTTTTATGTACTGGAGAGCCTCCAGATTAGTCTTTGTGTACTATTAGGCAATCCAGAGAAAATAAATATGTTTATACTTATACTATGTTTATGTACGTCTGTTATCAGCAGCGTGTTCAACCTCATCCCTTGCATTGTAGTGTGTATTTTCAAGTAACGTAAATGTCAGGAAGAATCCAGACATGTATCAATGATGTATGTATTCTTTCAAATACCATACATAGCCTCCGTGCGATCTACCAAGGGCTGTCATTGTGTGATGACATTACACAAAAAATATGATTTTCTTAATGTTTGTGTGTGCGCTTGTGCCTGTGCGTGTGAGGGAGATAGACACAGAGAGAGAGAGAGAGAGACAGAGACAGAGA
>OZ026617.1:75768060-75795060 GCA_964020975.1 Hermodice carunculata
AGAGAGAGAGAGAGAGAGAGAAAGAGAGAGAGAGAGATTGGGTCAGTGGGTATATAACCCAATTGGTTTCAGTGGACAAGATCATTGAAGAAAGTAAAAGCAACCTGAAGCTAATGAGGGAAATTTGACCCAGCCGACAATACGGGGTTTAGATGTTCACAGTATGCATTCCGGTACGGATCATATGGCCAGTGCTCCTGATCGAAAGATGCGTCCATTCAAATGAAGGAATTCCTTCACTAAAAACAATGATGTCAATGTTTTGATCGTTTGGGAGCTTATAATTTTTGTGGTCAGGTATGCCACTCAATTTTCTACGTGAAAGATTGATCAAACAATTAAGCACATATTCCAAAATGGAAAACAGTTATGGATTTTACATTCCAATTGAAAGTGATACAGTGACCACAGTCTGGTCTCTAGGTCACAGTCATTGTCATTATTTTGACACATTAGCGATAGTTGGCTCATGTCCCTCTAAGAAACGCTTTCTCATGTTCACATCATGTTTGATGTGTTATAATTATCTATATCTACATGATTAGCTGAGCACGAGGTGTTTTCGAAAATGTCCTGTTTATAACATAAATATATACGGGGGGGGGGGCTGTGATGCAAACATCGTCCTTAATGTGATAGTAATATCATACTTGTATACAATTGTAGGGTAAGTGTTCATATTTGAATATCGCTTCTTATGCTGTAATGACTTAGGAACAGCGACATTTATTCCAAAGTTGAAAGCAGTTTGCACTGACATTGAAGCATTATGTGTTGTTTCTTTAAAAAACTCACCGGTGCCAATATGTCAACACAAGGTCCTCGATTAGAGTAGTAGCAAAAGGAGTCAGTCGGCGTTGTGCAGCCAACAGTGATTCTACAAAAAAGTACCTACTCTCGTTGATTTTAATTCGTATAATTGCAATGATACTTTCACAAACTTGCCATTTTACGTTATGTACGAGTATTTTATTTTATTTATGTATTTAATTAATTAATCAAGTACCTACTTACTTATTTACTTACTTACTTACTTACTTAATTAATTAATTAATTACACATGCCGAATGTTCAATTGGTTTTAATTCCACATGGTACATCATTGTAAGACACACTTCCGAAGAATGCGAAATTCCTATACGGGCAAATTAAATATGATTGTTCAAAATTAAAGACAGTTCAACCGATCCGTTTCTCTGTGATAAAACAGCAGGTGATGGGTTCTATTGTTTGCCTTAATTAGTGGAAAACTTAATTGTCATCAATAATAGGAGATTTTACAAATAAACACGTTCTGACGCCCACGAGGAATGGGATGTACAGTCAAGGAAAAACCCAAGTAAAATGTTACAGGTGTTGTGCTCAGGTACATTTTGTTTGTACAGCGTGAGGACAAGTTACCCGATCAGACGACTTTGATGCACTCCTTCTGGCCAACTATCTACCACAGCGTCCTTCAAACACTTACGCTGTTGGTTCCATGCCCGGCGAGAACTGACAGGCATCGCCTCTGTCATTACCTGCAGATGCTACAACGGTGATCCCCTTAGGGAAAAGACAAGCAAGATATGAATAGTAGTTCCTTTTATCCTTTTAAAATTGCCAAAGCTGCAATGGTATTTGAATTTGCGGCCTGCATTCTGACGGCACACAAGTGAGCAACGTTGAAAAAATAATAACAGTTTGGCTGTCATCCAATATTTACATGTACAGCAATATGTTCCTTCCAAATATGAACGCCTTGAATTTGGAACTTGGTCAAAGAGTCGGCAAATTACATCCAGTGCTCCAGAAATCCAGTGGCATACAGTATTTTCTGGTTTCATGTTAACATTTCTTATCTTAGAAGGCATTAATTAACATGATTGTCTGTGCAGCTCCTGCCTATGTGTTTTAACTCTTTCGCTGCCAAGTTTAGGACTGAGCCAACGGCTTTCTTCGGCTCGTTTAGGGCACATTGCGCCCAAACCGAGTCGAGAAAACTCATGACCTGAAATAAAAAATACTGAAAGGGACCACAGGCATGATCTTAATTCAATGGAAGGCATACTTACAAAGATTGTTAATTTGAAAATTCAGGGACGTTTACCTTAACTACTTCAACTTCAGTCGCAGTTGGAGAAAGAGTCAAGTTGACATACCTTATGTACAAATCATCTACATAAAATTTTCATTTTTTTTTAATATTCCTCCGTTTATCTTTCTAATGTGAACATATTGCTTTTGGTAAAGCTACAGTAACTGTTGTGGCACCTTGTTCTTGTCATTCCATAGCACTACAATAGATGAGCTTAACCTTAACTTGTGAATTAATAAAGTTTACACTCACAGTATCCATGGTATGATATTACGGTAAGTTTGTCAAACCCCAATGCCAGAACACTAGCTTAATCTTGCTATAATAGCAAAGATTATAGAATTTGTCAATCTACATTTTGTTGACGTTTCATTATCATGGTGTGTAATTAAACAAATGTAAAGAAAAAGAGTTTCATGCCATTTTGGACGCTTTCATACCAAACGGACCTCGTATAAATCATGACCATTAATAAGGGTTGGTGATTAAATCGACTGCATCTGTATATCTCTAAAACTACCGTAGTCACCCAAATCATGGAGCTAGAAAGAACCATTCCCAAATATACTTGATATAAGTGGTGTGTACTTACAGCCTTGTAAGCTAGTTGGACGTGTTCGTTAACTGCTGGACTAACATTCCCCCCTATCGACATGCTGCAAAGAAGTGTCAATCCTTATTTCAACAGAAATGGCAAAAGGCATTCAAATTGACTCAGTATGTTGGCATGACGAGAGAAAAGGTCTATATTAACAGTTTTTCTTTTGACCATTGTAAAGTGTGCTGCTTCGCTTATACGGTTTGCGAGTGATAATTCAAACTTATGTGCAGTGATTTTTTTCTATCTCCTATAATGGACAGCATTTGACTTTTCAAATAATCAGCAGCTTGTTGCTGCAATACAGGACCCAGAAATATTTCTCAGAATCAGGAAAATATGTGCCAATCAGCTACTTTTATGATTTAAAATGTCAACTTACTTTATTATTGCTTGATGTTTGCACACTTTTCGGTTCACAAACATAACAAATTTTATTCCTTTAACGACCGACATTGTAGTACCAACTCCTAGGAAATCCAGTATTTTGACACTGATCAACCGACATGACCGGCAAATTTTACCAATTATACCTGAAACGTAAACAACATTCACACTCAACGAGTCATTTTGTGGTTACAGCGAAGCACAAGAAGATTGGGAGAAACAGTAAAGAACGGGCTCTTTGCACTTATATGTTTTCCTCTGTTGCTGCTTTGAAGATAATGTGAATTCATGTACAGACTAAAATGCACATGCACAGATGGATGGATGTTTTGACGGATGGATGGATAGATAGATGGACGGATGGTGGATGGATGGCTGGACGGACTGACAGGCGGTCGGGTAGACAGACAGACATCTGGATAGATAGATAGATAGATAGATAGATGGATGGATGGATGGATGGATGGATGGATGGATGGATAGATAGATAGATAGATAGATAGATAGATAGACAGACAGACAGACAGACAGACAGACAGACAGACAGACAGACAGACAGACAGACAGACAGACAGACAGACAGACAGATAGATAGATAGATAGATAGATAGATAGATAGATAGATAGATAGATAGATAGATAGATAGATAGATAGATAGATAGATAGATAGATAGATAGAGTTTATCAAATGGTCCATTGAAACCAAAATGTCCTCAACAATAACTCACCTGCCACATGTGTGCCATGCCCTGTGACGTCAAAATCTAAATCATCTGCAAAATTTCTTCCCTGGATGAACATAAAAAACGCCAAAACCACCCAATAAGACGTACACAAGGAATGGATATAACGGGTTAGCTTTATACGTAAAGGCGCTTTCTTTGTCCCCATTTGCCACTCACTACATTAATTGTGTGGGGGTGATGAGAGATTTAATTTGCTAGAAAACTTGTTTGGTTTCTTCCCGGGGGTTTGGAGAAAATGCCAGGGTTGACTAAAGCCTTTGATGTATTCCTATTTGTTTATTTATGATAACTTATCGGATAAGATGAGCAATGGATAGACCTGCCACCCGTCGCAATTTAAAACGATAGAAATATTCATTTTTTTTTTTTGGGGGGGGGGGGGTTGTGTCATTTATTCAAGTCAGTTTTTTTTTTCTTTTTAAATTGTATTGTCAACAGAATGTGTTTGTTTCTTTGAGAGTGTAATTTTACCTCACTGGAAAAGCTAAGTGCAGTCTAATTATGCACTGCCCAGTTGAGCAATACATAAATAGATACTCCCCTTTTCAGATATACTGCAGCCACTGACTACTAGCGCTATGAAAAAAAAACCATAGCATTTTGATCTGGGCTTATCAGGATAATGCAATCTACTGACCACAAGACGAACCATCCTCACAGGCAACACAGCAGACAAATAGATTGTAGTTTTGCAGTCCATTTGTAATTTAAGTAAATTCTATAACCAAGGAAGATCTCAGAAATCAACATTGTCACATACTGTTAACTTTGTGTATATGTAAAACTAAACGTCAATGCAGATCTCAGCAATTAACATCAGTGACACATGCTGTTAACTTTGAGTATATCTAAAATCAAAGTCATTCCAGATCTGAGTAATTAGCATCAGTGACACATACTGTTAACTTTGTGTATATATAAAACTAAAAGTCATTCAAGATCTGAGTGATTAACATCAGTGACACATACTGTTACCTTTGAGGACATATAAAACCAAAAGTCATTTTAGATCTAAGTAATTAACCTCAGTGACACATAACAATAATAATAATAATAATAATAATAATAATAATAATAATAATAATAATAATAATAATAATAATAATAATAACAATAATGATGATGATGATAATAATGATGATGATAATAATAATAATAATAATAATAATAATAATAATAATAATAATAATAATAATAATAATAATCATCATCATCATCATCATCATCATAATTATAATTTATCTTGTATAGCATTAAAATCTATGGTAACCATGCTCTAGAACGCTGTAAGTACAAAAGACAATATGATTACTTTTTACGAATAATAACAAATACTGCTAACTGTGCATTTAAAACTTAAAGTCATTGTTTTTGATGTCATGACAGGGAGAAGTTCTTGTTAACAGTCATAGCAGCTATCATTTATTCATTACTGTTCACATGACATAATTAAGTCAAAAATGGAGTAGCCATAAAAGTTCACTAGTTGGTCTTAATTGCTACATGAAGAGGCAGTTACCCAGCAAGTTACCCTGAAATTGTATGATATAGCCATCTTGACGCGAAACAATATTGCGACCGGGAGTGAAACTTTATAAGATAATTGTCATCTTACTCATGGTCTCTGCTATATTCTGCATGGGAGCTTGAAGACTTGCAATAATCATGATAGGCACAGGCAAACTCGCTTTGCTATATTCAGATCAGAGTGGCAGGTTGAACGACATAAATATTCAAGTCTTTATTCAGGTTTTTCGATTAGTGTCATTAGTGATATG
This sequence comes from Hermodice carunculata, assembly GCA_964020975.1. NCBI lineage: Eukaryota > Metazoa > Annelida > Polychaeta > Eunicida > Amphinomidae > Hermodice > Hermodice carunculata. The sequence continues at coordinate 75,773,648 of OZ026617.1, forward strand.
TTATTGTTGGAGCGACAACCTGGAGATTGACATACTGCGTCACTTCAGCATATTTTTACAGATCAATGATTCCATGAGATAAAACCGCTTAGTAAAATCGTTTGTTTACTTTGCTTAACATCAAATGATGTCCAGGATGAGCACAAAACTATGCAAGCAACTCCAATGACGTCTTTGTGAGCACTAATCATCGTGGTTGTAATACACCCTACGTCAATGTGTAATTCATCACTCACCCAGTATGTCCGACCATACAAATCTTCGTGCATGCTATAGATCCCCCTGTTTTGGTAGACGTGAAAACTAGTTTGCTGTAGGTATTTCAATTCGTTCAACAAAAGTTACTATATATGACCAATGGAATATTTTTTTTTAATAAATTAAAAGCGTCAGTATAGCGTATGTATCGGCACAGAGTACGATTTTTCTGCGGTGGTGTAGATATTTCAGTGCATGATAGCATAGTTGGTTTACATCAATGATATTAACATATGCTGCTGACCGATAATTATTTCGGTTATCTTCATATTTCTTTTTGTGTATTATTAAATTGAAAACAAAGCTTTTCTTTCCCGTAAAATGGCATTAATTGGTTCAATATTTGAATTAGCTTAATGTCAATCAGGTACTATATTTTCATAATATACGGCATGAAACTTACGTATCCAAGATATAAACGTCTACTTTGCTGTCATTTTTTGGCGGCGAACCTGCATCAGAAACAAAATAAATTTGTTGCCAGCATACACACACACACACACACACACACACCTGATGTCTACCATCTCAACAGTGACTTTCGCATGATGCATGTTTATTTCGTTTATGTCGTGAGAAATATTTTACCTTGTTCTTTCGGGGCGCATAAATCTAAGAATGGAAAAAGGATATGCTTCAACTGTAAAAAAAGCAGTTTTCTTTGTCAAACGCCAAAATTAAAGTTTATCTCATTTGGGTTCTTGTTACTATGCAACCCAGCCTTATACTCTGTTCTGTACATTAACTATATGTTATCCGTGCTTTAGATGCTATAACAGTACACTGCATAGATTTACCGGCTTATACAATATTTTGTGACAGATTGGCAGTCGGCAATAGGTTTCATTCAACTTAGTGTCAACATCACGTTTATAGCCATGCTTACAAGTAAACATCAAGATAAAGAACTGTTTTGTATTCTCAGTGATCTTGTATGTATAGAAACGTGGCCAGACACTTACCAGGATATATTAATGTTTTGTCCAAAGGTAGTTTCCTTTGGTCTAGTCTGTCTAATCCCTAGAAACAGATTAAATTTAGTATTGTACAGTTCTAAATTTGATATTGCTATAAAATTGAGAGAGGAAGTAAAAAATTATTAGCAGAAAAATATCATATTGTTGTATGTACATTGTATGCCGATTCACAGAATACAAACATAGCATTCGTATAAGAGAAAAAAGACACAAAGTGCAACTTCCATACACTGAGAACACCTGCTATGCCAATAATAATGCAGCATCTTAAAGTAGGCGTGATCAATAGTACAAGAGAAAGGTTTATTGACATTTACCCATCTTTCAGGCACGTGAGCTTTCAGACATCCGTGGCTTTTGCGACCAACACAACGAGCTGAAGCTTCCCAAAAGAACTGGCTTTCTTCAATGTAACGTACATATGGAGTACGGCGTAGAGCGAAAAGTCCCCTAAAAAACAACAAACGTGTTAAAGTTAAACGAATCACCGTGTACTCCTTTTTTATAGGCAGGCACTTTTTTGTGGCAAAATCCAAAGACTGGACTATAGTTTAGAATGCCATAATATGTTCATTGATAATTCATTTTCAAGTTATGATAATCCTTTTGTAACAAAAAAGAAAGGGTTGTCTAAAATTAGAAAACCATGGATTGCATCTGGTCTACTTACATCAATTAATGTTAAGATAGGAAGATATCATTTAATGTAAATGTACTCAGGCAGGTCAACGCGTATGTTGTTGATAATCAAAGCAAGAAATCAATGATGATGGAATGTGTAAGCACTTTAATGCATACTTTGTAAAGGTTGAACAGACTGTATCTGACTCAATCAGGTTATTCCATGAAAAAAAGTTAAATATCCATAGCCTCATATTTCCAAACAGGTCATAAATTAACTCACTCAGACGTCCATCTAATATTCTTTCTTCATATAGTTTGTTTCAGATAATCTGATAATTGTTTCCTATGTTACTTTAATATTATAGTATTATACAACATGTCACTCGTGTTAGTGCATCTTGTGTCACAGATTTTTAAGCATTTCAGTTGGTAGGCAGCCATACATAGGGTTACGTTCATGCCACCATTTTTATTTTTTATTTGTTTATACACACTCTATGTATACCAGGAGAATAAACACCATTCATTCTATCACAGATACACCATGAATTTGAATAAAGATAGGATAAAAATTATCCATGCCAATATGTGTCCAAGCCCACAGAGTGACACATGCTGTATCTTCATGACAACAATTACTTAAATATTACATGTATTTTGCTGAAAATTAAGAATGATACAAGAAAGTGTTGCTCGTTACGTCCGTGAAACAAAACTCTATATTGCAGATTGTGGTTCTCTTTTACCAGATTTACTTGGATTGTGTACGTTGCAGTCCCTGGAGATGTCCATATAATCCCACCTTTTATTTGTCCGCACTTCCCATACAGTGTCAACGTCTGTGAAGCCACTGGCTTTTGTCCGGAAAGAAAAAAGACTCAAACCCGTGTATCTGGTTGCACGATTGATAACTAAAACATAATATAACACAGTATCGGGTATGAAACAGCAGCAAAAAAGATTTCGACATGGAAGGTCACAGCACAGGGGGATGCTCTCCCCTCACGGTTATCTATCTATCTATCTATCTATCTATCTATCTATCTATCTATCTATCTATCTATCTATCTATCTATCTATCTATCTATCTATCTATCTGTCTGTCTGTCTGTCTGTCTGTCTGTCTGTCTGTCTGTCTGTCTGTCTGTCTGTCTGTCTGTCAGTCTGTCTGTCTGCCTGTCAGTCAGTCTGTCTGCCTGTCTATCTATAAATCTGGCTAGCTAGCTGTCTGTCTGTCTTTCTGTCTTTCGGATCTATCTATCTATCGATCCATGCATCCGTACGCTATCTTTCTATCTATCTATCTATCTATCTATCTATCTATCTATCTATCTATCTATCTATCTATCTATCTATCTATCTATCTATCTATCTATCTATCTATCTATCTATCTATCTATCTATCTATCTATCTATCTATCTGTGACATGCTCCCTGTCGGAGATGTCCACGATACAGACGTGAATTGCGTCCTTTCTTGCATGCAGCGAGGATACATGTACACCACGGTACATATATATATATATAAACATGTATGTACGCATGTATGTATGTACGTAGTATGTATGCATATTTGTTTGTCTGTATGTGTGTATGTACATGTATGTACGTACGTATGTATGTGAGCATGTATGTATGTATATATGTATGTATGTATGAAACTTATTTATTTCATTCATTGTACATCATATACCGTCTCAACGTCACAATCATCACTTTAATCATTTCCATCCACAGGAACCGAACGAAAATAATCGAAAAAGTCAGTATGACTTCGTTTGCCATTTTGGTAAAATACAACGTGCATGTGTACATGTCTTCATATTTTAGTCCCACCTCCCTTATTTGTGTGATTTGTGAAGTACATGATGCCTACTGATTTCGATTTTTGTGTTTTTAGTTTCTGTGTGTATCCTTTTTTAAGGGTATTTTTTAAGGGTATTTTTTACGTATCTCTCTTTGCTGAATAAAATTGATCGAACGGTTAAAAGGCAAATGATAATGGAATTATGACCCGTAAGGACTGGCATAGGTTTTGTGCGTCCTGTATGTTGGACTCCTTATGTTCCAGCATCGCAAAATTTAGTTCAGTGATACAACACAACAATATGCATGGTGTATGAACTGCTACGTTTACAATGGTATTCAAATTGAACACTTTATATTTGTGTCACTCAATATCAGTAAAAAATTATAATCAATCCAGACAACATCTGATAGAAAGTCAAAATTCTTGTCTCAAAGCAGTGTGTGGTCCAAATCTATGGACAGGTGTCATGCCAAGTCATTGTTTCTTAAATAAAGAAAAACAGTCAAGCCATTATATCACACACTGGCTGGTGCAGTTCGGGTAATAATTATACGGAAATGTTCCAGGACACTTTACCTTTTGAGATAAAGCAAAATACGAGCTTTTTATCTTCTTTATTCTTGTGTGTGTGCGCGTGTGTGTGTGTGTGTGTGTGTGTGTGTGTGTCTGTGTCTGTGTGTGTACAGTGTACGTGTGTGTGTGTGTGTGTGTGTGCGTGTGTGTGTGTATGTGTGTGTTTAATCATCAGACATTGGTTCAAAATCTGATTTAAATGACAGCAAGATGTTATGTGTTAAAATAAAAACATTCAATCAAACCGCAGAAACTTGAAATTTGTTAGGTTTTGCACCGCAAACATTGTATAAATTGCAACAGAATGATTGTTACGATAATACATGTTGTTAACTGAAAAACACGCATGAACAATGTTTCCTTTGTTTTATTCATATTATCAAATATTCCACACACACACACACACACACACACACACACACACACACACACAAATAAAATCTCTGGGTAAACTATTATGTGCCTCTGTAACATTTTCGTACAGTGTTATTTCAATATACATGTACAGGGGCAGCTAACATCACCCAAGCATATACGTTACGTCACTGGTGACGTTTAGGAAAGAGAGCATATAGATTAAGATTTTTACGATGGTGAACTATACATGTACCTTTGCCTACAACGCAGACCGGAGTAGACAAAGTACGCAGCTTGGACCTGCTTTAGTGGCAAAGTATACCTTTCCTGAAAGCTAACGAACTAGATATTTTGTTCACACGATGGTTTCAGTCCCTTATTAATAGCGGTGACTCTTCGGCCCAGGTTTCAATGCAAATGCATGGTAGAGTTGCGTGCTGCCTATTGTGTGCATATGGTAATTAATCAGATTAGATTGGCGACTCTCAACAGTCTGGACGCCTTGTTCTCGTCCCAACGCCAAAAACAAAACAAAAAAAAACAAAAAACAAAAAAAAAAACAAAAAACAAAAAACAAAAACAAAAAATCTTGTCAGGGTTGTAGAGGCACCTGAGCGATCAATCAAGTCAGTTCCATGAATATTGACCACAACTAAACAGGACCAGGAAAACCAGTGGGAATAACCACGACACCACAAGTTTCCATCATGTTGTATACAGCATGATGACAATATTAATGTTCTGATGTCAGATGGCGGCAATTGATACATAACTAATATAAACAGTACATCATCACAATTAATGACTTATATCGATCCAGCTCAAACAATTTTGAAAATAGGGACTTCAAATCTGCAGCACACTTAACATTATCCAATAAATAAAAAGTCGTGTCTAAGGTGTTTAGACCTTAATCCCATTTTTGTCACCAGTCGCCTCGAGGTAACTATCCTTTAATGTGTCATCATTCTAGCTTCAAACACCAGCGTCTCGGAAAGGAAAACAAATATTTAAAACGTGAGGCCCGTTTTTTTTTATGTGTAGTGTGTTCTACATTTTGCCATTAATTTGATGCCGAAATATGTGGCAATGCAGAAGGTGAATCAAACATTTATATCAAAGAAGAGCGATCTTTTTTCACTTTTTTATCATTGCTGTGAAAATATTGCTGCAAAGGAACATAACGGCAGTGCCATATAACGCCAATCAGTTTGTACGCTATAGGCCGATATATTTTATTTCAGTTTAAATGGGTTTACTGCATACAGATGTAAAGTATTCGTCAGAGCTAAGATAACTGGTAACATAATGTATATGATTATTGATTTCGCTAGGGACATAGACAGTACGTGTTGTTTTTCTGGTACAAACTCAAAACAACATAGCTCCCGCAATGCAAGAAATACATGAAAATGGAGAGGAGGAAACATACCTGTCAGTCTATGGGTATTTCTTTCTAAGACCACGATATATTTCCCGTGCACCCTCATCGAACTTGGTGCCACGGCCAACGGCGCTGCAAATATCATTGCAAACATTAAGGAGCAATACGGCAGTCCCTGAAGTCATTTTATTTATCTGCCCTCATATCAGCATGCTATATCAAGCAGTTTACCAATTTTGATCACCAGCATCCCTTGGATATCAGCACTATTTTTATGCCGTACACACATTACCTTAAAAGCTTTCCTTTATCTTGTAAACAATTGAATTTGAAAGAAATTTAATGGAAATCATTGACCGAATAATGATAACTTCATTTTGATCGGTGTATATTAATCATCAGTCTTCCTACAGAGAGGTTGGATGCCCTTATCAGACTAATTAGCACAAACAAATATCAGGGAATTGATCAAAGCTACATGTAAATCGTGAGCCGAGCTGGCCTTTGCGGTACTTCTAGCAGGAGCTGGTTCTATTTCAAAAGAACACAATCACGACAACCAGAGCAGAGGTCTGCAAGTGGTACCCTTGCAAGACAAAGTATATCAAAAAACGTACAGCGTTTATGTGCATTATGGCACTACTGTGGGAAAAACACAGAGGCTGAGGTCTTCATAGGGCTTCTCAGCCCGCTCGGTCCTTCAAATGTAAAAAGAACCAAACTGCATGCAGCTTGATTTAAATGCATACAGTAAACTCAATTCTATTGCATTAAACGCTCCTGACTGCCAAGGGAAGTGTAATGTACGTGGTAACAAAATTATTGTGCATTATTCTGATATCTAAATATTTATTCCAGCAGAGGAGGCTATATATCTGTTCTGATCCTACTCTTGCCACAGGATTTTGGGGCGATATCAAGTCATGTATCTGTGGTATGATATATGTTAGGTGAAAATTCCCAGCCGTCGGTTAGAGTCATCGGTTGGGCAGGGTTTTCTTCACAAATTTTGAGCCAGCTAGCCTCATTTTTTAAACCAGCAGGCTAAACCGACGGTTCAGTTGAGCTATGCCTATCTCTGGTACTATTCCAAAGGTACCCAAAAACTTAGACCCTTGCCACACCAGACAAATATCTCGGGTTCAGTCCGAGATTAACTTGAGAAACCCTGCCTCACGGTTAAATTTTACCCTGGAATGATATCGAGTTGATGTTCCAGGCAAACCCTGGATGATGAGGTTTCAATGCGAGATCTTGACTCGGGATGGGCTCCACAGGGGGTGTATCTGGTAACAATGACCTGGCTAATGGGATAAACAGCTGCCCTTTGACATCAGCTCAGGACATTCCTGACCTGTCTTGGGTTAATATCTACAGTGTGGCCACAACAACCCGAATGCAGCTGGAACCACCCCGGGATATCAGACTGTAGTGTGGCAAGTTCTCTCGAATTAACTTGCCCCGGGTACTTTCCAAATCATTATCCCGGGTCTATCCCGGGTCTAGTGTGGCAGCAGTATAACTACCACATGTCACATTGATTGTGGCAGGAAAATATAACAACATAAACGTATCACATATCTGTGATTAGTCGCAACTGCAGCAACATAATCGTTTGTCACATAAAGCAAACCAGAGTATGGTGTAACATCTGATATCGACTTGATGCTGGAGAATATCTGAACTAAAATACCTGTACCTTTTAACCAGAGCAACTTAATCAATGTAGTAGAATCTGAATACATAAAGATTAGATTTTAGTAGGAATGTAATTTACTTCTAGATACATGTATACAGAACTGGGTATGTGGTTTGACGGTGTTAAGATAGGAATGGTCTATTTATAAATTTGGTCGTGATTAGAGATTCTATTGTATCGTTAAATGAATCAATAAACATAAAAAATACCAAAATTTTTTCATGGTCCAATAATGATCTGTGTAAACATAAGTGTATGTAGAACGGGTCAGCTTACCCAAGCCATTTTCTTTTTGCCATTGTATCTGTTGGGACCTTCCGCCGCCTGGTGGCAGAGATAGCACACACAGTAAAATGAGCCAACAGGGGACTCCAAGGACTGTCTTATGGATCCCGAGCATCAAGCTCCCTACAAATGTATTATCATCGGTATTATACACACACACACACACACACACACACACACACACATATATATATATATATATATATATATATATATATATATATATATATATATATATATATATATATATATGTGTGTGTGTGTGTGTGTGTGTGTATATATATATATGCGTGTGTGTTATACTGCTAACATTAATTGGTTTTACTTTTCTGAACAGACAAAACGGTAAAACCTTCATTGTATGTTGTATTTAAAGATGTACTATTCCAAAGTGTATTTGACAGTTACAGGTAGCATCTGCCATCTTTTTATTCATCCCTGAGGGTAATGTAATCTGTCGCCCTTCAGAGAAGGTATGTTTTATTTTCTGAGGGCTACTGTCGGTAGGTAGAAATTTGTGCTAGCCTTGGTCTCTGATGAGGAAGGGGAGCCGTGTTCTTATTCATACACTCTAATAAATCATTCAAACCAACTGCACTCTATGTCCATAATGTCTTCATCTCTCGAACGTTCATGAGCCTTGAGATGGGCGCCCAGCTGGCAGGCTATCACACATCTGTTCCTGGTTGCTTGCGTCTTCTGCTTATTCCTCTTTTTTCCTTTTTTTTTGCGTGAGGGGGGGGGGGGAGCTTCCAACAATGATCTACAGATGGTACTTTCTGTGAACGACTATGAAACGCATATCCAGGCTGCATTTTCCTTGCCTCATGGGAGGCTCACATGACCACTATGCCGTGTTTTTGTTCCTGGAGTGAGGTGGGTTTTTTTTGTTTGTTTGTTTGTTTGTTTGTTTGTTTTTTATTTTTGTTTTTGTTTAATTTTTTGTTCTTTGTTTTTGGTTTTTGACCCACGTGCTGATGGCTTTTTTATACAGGAACCATTGTTCAGTGTGTCGAGGTTTCTATGCACACTAACTTTAAATTTTCATTCTCCTTTCTTGTTATGGTGGAGTCTAGCACTAGACGAAAAAATTCCTCCATTACTTTCTCATCATACATATCTTGTGTTAGTACATCAACCGTGCCATCTACATATCAACCCAAAACACTTATGTTGACATAAATGTAGCCAGCGTCTTGTTCTTTAGGTTTCCCATGAAAAAGATTGGCAACAATTGCAATGACAGTCTGTGGCAGCTCTGTGAGTCTATAACTAGACGTCTACATTGTACGTGAAGTGCTGCATGTGTTTCTTAAACACACTTTCAATCGCCGTGTCAGAGATATCATATGAAATAAGGCACTCCTCATGGTCCAACCGTATATTCGGCATTTTCTGTACTTCTCCCACACAAACAAAAGTATCTATCGGCAAAGGGTTCTGTACGTTTCGAAAATAAGTGTGTGGACTAAATTCTCTTTAGCCTGATTATTGACTTCTCTATCGTCACCTTTAATGAGAGATACAATTGGTCCTGCTTCAGTTTTTCAAGTCGCTGTGGTATGGCAGCTGCATCCAGCTCCAGTAAATATAAATTTTACATTTACCTCTGACATGTATGGTCTTTGAAAAAACTCCCAACATTTTTAATAATGCTAAAATGTTAGACACACAGACAGCTCTATTTTCTATATTAATTTTCTATTTGCTTTTACTTTTTCCTTTTGCTTTTGCTTTTTAATTATTATAATGAATGAAACCATTGCCGTTTCAAACAAATTTGTGCTCCACACTTGACAAACATAGGGAGGTACGGTCGTTTCACTAACTTTCGGTGGGGCTGAAAATGACTATAAGTCGTAAGCAGTAAGGTTCCAGCATCCAAAATTAATGTATTATATCTCCTTTCCAGATCTTATACAGGGAAGAATGTGTTTTTGGCCCTTCCGAATACACCTAAACTGAACACTTAGATATATTCAGGAAAGTTATTGTCTTTAGAGATAGAACAAGAATTTTGCGCAATATGATGACAAGTTATTTACACAATATAATGTGTTTTATGTACATCACACCCCCTTTCCCTCATTCAGACTCCGTCAATAAGAATCAGGCACGCCTTGGGTAGCTAGTCTCCCCGTTTATTGTAACTTCAGCCCCGAGGTAAAACAGAAACAGACATCATAATCAGGCGCGCGACTTTGACCATGAACAGCCTGGGTTGGAAAGTAGTTTTAACTTATTTCCATTTGATAAATGATTTAGCAAATTGGTAGTATAAAATATAAGGACCGAAATGACAACTACTTCTATTAGAGTCTGAGATATATTTCTTTCGGTTGACCGGTGTCGCATTTATAACAGCCCTGCCTCCAGCAATTTCTGGAAGTGTTACGCCAATGGCAAAATTCCAATTCTGACCCTTTTGTGCTCGTGAAATAGCTTTGAAGTACCGCTGTTGACTATATTGATAGAAGGTCTTAAAACGTAACCATCAACCTAAGTTCACCAATTATTACGCAATTCATTCCGTCCGTATCCAGCAACAGACGTCCGGCGCTCTATTTGTTCAACATACTTTTCCACTCATCGTGCCTACAGACAATTTTTTCCCCACGAAGTATGTATGTGGCTATAATTCTATCTTTTGTGCGTGATATTCCTTACCCAATTTTAATGGTGTGAAGTTAAGGGAAATGATACCGGTTGTTCGAAAGTTTCAAGTAAAGTGTTAAAAGCAGCAGTATCTTTCTCCATGCTAAACATTACAAATAAGGGTATACCAAGGTTACCATATTATGATTACATGTATGTACAGGTTGTCATACGTATAGATAAACATGATCAGCGGTTCACGCATGATGTACAGTTAAAGCACCAAACATTACTGTATGTTAAATGCAATTTTCAAGCTCCTCACCTTTCTCATGTAGATTCAAAATGAAACATCGCCTTTCCCAAGACAAATCTCTGCTACCAATATCTTCCCTAGAAGCTTATAACCATGTTTGCATTAAGTAGATATGGCGTTGTGACCCGAATAACAATTTAGGTAGACATACTTTTACAGAAAATTCAGCGTGTATCAATGATGTCTTATGGCTATATTTTAAAACCCCACAGGCAAACTTCAGGTGTTGACTTGTGAAGAGAGTTTCTTGACTCACCAACATAAAACGACTAGTCTATCGTATGTAAGATCTGCTTGTATAAGGCGGCATGACTGCGTGATCAATAGCCTGTTATTCAGCTAAATAAATATACATTGCCCAGGACATGAAATGTAGATTTCGACCAAAGCGATCACATCCATTCAAAAACAAACCATTGAAATGAAGCTCAATTCTACAGTATTTGATTCACTCAAAATATTTAAGTGAATGATAGAAAATATACAGCAAAGGGAGCAAGCGTGCCTATATCAGCATTACACAGGGATCCCTAGTATCAACGTTATCTTGCCTATTACGGTGCTCATCATATTTATCTTCAGGGATTTTTCAATGAAGTTGTTGTCATATCATCTTAGGAAGGAGAATAGTATCAATTAAAGGAATTTTTCACGTCACGGTAACTTTAAAGAGCATCAAACTTTAGTTACATAGAGCTAATTTACACATAACGATATCAGCACTGCAGTGAACGACAGCTAAAATATCTTATCCTCTAGAAAAAAATATCTCTTAGACAGTAGTATCAAAAATCCCGCGAAAGCCCCTGCTCCCTCAAAAGTAATAATTCATAAAAACAAAGAAAGAAACTTAAAACGAGTGTGCTTTATTTTTATAATACTTACAGGCAATGTAGGCATTTTACACTCGACTTTGCTATTCACTCACGGTACGATGTATGTATGTATGTATGTATGTATGTATGTATGTATGTATGTATGTATGTATGTATGTATGTATGCATGCATGCATGCATGAATGTATGTATGTATGTATGTATGTATGTATGTATGTATGTATGTATGTATGTATGTATGTTTGCATGTATTGTATTTGTATCTGTTCATCCAGAACCACTTTCCTGGTAGTCATTTCCCTATTCCGTATTCCAAACTCTCCATACATTTTAAGCAAACCTATCACAGTCTAACCTATGCATATATGGGAGTATTATTGTCAGTTTTTTCTGTAGAATGTTGACGCAGGCTGTATTAGCCCAAATAAATTAAAGGGTCTTCAGTGGGTAACTACTCAGAACATGTGTTGGAGCCTCTACCCGTACATGTCTCTGAGTAGCGGCTCCTCATGTTAAGTTAAATACTCAGCAAAGACAACCCACATAGTAATGAACAAATACATTTGCGTGTCAACGCATTAGCAAAGTATGGGAAGCTTTGCTTAGAAATGCAGAGCTGGTATATGAATAAAGAATACCCGTGAAACCAAACACAATAACTGAATTTGTATGATACAAGTTCAGACAAGAATAATTTGACTTACCATTGAACCAGTATGCACGCTTTCTAACTGGATAGCTTACCTGCCGGTGTATAACTGAAGTAGAAATAGACTGGGACATTATATTCTGTCTCAGTGATTATAAAATAAACAGTTACAGGTAGACCACCTGTACAAACCGAGAGGAATTCTAACAAGTGCTGTAACATTGGACATCCTGCACCAGGAAAGTAAAACAAACTCCATGATGACACCTACTGCTCTCTTTGAATGTCTTTGAACAAAAAAAAAACTCTTTTTCGCTCCCAACCCTGAGTCAATGTATCAACATGATGTGTCCGGTGTGTGACATATATCAGAAAATACTGTCAAATTTGAGTAATTTTTGACATCGAGTAAATGTGTACTTAAGCATGTCAGAAAAGAATCAAAGTCATTAGCATTTACGATAAAAGCATGTTATCAAAATATGACCTTTTTAAACCAGATTAAGTACAATTAGGCAAACCTGGAACTGTTAGCAAGCTGCTTGTTACCAATAGTTCCTTGGGGTTTAACCTGACAGAAAACAAGTGAGCGTAAAAATGTCTGATAGGCGAATATTAAAATAGAATGATGCCAAAAAGTTAAGATTAAGTAGAAAAACAGGCAAGTCTAAACCTTTGAAAGTATTGAAGCTAAACTTTCTAAAAAATCTCTGGGTATTTACAGCAGAATTTGTAGAAATATTTGATCAAAAGTACATCTTTGAATCCTTTTGACTCAAGTTTATTGTAAATATATGCGGTTCCAGATACAAAGTCCTGAATTTTAAAACAAAGACGGCCAAAGCACAAAATTTGTGACTAAAATGTATTGTATCCAATAGGTTCCGAAATATTATTGTCAGGGAAAGTATAGTTTACTTCAAAGTTAATCGCGTCAATTTTGTGATAGACTTTAATGCAACACCTGTCATTAGTGACCCGATTATCCAAGTCTAGGAGCACATCTCTGAGACCATCTGAATCGATCCCTTCCAAAGGAACATCGTTTCAGTAAATTTCTTCAGCCATTTTACCGAAATTCTGTACATTTACACATGCAATGTCACCAAGATGCCTTGCGTTGTTTGATAATTTTGTAGGCATCCAAAGTCCTTTTTCATCAATATATATATGTTTGTACGTACGTACGTATGTATGTATGTATGTATGTATGTATGTATGTATGTATGTATGTATGTATGTATGTATGTATGTATGTATGTATGAATGCATTTATGTACGTGTAAATGCAGAAATGATATCAGATCATACAAATGCACAGATGCGGAAGAGAACATATTAAAGTGATTCCGATTTGCTTAAATGAACATGGGAGATAGGATGTGGACCAAGAATATTTTGAGCCACTAGTCACGAACACATCACATAGATAGAGATTTGAAATTCTAATGAGGTCAAATGTTTTTGGATAACATCCTTTAAACACAAATGTCTATCAAAAGTTTGCGTCAATACGTGAAAGTATAAATGCCATATACCCAAAATGCCTCGTGTGTCTCATTCCCTTGTTTGAGACCTTCGTAAATATGATTAAAGTAAACAAAGATACATTGACTATACAGACAGTCATAATGTTTTGGCACCAGGGCAGGAAATGCGCATGTGCCAATCGATTCCTATTAATTAAACCTGGAAGCTTTTGATTGTGTCATCTTCAGTGTGAGGTTAAAAAATCATTGGTTGGCATTAATCATGATTACCAGTCGAGGCTGGCGTGCAACAGGGCTCCGTTCTTGGGCCTCTTTTGTTCCTAGTTTACATCAATGACATAGTTGATGATGTTACCTGCGATATCAGACTTTTTGCCGAGGATACGTGTTTTTTTGAATCATTAATAATCCGGAGGCATCTACTACTCATATTAACACTAATCTCGGCAATCTGAATAATTAGGGCAGACTTTGGCGTGTTTCCTTTAATGCTCTCAAGTTGCTTCCTCTCCTGTTTACGTGTTAGTGCAACAAAGTAGATCATCCAACGTTATATCTTGGTAACTTCGCAATACCCGACACTGCAATGTCACACTCATTTAGGTGTAACACTATCCCACAACCTAATATGGCATCCGCATATCAACTGCATTGTCACTAAAGCTAGCAAGCGCCTCTCACTCCTGAAACTACTCAAAGTTAAACTCTCCAGGAAAACTCTCGAAAAACTTTATCTCACTATGATTCGCTCTGTTGTGGAGTATGGCTGCGTTCTTTTTGATAACTGTATCCAAGAACTGTCTGACCTGTTGGAAGGGTTACAGTATGAAGCCGCCAGAATTTGTACTGGAGCTATTAAACGCACTTGCAGTGCTCGTCTATTGGCACAAGTTGGGTTGGGGCCACTACACACACGGAGAAAATTCTTCAAATTAGTACTTCTATACAAAATACTTAAAGTGGAAATCTGAAGTTGACACATTTGGATCCCCTCTAATCACTTTTTCATATTTTTGGATTGTTTGATACTTAAACTGCAAGCCCCGAAAACCGCAGATGCGTGAACATAAAATTTATATGAGAAAATTGATCTCAAAACTTTTGTTTACACTGAAAAGTTTAAACAGTGCCCGTCACATGGGTTTGTTTGCATGGGCATGATAATGAACGATGTCATTGTTTGCACAGTCATTACGCCATGACTCCTGGAAACCAATTGAGCCATTGGCAAGGGTCACTCACGGGAAACTACTAGCCGTGGAGAAAAGAACGGCCCCGTTCAGACTAATCACTATCATTGTTCTGATAACTTTGAAATTCTCTATCAATGTAAAAACAAATTAGCACAATCCACTTATTGGTCCCCAAATATGGAAAGCCACATGTGAACCCACATGCAAACAAGCCAAGTGTGGTGTTCCCAAGTTACAAAAGTCGAGATTTAAGTCACAAAATATACTTTTTTAAATGACAACACCACAGAGGTAAAGCTACAAGTTCATTTCACACAATAATTAAAACACAGGACAGAAGAAAGGAGTATGTGTCATATTACAGCCAAAAATGTGTAAGAATTGGCAACTTTTTCTTTCAATGCGATTTTCTCGAAACCATTCTGCTCCACCTCTGCAATTTGTCTCTCGCCTCACAAACGTACGAATTGCCCTATCACATTAAAATCAACGGACATCAAAAGAAAAATATCATATCCAGGAGCAGTTCCCAGGGTTTTTTTTTTCTGACAACCCCTTCTGTGACTTTTGGAGCAATTGATAGAAAGAAAATGAACAACCTATCAGAATTAAATTTAAAAAATTATAACTTTTTATTTAATAGTATGCTATTTCAGTACTAACCATCGAATTCGATCCTGGACATGGATATATATATATTTAATTTTATTTTCTTTCTGATTTCACCTTAAAAACAAAACCAAACAAAACAAAAAACAATCTTGTGCGACTTCAGCATGAAAAATGTGAAAATCGTATTAAGTCAGAAAGAATGCTATAAAAGTTCAAAAAATTCCAATGCTGCAATACAAAAACCTATGGATACAATCTACGGATATGTAGTAATAAAAAAATATATAGGTTAAATGTACTTGTGAAAAAAATAAATGGGTAATATCGATCAAGTTGCCAGTCTCACTGCGCACTAGCCTCACAGCTTCCACCTTAACAAACCTTCTCCGTGATATCAATGTGACCTTATACCTAATTGTGTTCTTGTACAAGCTCGTCGTCCATGAAGAAATCCTTCAGAACTCCAACCAATAAAATGTACAACTGACCGCTTCTACACATCCTTTCTCCCATCATCTATCAGACTTTGGAATGATCTCCCGCCTGCTAAATGAGAAGCACATTCACTCTCAAACTTCAAACTAAAATCGAAAAAACTTCAATTTTTCCAACAAGTAATTCCTTCATATTTTTGTCAATAGGCCACTTTGTAAATATTATTCAGATAACTCCGCCTGGGTCAGTCTAAATTAAACCCACATCTTTTTAACATAAATATTGTACCATCAGCAGCCTATTCCTGTAGCCACCGAATCAAGGATACGTTTCATTTCTTTTTTCATTGTCCTCTCTACAACCCTCAATTGTGTAAGCTCTTGAATGCTGGTGTCAACTTGCTTGCCCCAGGTGTAAATCCAAAATTGTTGATTGATCTCGTTAGAGACAGACTTTTGAAAATAAAGCTAAATGGCAGTACGGATCTTTCAAATGGACAGAATGTTAATTTTTTTTCTGCAGTACATACATTTATCATAAAATCGAGACGTTTCAATTATTGATATTGTTTTCTTAACTGCTGCTTGGTATTATACTGATGATAAAAGCAAACAGACTCCTTGCGATGTCCTGTTTTTCGTGTACATACTATGTGTGTCAATGCATGTACTGGAGAACCTTCAGATTAGTTGCTTTGTAACTATTAGGCGAACCAGTTCATTAGATAAATATGCTTATAATACAATACAATCTGGCGATGTATATGATGATGTTATGTGAGTCTTTTGTAACCCGCCGTTAGAGTAGTATGGACGAAAGCTTCTACATGAACTTAGAGTTGTTATCAATTAAAACAACAATCATATCAAACAAAATTGCGTATCACTTTATTGCTCAGATTTCTGATTGGTACATAACACGCGATGTGTTTATATGCGTTGTCCACATTGGATCCAGTGGATTATTGTAGTTTTCTAGTACCGACTCCGTAGCACACCACTAACATATCTTGCAGTACCATCTTGAGATATATACGTTCTGCCACATGTATCCATGTGCCCTTTATATGCACGATGAACCAGTTATCGGTAGGCTAAGTCGTGCGGTTTGTAAAAGGGCAGCAAAATGCGTCAGTGACCATGGATGGGAAAATTATTGTTATAAATCAGATACTTCAAGTCCTTGGATGTACTCCCATGGTAAAACCTAAACAAAGTTGTCTCTTCTTGACGAACGCAGGTGGTCTATGCAGGACATGTCACTTCAATTCTGGTAACGAGCTTGTAAAAATAATGTTCCGATTCTCGATATAGGAACTAAAACTCCACACAGATGAAGTTCGGAGGGGGTCAGCAGGGCAAACATTTTTGGTATAAGTAAAAATGAAATCAGTTTATGAAAAATCTGAAAAGCTAGGGTCTGTATGATTGTTGAAATATAAAATGTGTGCGTTGTCTGAAAAGTGTGCTTTCTCCTTAGCGTAAAGAACCCAAATATGCTTTTACCGGCAATAACTCTCGTAGCTGAGACGCCAGGAAACAGAGCTGGACATTGATGGATAAAATGTCTCAGTTAAGAGACCGGCTACTCATCACATATAAAGACAGATTAGCAAGTGATCATCACAGTGTTTTGTCCACCCGATCGACAAAAGAAATATATCGATAATAGAAACATAAGCTATATTTATACCCTGCGGTATCTAAATTCCATTGTGTATTTGTGCATCCTTAAAACTTCTGTGCCCACAATGAAAATCGTTTTTAATGGATATAAATATCATCTTATTTGCATTATTCGTATTTATTTCAATCATTGTTTATATGTGAATAACAAATAAAACATTGTCAACAATATCGAAATACGAGAGCAGGTTATTTTTATTAAGACACTGGAATACTTTGTCTGGTTAAGCACATGCGCCAGCCACGACTGGAATCAGTGAATTCAACAGCTATTCTTCTGCTCTTGTCTTGTAGTCGCTGTCCATAGTAGAATCCCCTGACCCAGGGGCAATTGCACAAGTAGAAGATGTTCCAGGTTCCTGGGGCTTATCGTAGCAGGAGTCAAAAAGAAGAAGGTTTGGAGTGTCACGTGGTACTTTCTTGATGGCACATTTAGTACTTCTGCGATACAATAAAAATGCATTGAAATCAAAGGGCAATCATGCACTTTATGTAAATAAACACGCGCTTTTGGACGACACTTGATGGCGTTAAGACTGGTGGCATGTTAATAACTTGATGATAATGGAAAGGAAGGGTCAATGCGTGGCCTGGCAAAGTAACCATCCCATGGCAGATACATTTGCAACATGTAAAAAGAAAAAGAACAAATAATGATAATAATAATAATAACAATAATAATAATAATAATAATAATAATAATAATAATAATAATAATAATAATAATAATAATAATAATAATAATAATAATAACAACAATAATAGTAATAAATAAATAAATAAATAAATAAATAAATAAATAAATAAATAAATAAATAAATAAAAACAGTTTCCATTTCATGAACATTGAGGAATATCCAGGCGAATATTGTTATATGTATGTCGTTGAAGCGAGAGGTATATATATATAATGCATCACAGAAAGTTCGTTATGATGTTCACATGATAACTGCATATTTTCAAAAATTATATGCCGAAATACACTATACAGCGTAGTTTGTTATGTATAAATATCATGGTGTTACCTGCTCGATTTTCAAGAAATGGTAAATTAATGATCCGATATGAAGTTAGAGCGGGCCGTTGCGATGTAAGTGGTTGATCAAAGCAACTTTAACTTTTTTTCGCACAACCATGTTATGATTGTTTTTAGATCGTTCAATGATATTTTACTATCATAATAATACAATTCTTTAAACATTCATCATAATTCATTCAAAGACAAAATGATGCCAACTCCGAAAACAAATTACCCTTTAATTATTTCCAATAAACATGAACTGTAATAAATTACGCATATTGAATTTTCAACTAAGTTATCTTTCACCGTTTCTCGTTTAAAGGACGCGAAATATCAATAAGGAAGTGCTTGCCTTTGTAGTAGCCAGCGCTTGGCATCTGCAACTGAAGCCTTAGGATGACAACTGAAGTAGTTAGCCAAAACTCCTGTCTAAAGACAAAAGAAAATCACAGGAAAATTAAGCTTAATTAGCAAAAAACAGCAGTTTGGGATACGGCAAAGGCCAATTGAAAATAAAAAGCAAACAAATTGAACAGATAGATATTTCGTGCCTTGCCAATTTTCTATCCGTGCATGTAAAAAATGAAACAAGTTGACTGTGACAGTTCTGTGCTCAGCTGAGCCAGCATGGACGAACTGAAGTCGTCATGTAGCCGTTAGAAGTAAGCCATGGTCACCTTTTTATGAGGACATATATCAAAGCACCAGCTCAATATCCAACGTCCTTGTTTAAGTAGTTTTCAACACATTAAAGGAACGGTATAACTCATGAAAGTGACCCTGTAATTTCCGGAATGAAGTCAAAGTCATAGATGCACTGTGTAAATCTCCCCGCATGGAGGACCGCCAGCATCAAAGCCCTAAATGGAATAGTTCTTAAGTAATCAAGTGAACAGAAAAGTGTAGTGAACGACTCTGTGATCTTCGGAGTGAAGTCAGAGTCACCCGTTCACTCTGAAAATCTACCCAGAAGTGTCGTTATGCAATTTGAAAGCATTTGGTCTAGTGGTTTCAGAGAAACAGATTTCTGAAGATAAAAAAAAAATACACAAAATGATTGAAAAATAGGAAATCATTAGAGCATGACAATTCAAATGTACGTGGCACTGTTGTGCAAGTTTAATTTTGGATTGCTCCTGGATATCTTTATAAATTATCACCTGAAATAGTTCAGCTCAGAACTAACAAAGTACCGCCCATAGAGGCCAAATGAAACACTTCCTACAACTCCTCTCTTCCTTCTACCATTAAGTAAATGGAACTAATCATCGGGACGATTTTAAGGGGGAAGTAAACCAAAACAAACCTAAATGAAACAATCTCTATTATATTGGTGAAAAGAAAAATTGCTACTATTCATGCCAGAATGAGGATGGACTGTAGCCAGATGAATAATAATCTCTTCAGAATAGGTGTTGCAAACTCCCATTTATGTTCATATGGGGCGGGTACAGAAAATAGTTGTTCCTTTTTCCTACAGTGTGATGAATTTACTGTGCTAAAGAACGACACACACACACACACACGCGCACACACACACACACACACACATATATATATGTATACATATATATATATATGTATATATATATATATATATATATATATATATATATATATATATATATATATATATATATATATATATATATATTCATATATATATAATAGCCCTTGGAAATATCAACGTAAGAACTTTATTTTTGGCTCTAGTGTTAAAGAAATTACAAAGAACAGGAACGAACACATTTCCAAAGCTGTACATGAGTATATAAGGAATTCTGGAAGGTTTAATATATGAGGAATACTCATTTTTTGGCCAGTAACCACACTTTTCACATATGTTAAGGACAGTTAATAAGTGTAACCTTACACCGATTCAACTGAATTCCTTCATCTTCTATTTCTTTAGTTGAAGCCCTCTATACGTCTGTCAATCTGTGTAATAGTGCTTGCCATTTCGATGTTGTATTATCCTCTCTGTACTACAAAACCGCCTTGATATAGGCTTGTCAGCCTGTTGGCCGATTGTGTTTATTATAATGTTGAAACCAAATGTACGTGGTAAAGGTCCATACAAGGTGCACACCCACCAAGCTTGAAGTGGATTTGTGTTACGGTTTTGGATAAGTCGGAAATGTGAATTATTATTTGCAACCCCGTTGACTTAGTAATAGTAAGGTCTTTAGCGACCAATACTAAAGCTTTCGATATGAAATATTCGTTTAATATCAGAAATCTAAATTAATGTCATGATCACATCTGCTTATTATTTTATGTACCTTAACATAAATCAGTCATGCTAATTTTCATCCAACAATCTTGTATCCAAAGGTAAAGGCACTATTACATTTTTGATCAAAGTGCTGCATTTAGAAACATTTTAAAAATTTCATGTGAAGCAGAGGATTAAAACCAACGATACTATCCTCATGAAGGCAAACTTGGATTCTGAACACATTTAAGCTGCAATTTATGTTAACGTGCCCCCCCCCCTTTCAAAAAAAGAAAACCGTTAGGACACTCACTGTCACCACCATTTGAAATTGTCCATAAACCGACTACATTACTTAAAAATCTGCAGCAGTGGAGAGACTTTGCTGCATGATGTCCC
>OZ026617.1:75795260-75816260 GCA_964020975.1 Hermodice carunculata
GTGATTCTTCAAGAATCTATCTATTGGTTTCTTATGAAAGAAATAAACTGGGTCATCCCTTTTCGTCTTAGCAATACACTCACAGCTCACAAACATACACACGTCTGCACTTTCAGGCCACTATGAAGCCAAATGACCAATTATTGTTTACTTTAGAATACATTTGGCATCATTTTCTGAAGTTAAAGGCAAATCTTCATGAAACTTGGCAGATGGTGAGATATCCCAGAGATATATAAATCGTGATCTTCATTTGACCTTGAACACCAACATATAGCTATAAACAGATTTCTATGTCAACTTTCAGATATTGATACACATACTCAAAATGGATATTCTATTTGTAAACGATGAAGTCAGAAGATAGTCATGAAAAAATATTTTTGGTATATAACCAAAAATTAACTGATCTAGAACATTCTGGGTAGAAAATGTACTTTTCCTAAATATCAGAAAGATCCCGGTTGTCTCATTAAAACATGTCCACCATTGGATGCAGCTAAAAGAGTAGATGATTTTGAAAAAAAAGTTCACTTGAATTTGTTAAGTTGTATTGAAATTACATCAATTTGAAATCAAAGCCTCGTTTTCATTTTTTTGATCCAAGATGGTCGGCAACAATGAGTTTATGGGCTTAAATTTCAAATGGACGTAATTCTCTTAAAGCACAAGATTTTGGGTGATCTTAAAAAAAAAATATGGAGCGTAATCTTTGTGTTTCACCTATTTTGTGTGCAGATGTATGCCTGTTATGTACAAATGGAATAAACTATTGCAAAATGTCCCGTGTACATTTTTTTTTTCCATTCTGAGGCTTCTTTCGAAAATATTTTTCAAAATGTTCCACACAAAAGTTTACACAACTTGTTCTCTTTGGGTTTTTTTGCGATTTCTTGTTACAAAAATGTCAAAATGACGAAAGAAAGGCTGAAAAACGACCTATCTAGATCATTTCAAGGTCACTGGACTTGTCTAAATGTTTTCTACTGGTATGATCTACCAACATGCCAAGTTTCATCCTTTATATATTTTTCTACCATACGTACCCAGCATATCACCCAAGTGTGGCCATTCTAATGTCCACGCTCGGCTTCATTGGGCCCAATGTTACGAGATCCACCACGCACCACCAGATAGCAAGTAGGCCTATTATCAACGAGTCAGCGTCTGGCAACATTACGCCTAACTTTATATGATATGATCCTATAACCATGGTACACAGCGCTTGGATATGAGTGCATCTCACTTGGTAACTACAACGACAGTCCATAAAAGCTCTTGGGGTCTTACAATTTAAAACGGCCAAGATTTTTTTTAGAAGGGATGGAAATCAATTGTATTCTTGATGCTGTTCTGGTGAATTTCACATTGGATACCCACCCTTTTCCTCTAATATGTCATTTACATCTTCAAAATCTGTATGCAGCTAACTGAAGCTCTTTGCTAAATGAGAATAAATAAATAAATAAATAAATGAATAAATGAATAAATGAATAAATGAATAAATGAATGAATAAATAAATAAATAAATAAATTAATAAATAAATAAATAAATAAATAAATAAATAATGTATGTATGTATGTATGTGAACGGAGGACACTTACCACATGTGGCGCCGACATTGATGTTCCTGTGAATTAAAAACAACTGATCGTCAAAGTCAGTTAAAAGGCAATCCTTTAACATCAATCTGTAGTGAAAAGACACCGCTGCATCTCATTTAGCACCTAATTATCGTGGTGCAAATCAAATACTATGATACAAGCTACGAATTGCCATGTTAAAATTTCACTAGATAATAAACAAAGCCGTAATAATAATAATAATAATAATAATAATAATAATAATAATAATAATAATAATAATAATAATAATAATAATAATAATAATAATAATAATAATTTATTGAACTCCCGGATTCGGGGAAATTAATACATACATTAAAAGATACATCAAGATAACTGAAATATACAATATACCAATACATGCAAAATCATTATTTTAAAATATCAAGCTGTCACGCAAAAAATTAAAAACCATGCAAGTCCCCCGTTCACTCGCACGCATGAGGCACGAGCCAACAGGAAGATCGGCAGGTGCTCCCCCTGTAGGGTTTGATACAGTTTTCCTGACGAATAAGGTATCTGAGTGAATCAAACACTTCGTCCTGCTCTGTCACAAAATATGGTTTATGCTGAACAGTAATAGGTGACATGTTCAGAGACACTATCGTTTCCACAGGTCTACCACAATAAAGTTTACCGGCAAAGACATACTGGGCAAGAAAATACAAATATAAATCTCGCCCAGGAGTATCAGTGACAAAAAGGAACGATGAATCAAACAGATCCGCCGCTCCTGACCACGACGCACAGGCCCAATGCACAACACTGTTGGGCACCAGGCCCGTGCATCAGAGTCCTATACAACGGATCCGCTAATATACAATATACTAATACATACGACACCATAATATACTGAAGATAATGAATACTAAGATATCACGCAGGCAATTACTATAAGATGGAACACCTGTCATCCTCCCATCCAGCGCACCTCAAACGGCACGAGTCAACCGGGAGACCAGCAGGTGCTCCTCACTGTAGGGTTTTAAAGTTTTCATGATGGATAAGGAATCTGAGCGAATCAACGACTCCGTCTTGCTCTGTTACAAAATGAGGTTTATTCTTTAAGAAAACTGTAGTAATAGGTGACATGTTCAAAGACACATTTTATTATTTTTTTTAATCAGTCTACCACAATAAAGTTTACAAGTAGACATATACTGGGAGAGAGAATACCAAGTTAAATCTCGCCCAGGAGTGTCAGTGGCCAAAATACGATAATAAAGTGAGCAGATCCGTTGCTTCAGATCATGATGCACAGGCCTAATGAAGAAGAACAAGAATATCATCATAGATTGTGGTAGCCACGATAGTTGCTCTTTTCTCCGTGAAATGGCGAAATTACAGTTTGAAGGTAGGAAACCATAAAACGGCGACATAAAGAATTATGTACCGTATGTGCAGCACATCGAATGCATATTATGGTGAACGTCCAATGATTGTGTGTTCCAGTATTGTGTGAACATAGGTGAATGTTCATAGGTTTTGTGATAACAGCTTAACGCCGGGGAAAGGGTAGGTACGGGTGGGGGTCGTGCAGAGGTTTTGTGTTGTGCGTAAAGAACAGCGTGCACTTGCAGTCATTTCTACACCTAATGTTTCACATCGAATGAAATAGATTACACTGCTTTCTCAATAAATTTCTTGAGCAGGATTATTAAATCACAATTTTAAAATCTAGACAGGGACCGTCAACAGATCTTCTTATAACGTTGCAGTTCTTTTGTGTGCACTGGGAAATTTCCTTGCCAAAGGCTCCCGGGTCATGTGAGTTAAAAAGCTATGACAACGGCAGTCAAGACTCCGTGTGACTGCATCGGCATATAAGCAGTGGTTAACCTGCAGAAGTATTAACGGCAATAAGGAACTGCAGAAAAAGATAACTACCTTTTACCCTCTGGGTGGGCTTTTCAGCTATAAAATCATTCCACCGTGGTCAAGTAAGACCCAGCTTATCTTTCATCTTCTTTTGCGACCAATTCCTGCCATGGTCGGCTGAGAGATTACCTACCTGGTCATGTTCATTAGCCTATTTCCCTCACACATACAATTGACGTATTATTAGCCATCTGGTGGTAGCAGCATTTATCTTTCGAAGCATTCAAAATCTGCAGTGTGGTGGGGTACTAAGTGGACATCCCTGCATATCCTGTATTTAACATTTTGTATCATATTATTGATTTTCAGTCTACTATTGCTTTCTGAATTAAACCTCGACCATATTTTCCCCTGTATCTGTATTTGATGGAAGAAACATCCTTGGTACATTTTGTTTAGGATGGGAAAGTTGCTGTTTGAGGAATTGGGTTACTCACTACCCAATATTTACAGTCCGGTGATCATTGAAAGGGCGCGTTTCTCAAGCTGCATTTCAGTCAATTCTTACTTGTTCTTCACAAAAAATGTAGGTTTCATTTTATAATGAATGATAACCGTTCCTATAAATAGCATAACATAGAGCTCAGTTGTAGGTACACACATACATATAAGTGTGCATGTACATATATATATATATATATAATATATATATATATATATATAATATATATATATATATATAATATATATATATATATATATTTTCACATTTATGAAGAACGAAATTTTTTCTGATATGAAACTTGCAAAAGGAGCTGTACTTGGACATGAACTTTACTTCACGGTTACGGCAATGTTATTTTTTATGTTACATGCTCACCAAAGATAAGGCCAAAAAACCCAAACAAACCAGCACCCTACTCTGATCTGTACTTTTCACTTACCACTGAGTGATTTTGTAGCACGTCGACCACCAATAAATGAACTAGTTACTTTGTCACCCTGCATAAACGAATACATATTTTTTCCAAACGATGATATGATATTATGTCTTTTTTTCCTATGTATGTATGTATGTATGCATGCATGCATGCATGCATGTATGTATTGTATGTATGTATGTATGTATGTATGTATGTATGTATGCATGTATGTATGCATATGTGTATGTATGTATGAATGCGTGTATGTATGTATATATGCATGTTCACACGTATGTATGTATGTATGTATGTATGCATGCATGCATGCATGCATGCATGTATGTATGTATGTATGTATGTATGTATGCATGTATGTATGCATATGTGTATGTATGTATGAATGCGTGTATGTATGTATATATGCATGTTCACACGTATGTATGTATGTATGTATGTATGTATGTATGTATGTATGTATGTATCTATTCAATTAGCTATCGGTCTGTGCTTGTCTTTCTGTCTATATGTTCGTCTGCATGTCTGTCTGTCTGTCCATTCAGCCATCTGCCTATCGGCCTATCTCTGTCTATTTGCCTATCTGTCTCTATCTATTGATCTCTATATCCTTCCTTGCCGATAAAAGCTCAAGTCATGATCACCCTTATTGAAAATGCAATTAAATATGTTAACTAATGTAATTTGTTTCAAGAAAGATACTGTGCGTAAGACGGTTACATGTCTATCTGCACGCCATTTTGATCGCGACGGGTGATGCTATGATATACATGTAAGAACAGAATACAGCGACGTGATTAAATGATCTCAAATTCTCAATCATAATAAAACGAACCGTATGTTTAAAACTTACACACGGGGCAAAATATTGTTACTTTCTACGTGAAAAAACAACATTTTTACCGAATATGCCTGAATCGAGAGTTTAAAACGTCTGGTGATCATTCAAATAAAAAATATTGACAGTCACGGACATTTGACTAGAATACAAAGGTAATACCGAAGTTTTACCAAACGTAAATGGCTAACACAACTGAGTATACTTACGGGTGCTATGATATCCACACAAGGTCCTCTGTTTGAAAATTTACAGAATTCGTCATTAACGTCTGAACACCCAACCGTAATTCTGTGGAAAGCAAATTTCACGATTATCATTGTTTAGCTTGTTAATTTGCAAGACCTTAGTGACGTGACAAGCATGGAAAAGGAAATGGATGTGTTTTTATTTTTGCCAGTTATACCTCTCGGACATATTCGGAAAAGTAGATACGAATGGAAAGCTTTATGAATAATTGACAAAAAGAACCTTGGTTATCAGTTGTACATGTGAGACATAAAGCAATATACACTTGCACATATACATGTACCTCATGCATGTGTCCTCCGTGTTCGAAACGTATTTTTTAACAAATGATTTTAAGACCCTCGCTCTGGGCATTAGTAACGACGCACCGACGCATAATGGGAGTTTTCAAAAACAAGTTTATTCAACCGAGACTGCATTCGCTACAGCAATGCCCTCACTGCACCACGATATATCAGTTTAGGCAAATGAACGCACCCCAGGTTATTCTTCATTTCCAAGTGTTGTAACAGTTACTTTTGAGCCTACCTGCCAGTATCAAATACTTTAAGTAATTTCACACATGAGCGCAGATAGGCTGCATTCAGTTTTGTCGTTTTCCTTTACATTGTCGAAAAAATGAACCTGCTTTACGTAAACAATGAAAACAATCACTCTACGCATCGTCACATCGAGCACCAGTTATTGCAACACACATAGAGAGAGAGAGAGAGAGAGAGAGAGAGAGAGAGACAGAGAGAGAGAGAGAGAGATAGAGAGAGAGAGAGAGAGAGAGAGAGAGAGAGAGAGAGAGAGAGAGAGAGAGCACCATTTTCTGGCCAAACTATAGGGGCTAATTTGTCTCATACCTTTGTCTACAATAAGTTACTGGGTAAATTTGGTTCAAGTACAACTTCAAGGAAAGGCTTGACGTCCCATTCAGCCAGTACAATAGATAATACAAAGCGTCAATGCCCTCCTTTGTACGACACACACTGTTTTTCCAATGTCTCGTGGAAGAGACTGACTTGAACGACTGCGACAACATAATCCCCTCCAAATATTTGAACCCCCAACCTAATTCAAATTAGATTCTTGGGTCCTTTGAAATCAGATAGAGATCTGTTTGTAAATATAAAATAAACTGTTCTCTCGAACAAAAAACCGATGGCGATAGCAGATGTTATGCAGCACAATCACACCAAATTGTCTTTACATATGGGACGTTTTCCTGAGTTAGATTAATATGCTGAAGGCTTATCCTCAAAGCCAAACTGACCGGTTGGCAACTATGAAATTTGACTATTCCTAAGTATCTTCCCCGATAAAATAACTGTAAGCCAGACTATTTATTTTGGGTGGGGTGGAGGGTGGTGGTGGCTTTGGTGGTGTTTTTTTTTTTTTTTGTTTTGTTTTTTTTGTTTTTGTTTTTTTTTTTTGTTTTTGTTTTGGATTTGTTTTCTTTGTTTTTTTTTTAGCGTATTTGTTTGTTTTTTCTTGTCCTTTTTGTCATGACACAAACATGTTCACATGTTACAATTCGATCCAACAGACCCAAACCATTACTAGTCAATTTATCTGTTCTCCCCCCCCCCCCAAAAAAAAATACAAAAGCAATTTTTGTCAGTATGTGTCATTAGGGTAATGCATAAACTGCCAGAGAATGCTAGTAGGATTTGAAGAGAGGCACAGAATGCCTGACTAGTGTGAGAGAAAAAAAGTTGAATATGTATATAGGTATTGACAGGACGTGTGCAAATAGGTATGGACAAGATGCCACGTACGTTGAGAGTTCAGATCCTGGAGATTTAGTGCATGCATCATGGTTGCTATTCCCAGCAGCAGCTACAACTGCGGTCCCCTGTAAGTAGAGTTTTAAACAAATATTGACAAACAAAAACATATGTCTAGAAATAACCATGATAAAACACAGTGTTATTGAAATGTCAAATGAAGGTAATTTTTTCACTTCCATTAAAAATATCTTCACTAATGTTACGTTTAATATACATAAAGTATGATACTCAAAATGATTCATTGCAGTGATTGTAGAGTTCTCTAAGTCATTTGGTTCCAGTGTGTGATACGCAACACTGGCACAGGAAAAAAATAAGACACGCAAGTTTGTTCAAACAGCTATAATTTGGTTTGCTTTCTACATCCCCCCCCCCAAAATAATAATAATAAAACAACAACAAAACTGAAAATTAAAAACAAACAAACAAACAAACAAACAAACATACAGACAAACAAACAAACAAACACAAATCAAATAGCAAAGATTGAAACTACTTACTGACTCCACCAGCAGGCGTACAAGTTCATTGACGGACCTGGAATACTTCCCCCCGACAGACATGCTGAAAGTGTGTAGTCGTATA
This sequence comes from Hermodice carunculata, assembly GCA_964020975.1. Taxonomy (NCBI): domain Eukaryota; kingdom Metazoa; phylum Annelida; class Polychaeta; order Eunicida; family Amphinomidae; genus Hermodice; species Hermodice carunculata. The sequence goes on from OZ026617.1 coordinate 75,803,090, forward strand.
GAACAGATAACTTATTTTTTTACAAAAAGATACAAGCAGATAGATACTTCCACATACATACACACATACATGCATGTATACATACAAGTAATGTTATGCGTATGTGTTCTTATAGGTGGGTGTCACGTACGCTGCATATCCTGTTGTAGATTTCCTGTTGCGACAGCACCGTTTATTGGACCACTGTGTTATGTTACCAGACCTTCAACATTTTTTGCGACAGGGAAATTTACATGCCACTTAGGAACACGTTCATCCAACAGTCACATGTTCCACGTGATATACGTTGCAATATTATTATACGTGTGAGTTAATGTGTACATGAAAACCAATTTATATATGTTTGCCAATCTTAATAATACCTTTATATTACTATAAACCAGGAAGATGGACATACTTTACAACCCCTCGTCTATTTGGATGGTGCTTGCGAAACTTCTGGATCCATTTGATGCCTTTTAGTACACTGGACGTAGTCCCTATGCCCAACACTGTCAACACTTTCACTGCCACAAGACGGGCCGTTCGGGCTACGCCAAACGTTTTTCCTGCAGCCGTGCCTTATAGTACGATGAAAACATAATGTAAAACTGCAGACCTTCTTTAATGTAATCTTAACAGAAAAAGATTAAGAAAAAAACAAATTTCCATAGATAAAGACCATGTATTTTATTGTATGTTCTTTGTTTTATCATACGTCATTGATTAATGCATTTCATTTGAACTGTACTGCTGAAGACGAGAATTAATTATATATATATATTCTCGCCTGATGAATGAGGGCAAAAATCAGGTGTTAAATGCATAAATGTATTCGTTTGAAAAACTATTGGATGGTTTACTTGAAGCTTTATATTCTAATCTATGCGCTATTGGTGGTTATATGAAAAATAACAAAGGCATTTCATCCTTCATTTAAAGCAAAGGAAAACTGTATTGAAGATAAGATCCAATTGATCTACGATAAATCTGAGAAAAATATGGAATATAATACTCTGTCACAATCACCAAGTGCTTTCCCTGACTTACCGTGCATATTTTCTATATTATAGTTAAATGTGCTTAGGATAACGTTTCAATTATATACATGCAAAGACCTCACCCGCTACATGTGTTCCGTGTCCAATGAAATCTCTACGCCAAAAATCAATGAGGTTCTTTCCCTGAATTCAGTACAAAAACCATATTGTTAATTATTGCTGCCCACGGGATATCATGGGCAAATGTCGATCACTTTATTGTGTGTACTATTGTGTGTGTCTGTCTTACTGTGAATTTTTATTATTGATTCAAGAACCACTTACATGTAACCTGTCACTTCCATATTTTATAAATCATAGGCGCCAGTTTGGAATTGTATCTGGTTAATCTCGATTACAACTCCCAAGACTACACGCTACATTAATGAAGTTATTGTGCCCATAATTCAAGAACTGCTCGGGAGTAAATTAACACAGCGGCTTGATTTTCTTAAGTTAGTGACCACTTTTGTAGAATGCGTTTCAGATGATTCACATATCTGGTTATGTATTTCAATTAAAAGTTGAGTTTCATTTGAGTATAGTCAAATCGATTCTGAATGCATTTTTCACATTGTATAAAGCCTGAAAGAGTACATATTTGCATGAATATATATATATATATATATATATATATATATATATATATATATATATATATATATATATATATATATATATATATATATATATAAGTGTGTGTGTGTGTGTGTGTACGTAGCTCTGCTATATTTTTCTGATCGTTAAGGAATTGTTGGTATTAAGTATTGACCAATTGAGGGGTTATAGTTTTAATGTATTTATCTAAGGACTGGTAAGACACCAAAAACCTTTGCATGGCCGATTTTGAGATTTTAACGGTTTTTACAAGATGAATGTCATTTCTATTAGTTGTCAAAATTTCAAGCTTTTAACTAAAGTAGAAATATGAGAAAAACGCCAAAAACCACGCAAGCATGTGGACATCCGAACGTCCATGTGTCATTATTTTGTTTTTCAGCCGCCAAACGGAACGATGCCACCCGTCAATCATACTTAACAGCCTGTCACGTGGCTGCAGGTAGCAACGGCCCATGACAAAAGGAGAGAGGTATCAGGGCGGCAATGCGAAACAAGGCGACATGCCGAAAGTATGTTTGTGGGCAGGGAAAAGATGCAAACATGCTATCACAGCCCCAGTGGTTTACTTTATAGTTATCTTGCTTGTTTTGTGTTCTAACAAAGGGAGACTTTAAATGTTCAAGAGGAGCGGCAATCGTCTAACGATGTCCCTTCAAAGGCCGTGCCGCGATGGATTACCCCAGTGGTCCTGCACACCAAAGACAGGCGGGGAAAAAAACTGACACTCTAGTCAACAATACCCACGCACATGATATTTTATAGAAACCCAGGGATGAGGAAATAAAAGTACAAATAGACACATCGAAATATGCAAAAACGTGAACAGCAGAGAAAACACAAAATTACGTTACAAAATTCAGGTTAGAAGGAGAAATGAAACTCATTGACAAAATAATGACAAGCTAACTAAGTAAAGTGTACAAACAAGTCTAACAAGCTAACTACATAAAGTATACAGATAGGAGTAAATACAATAAAATACTATCCCTAAAAACGGGATGAAGAGGAAGGGGGCGGAAGACCAAACCACGAGCGGCCGTAGGACGCCCACCGCAGCAAGGCAACACAACTTTCGTTGCCAGGCTGGAGGTCACGGGGCCCGAAGGGCCGCATCCGTGACGTCACGCTTTGAAACCACACTGTCGTTGTCGCCGTTTGACAGATCGCTGAATAATGCTTTCTGTACTTCAAAGGCTCTTTTATTCATGTGATTGGCCAAAAATTGATTGACAACCTCCCCAAATGTTAAGGGACCTTGTTTTCTACGTTTTGTACAAATATAAGCACAACTTGACCAAATGGTATTGTTTTAGAGGCAAATGATCAACATCAAAGGCCTTTGAAGCTTGTTTTCTCAGAAAGGATAATAGGACGAGAACCCCACCTAAGAATGGTTATTCCAAGAAAACGGCTGGGCGAAATTTAATCCGGTTAACGGCTTTTGATTCTGTAATGTCTGAACTGCAAAAAGGATTCACCGATTTTCAAAATTTTGCTTCGTTCTTTTTCTATGAAATGAAGAAAATGAACATCCTGAAAATCAAAGGGAAAATTGAAACGTCAAACTTTGAGGATGGATAACAGAAAAACGAAACCAAACATAAAAAATCGCAGGATCGTTTTTTGTTGCCAATATGTCAGGATTAAGATGCAAGTGTAATTATGATTCTATCACAAATAATTAGTGACTTATATCGACATTTATGGAGTGGATGCTTTGCGGTCAACTTTCAATTGTTTATTCTACAATTAACATCACAGACACCCAAATACGGGCCATATAAATTCTTTGGAGTATGACGATTACACACATATATGATATGTTATCCTAACACAGATAGAGTTTTAGCTAGGATTGACTAAAGTGGGATTTATTTTTGGTGTCGTACCTTTCTGTAAAAACCATAGCCCGTATCCTCTTGCAATATGCATAATAGTACCTCCTCATTTATATAGGTTAGACAGTTACAGGTTAGCTAATGGAGTATCAAGAGCTCGGACTGCAGAATAAGGTAATGACTACCAGGAAGTGGTTCTGGACAAAAGGACACAAATACCATACAGAACATCAGTCGTACAATGATTTCATGTCCCGTCGCCAATTCATCAATGTCTATGCAACATTCTACGCAATACATGGACAATCACGTAAATCATGTCTGTTGTACTGTGTAAGTAAGACAAACACTGACAGCCAGAAATCAGCTTTAAGGTAGTAGAATTTCCAATTAAGACCCCTCCATAAAGAGGCCATTTCTATATTAAGGGCACCAGCTTACCGACCTGTTTTTGCTTATCCTAAATTAAATAATATCCCTGTTAAGACCATTCTCTTATTTTTCAGTTCCTTAGGTCGTCTTAAAAAGGGTATTCCATTGTACATACCTTTAACTAGCATGCTTGTAGCCACTTCAAAAGGCGCAATGAATAAATAAAGCGCATGGACCAGAACTTGTTGACAATTTCCTGTGTTTTGAACTTTAGATACAGTGATCTCAGGTTTCATGATCACTTTAACATTTACATGCTGCTTTCGTTAAGAAAGTAACGCAGACCGAATTAAATTACTGGGAGTGTCTAGAATATAACCGTTTACATTTAGCATTAACAATATTGCAATTATGTTGCAGTTCGCTCGCCGTGGCCGTCATCTGTATGGTTATTCACATTTGGAATTCCATAAATATTGTAATCTTTATTTCTTTATGAATGTTCACTACCGTAAAGGAGCTAAGATTTTTGTGTTAAGACATACCCAAATAGCCCTGCCTTCAAATTCCTCATGCGCGAGATTGATACCACTGAAAGGCAACACAAAGATGATTTATTCGAACGAAACATGACAAAATTTGTGGAAAACACAATCATGAAATCGTTCCTCCCTATCATCAACATCATAATCATAATCATAATCATCCTCATCCTCAATTGTCAATTTATCAAAAAAAAATGATTATGTGGGAATCATAATTATTAATATATATATATATGTATATATATATATATATATATATATATATATATATATATATATATATATATATATATATATATATATATATATATATATATCATATATATATATATATATATATCAACCATGTGTATGTTGGCCTCTTTGGCACATATACAAATATTGGGGTTTATAGTCAGTGCACACTGCCGGCCAAGCAAGCGGAACCTGTTTGTAGTCCTAGTATTTAGTCCCAGTGCATGATAATTACCGTTTGAGCCTGTCTTCTGCACATGAAGCATCTCATGTGTCGACATTTTATGTGTAGTAAACGATTTCTTATATGAGACGCAATGCGAATTGTTTCGTTATCTATTAGCCAGAATTACACACAAAATAAGAATTCCAAAGTAGTGTGGAATCAATACTGATACAGTATATGTATGTATTACAGAAAGAAACATTTAAGAACACAAATCTAAAGAAACTTGATCTTTGATCGAAAAAAAAAATGGTAGGTTTTTGTGTTGTAACAAATAATGATTACTTACGAATCAAAGATGAAAATATCCACATTTGATCCCTCGCATGCTGTAAATGTCATCAAATAAATGCTATTAGACACCAGAATGCTAAATATTGCTAATGTCATACCGTTGTACAATGCATTGTGTTGTCGTCCTGCTTAATATCTATTATGTAATGGTGCGCTGCTGGGTCATTCTGTCTAAACTGACAATTTTAACATATGTCCAGACGTATCATAGTAAACAAAGCCGCCACCGTTGTGGTTGCTATTGCTGCTGTTGAGTCAAAGATGTTTCTTACTCGAGAATTTAAGAAATATTTATAGCTAGTAACAGCGTCCGAAAAACAAACTGTCAAATCTCAGTTCATGCCAAAAATATGTTGGTAAAGACGGCAAAAGAAAAAAAAGAAGAAGAAATATCATGCATATATACATGTATCGAACATTTAAGAAACCCAGAATGGGAACAAAGTGTTACCAAAAACGATTTGAACATCTCGACGTCTCTAAAGGATTTTTTCAGGAAACTACATATATTTTTTTTAATCTTACCCATGCTGTCGCCATATTTATCTCTCGTTTGAGCACGTTCATTTGTTCTGTCCCACCCCTGAAGATTGCAAGAAAATCATTTATGTATGTATACCTGAGGTTCAGGTAAGACTACAACGGAAGCAATAACACAGGCAGCCTCAGATACAATGTGGAGTTCGGAACACCACACACACACACACACACACACACACACACACACACACACACACACCATATATATATATATATATATATATATATATATATATATATATATATATATATATATATATATATATATAATTGAGTCGCTTGTTCAAATAGAATGGATACTTCTTTTGTGACATTTTGTGACAATGCAAGATTTTTTTTATTTCAATTTATTTTACACATATATTTTACATGGATTGTCTTATAATACATAATACTAAATGGTTGGCTCCTCAGACACAGAGAAACACGCAGCGGTATGTACAATACATACAGGACAAAATAAAATCATTTGTACCAAAAGTAAACAATGAGGAACCAAAGCGCTGTCACGCAAGTACACACAGCTAACTAAACGCTTTTGACAGTAAATGGGACCAACCACACAATGGTGGATCTACAAAGAATAAAACATCAACAGTCGCGCTCTATGTTGACTCACAGTTCAATTTCTTTCTGTTGGCTTTAAAAGGAGAAAAAGGGAAAAGTTTCATGTAAAAACATTAGCATCATGTCTTTAAGAGTGAAGGGTTGAAATGGACTCATCTTACGGAGAGATGTTTGCACCTTGGCCAGAAGAGACATGTAAGTGATAACAAGTCTGTTCTTAAAATAAGGGATCAAGTATTACAACCGTGATTAGGCATGGTCTTAAAGGGCATACTTTAGAAAGCGCAAATATTGTCGAAATTCATTCTTGGTCAGACTCCTTTGACTATTTTATTCTTTCTCAGTTTCGATGTACAAACATTTATTTAAAAAAATCAGGATTTTGCACAAGGTGTTATATATATATAAAATGGAGAGTTAAGTATATCACGTCAAAATTTATTCTTTGCAGTATATAATTGCAAATGGCATTGTCATGAAGAGGAATGGTACTTTTTCGCTCAACATGTACTTATATAATACTACTAAGCAATCACTGCCTATAGGATATCAATGCAACCTGTACAAATAAAAAACATGTACCCATGTTCTCGTTTTGTTATCCATATAGCAGATTCGGCCGTTTCCCATTGAAGATTTCTTTACTGCAACATTGCGAAATATCTGGGTCTCCTCCACAAAATCAACGTGCTGGCTTGTCCGTAATGTTTCTACTGCCCTAAAAATTAATTACAAAGTCCTTCATGAATGATCAACAATTTGAATTACGTCAAAAAATCTTGCAGGTACCAGCTATTGCAACTTGTCAAAGAAAAGGAACCCTCATCCTATCCAAAGTTTGCTGTATACTATTCCACTTCTACAATTACAGTTCAAAACATAACAATTTGGCATTAATTATGGCAAATAATATTAAAGACGCACATCTGCTCAACAACTATGATCTGGAAAGACAACAGAAGGACGCATTGCAGGAAGCACCAATGGTATTAAACGTTTGATGTGTGTATCAGGCTTCCAATAAAAAATACGATCTTTATATTTTGCAATATTAAGTAATAAAGAAAAATCTTCCGATGAAAGTATATTCATCTAATGCCTTTGAAATGTACCATTACTTCAAAAGAATGTGCATATAAGTGTACTATTTCAAATAAAAAAAGCATCATCACCAGGACTTGGATCCAAGGCGTAAGTCAAATATTACCTTGCTGCATAACCCCAGCTGTATTATTTTAACAAAGTAACCACAAAGAACAGTAACTCATTTAAATTCAAAATTTACATAGTGTATAAAATTGTGAAAGGTTTGGCGACCTAAGGTGTAATTTGCTATTATATTGCTACCATCCAACTGGTCGCATGTAATGAACGTGCTGTCGGTGCAAAATATAGAAAATATATTGGCTAGAAACGAGAATGCAAGTCAAAATTTCATGATGCACAGTACGTCTTGCAGTGTGCGGAAAATACTGCATGCAGCTTGGAGATGAGAATGAATCAATGTGAAACAACATTGATGGCAAAACGGTCATGACCAGTTGTATTTATAGTTAATAATGCACATAACATTTGAAGACGTTGGACTTTCAAATGGAGAAGTGGACCTTATGGAGCTAGAAAGTGATGTTGAATTGATTACAATCAGTACCATGTTTTCGTTTTAAGCAAAACCTGATTTTAATTAACTTGACACGTATAAGCTGACTGTGACAACCAGCTAGTAACTTTTAGATGCACAGAGTATGCCTCTGTTCATGTAGGGGGTCTCTTGAGCCGTGATTTATCAATAGAACTTAAAATTGTTGAATTAAAATGAGACTTGTTCGAATTGTCAGTAGAAACTTTTTTTTTTGCACACATAGATTACACCACAATGCTCCCGGATGCTCCCATATGTTCAAAACAACATTTAGTAAAGAGATAAGCTTATTTTCATTTGTTTACACGCATATTGAGTAATGCGAAGAGCCAATATTGGATTCCAAAAGAAATTTAGAATACAAGAAAGAATACGAAAGAAGGAAGGGAGGAAGGGCAGAAAGAGAGGAAGTGATGGGGAGAGGCATGAGGGAAGGAAAGAATGGAGGAGACAGAAAGACAGATAGGGATAAACAGGGGAAAACGTTTCACTATACAGCATCAGGGAAAAAGCACAAATATTTAGTGAATTAAAAGATTTCGATGAAGATCGGTGGCATGCTGCACTGACCGATAGTACATGACATATCGCTGCTGTTCATCAAGCTGGGGCAAAAGACAAAGGATTGGCCTTGGCGTAAGATCGCAACATTCGGCGGTAATCCTGCCAAGCGTAGGTCATTGCTGCCAACGCCGTGAAGTAAAGTGGCGTCACATGTCGCAGGTTACCGCGTGACCGAAAGTGTTAGTATGACGCGTGCAATGCTAGTTCTAATGAATCTTGTTCACACACACACACACACACACACACACACACACGGATATATATATATATATATATATATATATATATATATATATATATATATATATGTGTGTGTGTGTGTGTGTGTGTGTGTTTGTGTATACACATAATGGAAATCACGTGCAAAGTACGTGATGTGTGTTATGCAGCAACACAAGCCTTGTTTTTGTTTTCCATGATTGGCCATTTGGAGGGTGGGGGGGGGGGGGCGCCTCCCAACTGCTGCTCAGTTGTTGGCGGGTGGCGTTTTGTCCCCACCAATCTGGTAATTTAAAGATAAAGTTATTAGCCGTTCCTGCAGGCAAGGCGGCTAGGAATTCACTGTCGTGGAGAGTACAGGGATGCTTCCGGTTAGAATTTAATTAATAATATTTTGGACATTTATGGTAATCTTAATAAACTTCTAGGCACACAATGGTGACATAAATACAACTACAATCTCTGGCTTACAAATGTCTGTACCTAATTTTTTCTTTTTTTATCTTTTCTCTCTCTCTCTCTCTCTATTTATTTATTTTTTTTGTGGTGTGAAAGCATGTGTCGATGCATTAAGGGAAATCACTTGCAAAGTACGTGATGTGTTTTATGCAACAACATAAGCTTTGTTTTCCATGATTGGCCGTTCTTAAGCAGATTGGCCAATCAGTGATAAGCTGTCACATAATACGAATAAGTATTTCACATCGTTTTGTTTGGGTATCACCGCAAGCCAGAGGGTTCATGGAGGCTAAGGATTTGTAGGCCTAACACTGTCGGCAGAATTAGCACAATTATCCCTCCTCCACCCTCAACTCCACCTTGCATCACACTGTGTGTCACAGATATTGCTTTTAGCAGTATCTTCGAACGGGTAAAACCACCAGTATATAGATAACAGCTGGTTTTCTACCAATTTGCATAATTGGCTGAGTGATAGTACCCTGGTACTTCAGTATCTTGTCAATGGTAGAGCCGCCACTAAATAGGTTCGAGTTTGGTGGGTTGTAATTGGAAGTACTGACTCATGAGTGTACGGAAGTTACTGTACTAAGACAGGAGTAACTAACTGTACAAGTTAGCAATGTGCTCCTACTTCCTTATGCTTTTTTACCCATAGGGTTTTTCAGTGAGTGGGCGGATGCAATTAGTAAATGGATCTTTCTATCCCCACCAGACTGGTAATTTAAAGATAGACTTATTTGCCGTCCATGCAGGTAAGGCGGCTAGGAATTCACTGTCCTGGGAAGTACAGGGCTTGTTTCTGGCTAAACTTTAATTGATAGTATTGCGGACACTTATGGTAATCTTTATGAATTTCTAGTCAAACAATGGTGTGACATGTATATGGTTTACAAATCTCTTGATCAAGTTGGTTTTTTCTTTGTTTGTTTGTTTGTTTTAGTTTTAGTTCTTGTTTTCGTTTTTGTTTTTGTTTTTTGTTTTTTGTTTTTGTTTTTTGGTGTGAATGCGTGTGTGAGTGCATAAATGTATTTATCAACAAAAGTTACCGTTCATTGGCATATATTTCAAACATTGTAACTGTACTCTCATCTTCATCCAGCAGGTGAGCTCCACTTATTTCGTGTCCTGGTAATTCTCTGATATTCCGTATGAGATGGTCGACTGAAAATAAAATTAACTGATAGGATTATTCCTTTTCCCTTCGAGAACTAAATAAACATATGTGGAACATATATTTTGTGATACCACATATGTGCCTTTTTTAAAAATCAGTTATTCAGTAGTAAATAAAGAAAAAATGTCCTGATGTTTCATACTTCATAAAATTAGCACCCCACCCTTGCAAATGATGTACCTGTATTAATCTTCAAACTTGAACAGTCCTAAAATGGCCAATTACAGTATGATATTAAGTGTGTTTTTTATATTGATCAATGCAATGTGCAAAATCGCGAACCCACCACTGACCGCTAGTGTGGAAATGTCAAAATTTATCCGAAAATAAGATACGATCAATATTTAAAAAAATATACAAGACACCACACTTTCTTAAGTAAAGATGGAGTTCTTTATCAATATTATCCAGATATAAACAGTATTTAATAGCACCTGAAAGGATATGAAAATACACACTTACATTGTGCCTTTAAGAACGGTCGATTTAGGAACACAATAAACCGTCCTCCTATTTTTGCTTCACCTGACGTATGAAGGGAAGCTACAATATGTAAAATGCTATGATAATTAAAAAAGTCTGTTATTAGATTTGCACACACATAATACGCAAGTGTAATGTGTGTGCGTATGAATGGAGGAGTTAGCATATATGGGTGACTATTGAATACATGTTCTTGTATAGTCCACATTAAAACTGGACTTTTACCGAGAATTGGGATGTGACAAAGTGGAAAATGATTTTCTCTTTGTTGGCCAGGCGATAGGTGCCTAGCGTTGCTGGTTCAAGGACCGGAGTTCATACAGTACAATATATATGTATGTATGTGCATATATATATATATATATATATATATATATATATATATATATATATATATATATATATATATATATATATATATATATATATATATATATATATATATATATATATATATATATATTACTTCAACATTTGGTGGTCCATACAAACATTAAAAACAGACTAAGACTTAAGGAGACCAAACACTACCCCCCAAAGCTGGTCTACTTTATGCTTATATATATATATATATTACACATGTAAAGTTATCATTCTGGTAAGAATAGTTCAATTTCTATGGCCATGAATGAGTTCTATTCTATTCTTATTTTTCTGGGGGGGGGGTGTTTTGTTTTGTTTTGTGTTGGGGGGGGGGGTGAGTGGTCGCAGTAAGTGATGTTTGTTACCCTACCTTTTCCAACTGATCGTTTTGCCAGGACATCGATGTGCTGATGCTCTGCTGTAGTAGGTGCAGGAAGAGCATCGGAAACTAGCAAACAAAGCCCGACGAAGAAACCCCATACGATACGTAATTGTATCATCCCCAGAGTCTACAACTTTCCAAAAAAATAATCAAAAAAAAAAAAAAAAAAAAAAATACAAGAACAAACAAACAAACAAACAAACAAAAATACTCACACACAAACACATATGATGTTTTAAACCCGGTGGCTCGTGCAGTCGTAATTCTTCACATGTGAAACTCAAAGGCTGGCTTACTCTTGTATGTGAATCGCGAACATTTTGTCCGCTAGCGTACGTTTCATTTAGTACCCTTTGCAGCAGTTCATATGAAATGGACACTCCAGCATACTTTCTATCCATGTTTTTCCACACGCATATAAGTATTTGGCCATAATTTTTTCATAATACCTTTTCCACATAAAGAATGAGTTGTGGTCAACATCATCAAAGACTAAAGTTCCGCAAGCTGACTTTATTTCAAATTACAAATTATGAAACTCAAATCACCAATCATGTCTGCCCTCTGAGTTAGTTGTTTTGCAATTTCTCTGTCTTCCACCGGTGATTTGTTATCATTTGTTTTATTTTATTACTATTTTTTTTTTTGGGGGGGGGTCCTTATTCGCACACCCTATTTAATTTTCTTGTAATAAATAGTTCATGCAAGCGCCAAAGCCACCATTTCATATAAATTGCATATCACAGAAAAATATACTTAATGCAATTCTAAGTTGAAGTAAGTTTTGATGATTCTTGTGACATACAGTATGTGTTTTGTTTACTGTAACAGCAGACTCCTAGTTTTGTAACGAGTTGTCCGGGCTGGGGCATTTTGTTCAAAGAGAAATCAAAGCGCCAACTTCCTTAAATTTGTAACGGCTTCCATCGTGTATTATACATATTCGTATATGATGTGTGTCTATAACAGGTCCGATGATTTCTGTGCACCCCTTAGAATAAAGAAGTTTAATGCCAAACATATTGCGTTTGTGACAATTAGCCTCTCTTATTCTCTCCTTCAAATTGTAAATACTTTCAAAAGTCAACTTATTACAACGCCGCCCAGGGCACAAAAGCAACTAAAAGGTAAACTCCCTGACCATGGAATGTAGCACATTTGTATGGGAAATTACTGGCCAGCTACATGTATATTGAAACAGTCCTTTTTTTAAGCGGTCACTGAAAATAACGTGCACAGATGTTGATCTAAGCATAAATCCACGAACGGTCAAAGATATAACACAATAATTTGAGTCACACATTTCCTTTATAGTCACTCAGCAATATGTTATATGTGTGATGAATGCAAGTATGATTATATCAAAACACTTGAACGCCCGAAAAAAAAGCATTTTCATGATTTCTAAGTAATATCAATACAATTTTTTTGCTCAGTGACGTAGCTCTGTACTGGGAAAAGAAAGGCGTACAAATAACGAGGTCATATATGACATAGTACCTTCCCGTTGTAGGACCAATAGCATTATTTTGAGGAGTGAAAGGTTTCATATCGCCAATGACAATACTATGGCAGTTGTGTGAAAAAGAATGAACAGCACAGACAGACCGAGTAAAAGAGTAACAT
>OZ026617.1:75816460-75852460 GCA_964020975.1 Hermodice carunculata
GGTTTATTTTGATGTGGTTACACTTGCCAGGACTTTGGAATAAGCTGGCCATTTGATACCAATCATTCACTGTCACTGCTCATGTTTGTTTGGTGGGGTGGCAGACACATAGCAGGGCCAGCTCCACAGTAAAATGGTGTCCCTTTAGCCGGATTATTTTGTAAAAAATCCAATTATTTGACGCTACAAAAGTGAAAAAAAAAACCCATATAAATGTCTACAGCAGCACCCATGTGGACCTGTCTACAAACACCACTAATTATAGCAGCCGGGTTGAGTGGCAGGGCAAAGAGATCTGTGATAGGCTGTTTGGCCCACCAGCACAGTGGTCACAACTAATGAGACGGCCCCCAGAGCTCAGGTTAGGTGGAATGCACTGTATATAACATATTGAAGATTTAAAACTTTAATTAGCTCTCATTTGCATAATTTTGAAAAGCATGATCCCTCGTTATAAAAAGGCCAGCCTTTATCTATAGAAGTATAATTGTGCCAAGTTTGGAGTTTCTACGTGTTATACTTTTCAAATGAAATGTCGGACAAATTTGCCTGTAAAGAAAGAAAGAAAGAAAGAAAGAAAGAAAGAAAGAAAGAAAGAACTAGAAAGGAAGATTTGCTTTAAAGCAAATCTGTCTGTGTGCCTTCAAAAGCTGTAAATATTAAATGGTACAACTTTTGTGCTTAGGTACTTCACATTGCATTAAGTTTATGGCTAGATGATATTTCCAAGTTCAAATAACCTTGACCTTTTACCCTTAACCCTTTATAGGTCACACGTAAATTGCAAAAATGTACAGTGTTACAATACCCACAATTTAAGTCCCACATGATTAGAATTGGATGGAAATTGGCCGAGTTATGGCTGGGTGAAACTTTCAAAGGTCCAGATGACATTGACCTTTGACCTTTTGGGGTCACAATGTAATTTCCAAAATGTGCAGTGTTGCAATAGCTACAATTTGAACCAAACATGATCAAAATTGGATAAAAATTGACCAAGTTATGGCTAGAAGAAAGCCCCCATCGAAAGTGGCCTTTGACCTTGAAATGACCTTTGACCTTGAGATGACCTCTACCTGAAGTGAAACCTTCACCTCAAAAAATGACACCTTGGCCCTACAACTGACCTTTGACCTTGACATGACCCTGACATTTGAGATGGCCTTTTCCTTGCTATGATCAAACTCCTATACACTCGGAACCACATCTACTATAGTATATAAAATATTGATGATTTAAAACTTTAATTAGCCCTCATTTGCATAATTTTGAAAAGCATGACCTCTCATTACAAAAAGGCCAGACTTCTTCTATAGAAGTATAATTTTGCCAAGTTTGGAGTTTCTATGTGTAATACTTTTTAAATAAAATGTCGGACAAACTTGAAGGAAGGAAGGAAGGAAGGAAGGAAGGAAGGAAGGAAGGAAGGAAGGAAGGAAGGAAGGAAGGAAGGAAGGAAGGAAGGAAGGAAGGAAGGAAGGAAGGAAGGAAGGAAGGAAGGAAGGAAGGAAGGAAGGAAGGAAGGAAGGAAGGAAGGAGGGAGGGAGGGAGGGAGGGAGGGAGGGAGGGAGGGAGGGAGGAGGGAGGAAGGGAGGAAGGAAGAAAGAGAGAAAGAAAGAAAGAAAGAAAGAAAGAAAGAAAGAAAGAAAGAATTCCTAGAAAAACAATATGTCTGTTGGCACCACAGACATAAAAAAGAAAAAAGGAAAGAAAGAAAGACAACATCTTTGATAGTGAAATGATATATAAACTACCACAGACTGTGTCATCATTCTTTTCCATTTCATTCTCATGAACCAAGTAGTCTTCTAAGCATGATACAACTTGTAGAGGTCAGTCTAGTCATACTTGTGCATGCTTTGTTTACATTGAACACTGACCTGGCTACCCGTGGCTTGTACGATATCCTAACCTTGCAACCTCACTGCAAGGAAAACTACAGATTCCTGTGGCTTTCAGTTGAATCTGTTATGTCTTACCCAATTAATTAATTATGTGTTGTTCCAATGTTCTAAGTTACGTCTTGTCTGTCTTGTGTAAACATGACAAAAGCAGTCACACCAGGCATTCTGTGTGCCACTCAGGGGCACACATACAGACAAGCATGCTGCCCGTAGCCTGATATCAAACCCAGGCTCTCTTATCTGGGCTAAAAGTATCAATTACCAAAGCGGACCCCAAAATCTTGACTGATACCATCTTTGAAGCCTTTGGTACTTCACATTCCATTATGCTTATGGCTAGTTTTAACAAAAAGGCCTGAATGAGCTTGACCTTTAATCTTTAGGCATTGCATGTAAATTACAAAAATATGCAGTGTTGCAATACCTACAGGTTGGGTCCAACATGGTTAAAATTGGTTGAAAATTGACTGAGTTATGGCTAGATGAAAATTTCAAATGTGGAAAATGACATTGACCTTTGACCTTTAGAGGTGACATGTAAATTACAAAAATGTGCAGTCTAACCAACATATTAATCGAAGTTGGATTGATTACCTGTACCTATAATATTTTTGGAGATATTCAAGATTTAAATTTTCAAATGGCCCTAATTTGCATAATTTTCAAAACCGTTGAACCTCTTTACAAAAAGACCAGGCTTCATGTATGGAAGTATAATCATGCCAAGTTTGGAGTTTCTATGTAAATACTTTTCAAATGAAATGTTGGACAAATTTGCCTGTAAAGAAAGAAAGAAAGAAAGAAAGAAAGAAAGAAAGAAAGAAAGAAAGAAAGAAAGAAAGGAAGGAAGGAAGGAAGGAAGGAAGGAAGGAAGGAAGGAAGGAAGGAAGGAAGGAAGGAAGGAAGGAAGGAAGGAAGGAAGGAAGGAAGAAAGGAAGGAAGGAAGGAAGGAAGGAAGGAAGGAAGGAAGGAAGGAAGGAAGGAAGGAAGGAAGGAAGGAGGGACGGAGGGAGGGAGGGAGGGAGGGAGGGAGGGAGGGAGGGAGGAAGGAAGGAAGAAAGAAAGAAAGAAAGAGAGAGAGAGAGAGAGAGAGAGAAAGAAAGAAAGAAAGAAAGAAAGAAAGAAAGAAAGAAAGAAAGAAAGAAAGAAAGAAAGAAAGAAAGAAAGAAAGAAAAAGAATTCCTAGAAAAACAGTATGTCTGTGAAAAACAGAAAAGTGTGTGCTGACACACACACTTTAATGATACAATGTCTAAACTGGCACATTTACAACTGACTGATACAGAAAATGAGTGTAACCATGGTAACAGTAGAGTCCATACCACTTAACTTGGATTCTGTTTGGGACATTCCCAAATACATGTACAGTGAAACCTGTTTTGAGAGAACACTGTGGAGAAAGATCACCTGCCTTTTCAGACCATACTTACGATGTCCCTTTTGCCATCATGAAAGAAAGAAAGAAAGAAAGAAAAAGAAAGAAAGAAAGAAAGAAAGAAAGAAAGAAAGAAAGAAAGAAAGAAAGAAAGAAAGAAAGAAAGAAAGAAAGAAAGAAAAAGAATTCCTAGAAAAACAGTATGTCTGTGTTGGCACACAGACATAATTCCTAGAAAAACAGAAAAGTGTGTGCTGACACACACACTTTAATGATACAATGTCTAAACTGGCACATTTACAACTGACTGATACAGAAAATGAGTGTAACCATGGTAACAGTAGAGTCCATACCACTTAACTTGGATTCTGTTTGGGACATTCCCAAATACATGTACAGTGAAACCTGTTTTGAGAGAACACTGTGGAGAAAGATCACCTGCCTTTTCAGACCATACTTACGATGTCCCTTTTGCCATCTTTACCATGTTACTGCACCTCTATTGAGAGACCACCTGCCTTATGTGAGCACTTTTTGGCTTATCCCAGGGGCTGCCTCCCACTTAACAGGTTTTACTGTACTGACAAAAGAGTATAAGCACGTGTATTGTGGTGCCCCGACTCACTGCATTTTGTAACATGGTGCCATGACTTACCGTTAGTGTGCCCTGGAGTACTGCGTGCTTCCAATTCAAACTTTCCAAATTGTACCTTGTCAGTGGGCAGTAGGTGGACGTCTGCTTGGCCCCCGCTCTCTTTTGCTATCACACTTCTGCAGGACGTGATCTGCTTTTTAATTGCCCCAGTTCCAGTCACATGGTCCGCATGCACGTGGGTATTCACTGCCAACAATATGCATTATTCAATTTTTCCCATCTACTCTTAATTGTGTATGTAAGAAAAACCATATTTAACATTACTTATTCCCCTCTACCCAGGTGTATTCACTGCCAACAATATTCACTCTTTTCCATCTACGCATGTGTATTCACTGCCAACCATATTCAGTGTTACTCTTTTCCATCTACGCGTGTGTATTCTCTGCCAACCATATTCAATGTTGCTCTTTTCTATCTATGCGTGTGTATTCTCTGCCAACCATATTCAATGTTGCTCTTTTCTATCTATGCGTGTGTATTCTCTGCCAACCATATTCAATGTTGCTCTTTTCTATCTACACGTGTGTATTCACTGCCAACAATATTCAGTGTTACTCTTTTCCATCTATACGTGTGTTTTCAGTGCCAATAACATTCAGCATTTGTCCTTTCCATCTACATACACGTGATTTCCCTGCCAACAATATTCCACATAAATCATGTTAATCTTACCAATGCATGGGCATGTATTCACTGCCAACAGTATTTGATTATTCCTCCCCTGTGTACATATAGATGTCTTACATTCACAGACAGGGTTTCTGCCAGACAGTAAAACTGTAAAATTCTGTATCCTAAAATTTTCTGAGAGTAAGACGCCATACCCTAAACTATTTCAAAGTAACATGCAAAATGTTGCAAGCTGGAGCATTCTGGGGCTGAAAATTAAGACTTTCAAAGCCTTCTTGATCCCTTATAATTATAAGCCTCCAGAAGTGCCCTAGCATCGAAAAAGGATTTTCTGGGGGAGCGCCTTTGGCATGTTTCCATACCCTAATTTTCTTTTGTGGAGGAAACCATTACAAACTTGTCAGGTATTTGATGACTGCCACCAGTAAAAAGCTGTAGTCTGTCATTCTAGGGGTTCAGCCTGAGGGGCTGGAGGAGTGGTTGCTTTGCCAGGAAACTTTTGACAGTATAATAATTACCAGCAGTGATGGCTGTCCTGAAGTGATGAGGCGGCTTGCCTTTTGCCATGACCAACATGTCACAGACTGTCTACAGTGGGTTGACATTCCTGACTATTATGATCTCAACATTAGACACAGACTGTCTACAGTAGACAGGGGGCCAAATTAAGAGGTGTCTGGTTGTCCCAGACAACTTAAAATTTGTTGGGGGCAACTTTTGATGATTCCCTGGTTGCCCAAGGGGCAACTTTTTATTTTCAGCTTAATCAGCATGGTGTTTTATATGAAATGAACCAGAACAGGAATCACAGATGAACTGGTGGCATTCATGTACATTTCACATAAGAATTACCTTAAGTACATGCAGAGTACATTTTATCAATTTAAATGACTAATAATTACTAGGAGAGGTCACAATAAACTATTATCTGTGTATTCAGCCGAATATACAACAGAACACACAAAATTCTTGAAGGTCTCAAAAAAGATGTTTACCTTTTAGCAATGAAGTGACACAATATGACCTTGTGGGTTATACACATGGATTTAAGTCATTTCACATTATACTTTTCTAATGATATATTTTAAATTTCAAGTTTCTTTTTGTAAATCAAAAATAGAAATTTTGAAATTTGTTTAGTCGTTGGGTCTACATGCAATGATTTAACACCATATTTCACATTAATTAGTGGTAGCTTATGTACTATTTTACCTTTGAACCTTTTTTTTTTTTTGACTTGAATGCATACAATCTCTCATTATGTCAACAATCAATATCTTTTCTATTGCAGTAAGGGGTAAATCAATTGCACAGGAACACTGCTCATTGTGGAATCACCAAGTGCTGTGTGAATCAGTATACAGTTATTTGATGAATTATTTACATCACAGAAAATGGGTAACTTCAGGGGTTTGGGGGCAACTTGGGAAAATATCCTGGTTGCCCACATGTGGGCAACTTGCAAAAAAAAAAAAAGTAGTTTTTTTCCCCCGGTGGGTAAATATACACAAGTATAATGATCTCAATCATGCACATTTTGGACACAGACTGGCTGCCATGAAACAACTACATGTCTGCGTGGTTAAAGACAATCTGGCTCTATCTGACAGCACTGACCAGGATGTCATACACTGTACACTGACCAGGATGTCATACATTGTACACTGACCAGGATGTCATACATTGTACACTGACCAGGATGTCATACATTGTACACTGACCAGGATGTCATACATTGTACACTGACCAGGATGTCATACATTGTACACTGACCAGGATGTCATACATTGTACACTGACCAGGATGTCATACATTGTACACTGACCAGGATGTCCAACCTGTGCTAAAGGTGGTGGTCCTTAGGACATTTCCATCTTAAATTTGTCATGACCAGCAAATTAACTGAACTTGGTGGTCTGAATGACCAACAAAAATACAGAAGTCAACAATGATCGTAGAGTAAAGTCTGTCAAGAATTTCTCCGGACCACCAAGTCATGGTAGTTGGTCAGTCCAAATGTCCATCACTTCTGGAAAACTTTTCACATAGACTGGATGTCATACATTGTACACTGACCAGGATGTCATACATTGTCATACATTGTACACTGACCAGGATGTCATACATTGTCATACATTGTACACTGACCAGGATGTCATACATTGTACATGCATGTATGTACAGTGACACGTGTTTACATGATAATTAAGGTGTATCATATCCAGTTCTAGCATGATATGCCAAGTCAAACATAGTTGTTGCTGCTGCTGCTAATTTTGGTGAAATTGAACTCATATCTCATGGAGCAAGTGAAGCAACTAGGCTTCCTGCATGATTACACCACTGCAGCCAATCCGGCGCAGGTTACCAAACTAAGTAGTTCCTGGTCTTATTGTGCTGACACCTGTGGGTGCTATTTACTGTACCTGCGTTTAGCCCACTATTACATGAAGTTATCAGCTAGTTTGTGTTGTTTGGTTTGACAGGTTTTTTTTTCCACGACGAATTTTGTAAGCAGAGGGTGAATCACACATACACACTGACGCAATGCTGGTAAGTTGTGCTCAGAACACGTGTTTCCTGGCTATGACAGGTAAACACATGCATTAATAACTTTTGATTTTATCTATACACTTGCCCTTTTTATCTTGCATGATTTAATGAAAGGTTTCTGTACAACACCAATCGCATACTTTACTTTAAAAAGTGACGAGGCAAAAGTTAAAGGCCTTTCTGCTAATATGAAAATATACGGTAAATATAAACTGGTGGTTTCATCCCTTTTTTCAAGACCATAAACTCTCAAAGTCAGGACTCTCACCTGCAAGTGGAGCCCTCCCACTATATACATGCAGTTGCTTTCTCATGTCCACTGCCTAAAGAAAACTTCTCAGCCGGGGCAAGGCTGACTAAGTGAAATAACATAACTTGTGATTGTGCTTTGTGTGGGGTTTGGTCAGGACTACACAGAGGATGTGGCTCCTGCTTGTACAATTATACTTTGTCTTTGAAAACAAAAGTGAAACATGGAAAATCAACCATATATGTGCACCTTTCAGTGAAAAACCAACGCTGGTGGAAGAACATTGTTTATGACCAAAGTTACAAGTTAAGCTGTAAACAAAAGGACAAGAAGGTTATGGCAGTGTATGCAATCTTCAATACTATGTCACTTTCAAGGAACCTTTAGGGATGGTTCAACATTACCATCATTTTTTAATAAGTGCTTAGGGTACTAAATTTCATAACCCCCCTCCCTCTCCCCAAATTAGTACTTTAACAAGAGGGCTGTGTGAACAGCCCGTGCCTCAGCTCATCTTGACATTCATCACACTTGCAGATCTATGAACTTGGGAAAGGATCAAGGACACCATGTTCTGAGTAAGTCTGACCTTTAGAGAAGAATACTTACATGTGCAACATCAAAGTTCAAGTAGTTCTCAAGTTATAATGAAGAGTAAAATTCATGTATGTTGCACTGTGACCCCACAAACGAGGTCAAGGTCATTCATGTACTGTCTCAGCGTGACCTTCATACAGAATAATTAACATGTGTAGCTAACTCAAAACAGATCTCAAGTTATCAAGTAAACAGTAAATTTCGTGTCAGTTTGTCCTGTGAATTAGCATTAGAATGCCCATTGACTTACATAGTAATCAATAGGAAAGCTACATTGAACGATAAGTACCCGAATTGAAAATCCTTAAAAATCAGGAATCCAAAGCAGTGCCACCTAGTAAACAACTGTTTGACCCTTCCACAACAACATATCCATCACATTTCAGCTTAATCTGAGGGACCGTTCTGACAACAAGTGAAAACAAGAGGGCTGTGTGAACAGCCCGTGCCTCAGCTGATCTTGACATTCATCACACTTGCAGCTCTATGAACTTGGGAAAGGATCAAGGACACCATGTTCTGAGTAAGTCTGACCTTTATAGAAGAACACCTACATGTGCAACATCAAAGTTCAAGTAATTCTCAAGTTATAATGAAGAGTAAAATTCATGTATGTTGCACTGTGACCCCACAAACAAGGTCAAGGTCATTCATGTACTGTCTCAGCATCACCTTCATACAGAATAATTAACATGTGTAGCTAACTCAAAACAGATCTCAAGTTATCAAGTAAACAGTAAATATCGTGTCAGTTGTCCTGTGAATTAGCATTAGAATGCCCATTGACTTACATAGTAATCAATAGGAAAGCTGCATTGAACGATAAGTACCCGAATTGAAAATCCTTAAAAATTCGGAATCCAAAGCAGTGCCACCTAGTAAACAACTGTTTGACCCTTCCACAACAATATATCCATCACATTTCAGCTTAATCTGAGGGATGGTTCTGACAACAAGTGAAAAATAGCAAAACCATACAAAAAATTCATTAAAAAAAATTGCAGCGCCACCTGGTGAACAAATTGGGAACTAGAGGTCCCCGGGAGTGTCTATGTATGATATCAAAGCAATTGGGCGAGTGGTTTCAGAGGAGAAGAATTTTGAACGTTTGCCCCCCAAAAAACAAAAAAATTCATAAAAAATCCAAAAATCAATAGAGCATGACGATTTGAACACACTTGGTAGAGATCCACCAAAGGCACATCCCCACCAAGTTTGAAGTAAATCTGGTCAATATTATTAAAGTTATGACCATTACAAGAAATTCACATGTTAAGTTTTCCTATCAAAACTTTTGTAGAGATTTTTGAAAAAAAATCATAAAAAAATCCAAATTCATTGGAACATGACCATTGGAACAAACCTGGTAGACACCCACCCAAGGTACATTGACACCAAGTTTAAAGTAAATCTGGATGATGGATTTGGAGAAAAAGCCGAAAATGTAAATTAGCATTAGAATGCCCATTGACTTACATGGTAATCAATAGGAAAGGTGCATTTACCCCAAAGGAGCCGACTTGAAAAAATTATTAAAAATCAGGAATCCGCAGCATTCCCACACAGTGAACAACTTTGTTTGGCCCTTCCATTAGGAACATATCCACCAAGTGTAAGCTTAATCTGAGTGACGGTTCTGGAGGAGAAGTCTAAAATATCTATAACACACAAAAATTCAAAAAAAATTAGAAAAAAACTGCAGCACCACCTAGTGAACAAATTAACAACAAAGAGTCCCTAGATGTTTCCTGTGTGATATCAAAGCATTTGGGTAAGCAGTTTCGGGGAAGAAGATTTTTTCAGATTTGTCAAAAAAAACCCAAAAAAAATTCATTAAAAATCCAAAAATCACTGGAGCATGACCAAGGGAACAAAATTGGTAGAAACCCACCCAAGGTACATTGCCACCAAGTTTGAAGTTAATCTGGATGACGGTTTTGGAGAAGAAGTCAAAAATGTAAATTAGCATTAGAATGCTCATTGACTTCCATAGTAATCAATCGGAAAGCTGCATTGACCGATAAGTACCAGAATTGAAAAAATCGTTAAAAATCAGGAATCCGCAGCATTCCCACAGAGTGAACAACTTTGTTTGACCCTTTTACAAGGAACATATCCACCATGTTTCAGCTTAATCTGAGTGATGGTTCTGGAGAAGAAGTCGAAAATAGCTATAACACACAAAAATTCATAAAAAATTAGGAAAAAATTGCAGCGCCACCTGGTGAACAAATTAAGAACTACGTGTCCCAGGGAGTGTTCCTGTGTGATATCAAAGTAATTGGGTGAGTGGTTTCGGAGAAGAAGATTTTTTAAGATTTACCCAAAAAAGAACAAAAAAAATCATTAAAAATCCAAAAATCAGTGGACCGTGACCATTTGAACAAACTTGGTAGAGACCCACCCAAGGCACATCTCCACCAAGTTTAAAGTGAATCTGGCTTACAGTTTTTAAGAAGAAGTCGAAAATGTGAATTGTGGACGACGGACGGACGGACGGACGGATGACGGACGGACGGACGGACGACGGACGACAGACCCTCAAAAAACCTCAGCTGACTGACAAGTCAGCTGAGGTAAAAAGCAAAACCATACAAAAAATTCCTTAAAAAAATTGCAGCGCCACCTGGTGAACAAATTGGGAACTAGGTGTCCCCGGGAGTGTCTATGTACGATATCAATGCAATTGGGTACGCAGTTTCGGAGAAGATTTTTTCAGATTTGTCCAAAAAAAAAGAACAAAAAAATTCATTAAAAATCCAAAAATCACTCGAGCATGAACATTTGAACAAAATTGGTAGAAACTCACCCAAGGTACATTGCCACCAAGTTTGAAGTTAATCTGGATGACGGTTTTGGAGAAGAAGTCAAAAATGTGAATTAGCATTAGAATGCCCATTGACTTCCATAGTAATCAATAGGAAAGCTGCATTGACCGACAAGTACCAGAATTGAAACAAGAGGGCTGTGTGAACAGCCCGTACCTCAGCTCATCTTGACATTCATCACACTTGCAGATCTATGAACTTGGGAAAGGATCAAGGACACCATGTTCTGAGTAAGTCTGACCTTTAGAGAAGAACACTTACATGTGCAACATCAAAGTTCAAGTAGTTCTCAAGTTATAATGAAGAGTAAAATTCATGTATGTTGCACTGTGACCCCACAAACGAGGTCAAGGTCATTCATGTACTGTCTCAGCATGACCTTCATACAGAATAATTAACATGTGTAGCTAACTCAAAACAGATCTCAAGTTATCAAGTAAACAGTAAATTTCCTGTCAGTTGTCCTGTGAATTAGCATTAGAATGTCCATTGACTTACATAGTAATCAATAGGAAAGCTGCATTGAACGATAAGTACCCGAATTGAAAATCCTTAAAAATCAGGAATCCAAAGAAGTGCCACCTGGTAAACAACTGTTTGATCCTTCCACAACAACATATCCATTACATCTCAGCTTAATCTGAGGGACTGTTCTGACAACAAGTGAAAAATAGCAAAACCATACAAAAAATTCCTAAAAAAATTGCAGCGCCACCTGGTCAACAAATTGGGAACTATGTGTCCCCGGGAGTGTCTATGTACGATATCAAAGCAATTGGGTATGCAGTTTCGGAGAAGAAGATTTTTTAAGATTTGTCCAAAAAAAAAAAGAACAAAAAAATTCATTAAAAATCCAAAAATCACTGGAGCATGAACATTTGATCAAAATTGGTAGAAACCCACCCAACGTACATTGCCACCAAGTTTGAAGTTAATCTGGATGACGATTTTGGGGAAGAAGTAAAAAATGTGAATTGGCATTAGAGTGCCCATTGACTTCCATAGTAATCAATACGAAAGCTGCATTGACCGATAAGTACCCGAATTGAAAAAATCATTAAAAATCAGGAATCCGCAGCATTCCCACATAGTGGACAACTTTGTTTGACCCTTCTACAAAGAACATATCCACCATGTTTCAGCTTAATCTGAATGACGGTTCTGGAGAAGAAGTTGAAAATAGCTATAACACACAAAAATTCATAAAAAATTAGGAAAAAATTGCAGCGCCACCTGGTGAGCAAATTAAGAACTAGGAGTCCCAGGGAGTGTTCCTGTGTGACATCAAAGCAATTGGGTGAGCAGTTTGGGAGAGGAAGATTTTTTAAGATTTACCCAAAAAAGAACAAAAAAAATCATTAAAAATCAAAAAATCACTGGACCGTGACCAATTGAACAAACTTGGTAGAGACCCACCCAAGGCACATCTCCACCAAGTTTAAAGTGAATCTGGCTGACGGTTTTGAAGAAGTCGAAAATGTGAATTGTGGACGACGGACGGACGGACGACGGACGGACGGACGGACGACGGACCCTCAAAAAACCTCAGCTGACTGACAAGTCAGCTGAGGTAAAAATCGTTAAAAATCAGGAATCTGCAGCATTCCCACATAGTGAACATCTTTGTTTGACCCTTCTACAAAGAACATATCCACCATGTTTCAGCTTAATCTGAGTGACGGTTCTGGAGAAGAAGTCGAAAATAGCTATGACACACAAAAATTCATAAAAAATTAGGAAAAAATTGCAGCGCCACCTGGTGAGCAAATTAAAAACTAGGAGTCCCAGGGAGTATTCCTGTGTGATATCAAAGCAATTGGGTGAGCGGTTTCGGAGAAGAAGATTTTTTAAGATTTACCCAAAAAAGAACAAAAAGATTCATTAAAAATCCAAAAATCACTGGACCGTGACCATTTGAACAAACTTGGTAGAGACCCACCCAAGGCACATTTCCACCAAGTTTGAAGTGAATCTGGCTGACGGTTTTTGAGAAGAAGTCGAAAATGTGAATTGTGGACGACGGACGGACGGATGACAGACGGACGGACGGACGGACGACGGACCCTCAAAAAACCTCAGCTGACTGACAAGTCAGCTGAGGTAAAAATGTTCAGTTTCCCTCAAAAGTCATAGCAAAATTGCACAAAACAGGCCAATATATTGAACATCATTTTCCATATTCTGTGAAAGTGTAGAGACCCATTTAACACCCTCCCCCCTTGCATACTGTAAGTACTAATTCAAAAATGATGAAAGTGTTGAACCATCCCTTAGCAAGATGAATATATTAATTACAACAACAACAAAAACTTAAACCTTGGTTTGACAAAACATTTCATTGACAAACTTCTCATGATTTACAAATACAGTTTAATTTTAAAGGAAAATCCTTAAAGAGAAAATCTGTATTTTTTCAGTGGGTCCCAAAAGGGTCTATTAACTCCCTTCACAGAGGCAGCCAAGTAGAGCATTTTTAACCTCCACATGACTGAAGAGTTCATTGTGGGTGGGTACTTATAAGCGTAGTGTACGGCATGCTGCAAGAGTTCTGATTACAGTTTGAGACGATTGACAAATTATGGCTGGCTGTGCTAGTATACGAAAGTTTTTGTTCTTGTACGAGTTCACTTCTTAATTTCTTTGGAACATATATAGAAAAAAAAAGGTTTTGGGCACAAAGACCAGAGGGCAGCACTTGTAACTGATCATTGGCATGACTGTACTTATCTGCATAACAAGGAATCCCTTTGAAGCTTTTGTTAAGCAAATATACTAAATTGATGCAAATGAACACCGTCAAGTGCTGCCACATGGGTCCTAAATTCCACTATTGAGATTTCATGACAGACATGACAATCAAAGAGATCTAAAAATGTACAACACATGAACACTGCATGACAGCCTGACACAGGTACTCACTGCAATAGACCAGGTTAAGTCCTAACTGCTCGACCAGGTTGACGTCTCTGTCTACATGTTCCAGTACTGGGTCAATGATGACTGCTTCCCTGCTAGCCCTGTCTGCCAAAAGGTATGTGTATGTACTGGAGACTGTATCAAAAAGCTGAAATAACAAACGACAAATCAACTCAAATCAAATTCACAAAAGTCAGCCCGCACAATTGCCATTATAACCAGTGATAACAAGTAACCATGGATACATACATGTACTGTCAACCCATTTTTCTGCTACACACAGTTTACAGTGGCCATTGATGGATGGGACCTTGTTCTACAGGTTTTGATACACCGTATTCATTCCAATAAGAGCACATACTCTAGTAAGGGCACATCCCTTTTTTTAATCAGAAAAAACAAACAAACTTGGCTTTCCTAGATATAGGTCAATTTTCAGTCCCAATTCTAGTTCATTACCTGTTTTAAGGCATATTTTCCAATTAAATTTTCCTAAGGGCACTGTGAGCTTATTGGAATGAATACAGCATAAAAGAAAATTCCAGGAATTAACAAAAAAACACTGCCAGTCAATTTACATACCAACCACTAGCTTCTGCTGTTGCTTTGTACTAATAACTGGTTTAGCTCCTGGAGACAACCTATTAAACATATTTTAAGCTCTTCATTAAAACAATCATGTGTTCATTTGACCTCTTGGAGAGATAACCTTGGGAATTGATTTTTAATTTATGGTGTGTTTCATTTGTTTGTCACCCAATTTTGATCATTCAGCAAGATGAGCTGTACACATGTACTTTTCAAACATGTGCAATCACATTGCTGAGGTATGTATGTGTGTGGCATCTCAATGGTGAGAGAAAGAGAGATAATTGAATTTTAATTGGCTGCAGGTAGTGTGAGGATACCAGGAAAAACTAGAAAAGAAGATTTGCTTCAAAGCAAATCTGTCTGTGTGCCTGCAAAGGAAAGTTGTTGCTCGTACATGTATTCAAATTGAAGTTTGAATAGCTACTTGAGAGAACACATGGATTCTTTTTAAATGTGGCAAAATAAAATCTTGTCATGAAAACATCTGCTGGTAAAGAAAGAAAGAAAGAAAGAAAGAAAGAAAGAAAGAAAGAAAGAAAGAAAGAAAGAAAGAAAGAAAGAAAGAAAGAGAGAGAGAAAGAAAGAAAGAGAGAAAGAAAGAAAGAGAGAGAGAAAGAAAAAGAAAGAAAGAAAGAAAGAAAGAAAGAAAGAAAGAAAGAAAGAAAGAAAGAAAGAAAGAAAGAAAGAAAGAAAGAAAGAAAGAAAGAAAGAAAGAAAGAAAGAAAGAAAGAAAGAAAGAAAGAAAGAAAGACAGTATGTCTGTGTTGGCACACAGACATAAAAAAGAAAGAATTCACCGGAAAAAAGAATGTCCGTGTTGGCACACAGACACAATAAAGTCTGCCCACATGTATCATTTCAACTGTCACTTGATATCGTCTTGGCAGATAACAGGTCGTCACTAGGGTAACACACTCCAAGCCTACTCAGAGTGGTCAACATAGACTATATTGCCTGCCCCTATTGTCTGTGTGACAAACATCTGGCAGTATGCTGCAATGGCATGGAACTCCAGTATGAGGGTACTGGACACACGTATTAGTATTGAGTACATATGGCAGAACATATACTGCTATCATGAAATATTAATGTGAACAGAGCTTCTGCATGTTGTGAATTACATGAATTAGGCAACATCATTTTTCTATGCTGGCTGAGTCAGCAGAATTCTTTGTGTTGAGCCACGGAGGTGCATCTCTACCTCTATGGTTGAGCACAGCTGCTGAACCCATCCATTGTGTTTTCTTCTCTTGAATTAAGGCAATTTTTTTAGAGCAGGAATAATGCGGCCATTAGCTGCCAATTGTTTATCCATTGTGTTTCTTCTCTTGAATTGAAGCAATCTTTTTTTTTTTTTTAGACCAGAAATAATGAGGCTCCCTTAGCTGCCAATTGTTTACAGTATGGACGTGACATCAGTCACATGACTGAAAATAATTACGCAGGTCAACCTGACACTTTTCAAACAATGTTTGAACCTGGAGTTAAGCGTTAGGCCTAAAGCGTAACTTTCATTGCTAGGACGGTGTTATGCTCTGGTACAAGTATATAAATGAATGGTGCATCTGTTAAAATTCAGTCTGCGATCAGCCCAGTCCAGGAGGGCGAAACTGGTCACACTTATACAAAAATGAAATATTGGATTCGATAAATTGGCCATTGAGCATTATAAGCACTTGCCAGGTATTGACCTTACGACTGACCTAACGGCATGTTGCATCAGGAATGAAATGTCTTTTCCTGGGACATTTTAATTCGGATCCTCATAAATTTTTTTTTCGATGTATACTTTTTTTATGATTTACAAACGAAAGGACAAGAGCCCTTAATATTGATTCTATACTCGTGTGACACTTGTTTGTGATTGCGTGACTGTCTGCAGACAGCAAAGTATCTGTCCAGACACATTATGCACTTGAGATTGAAGATAAATTCATTTCACGCATGTCCATGGTAAAAAAAGAAAAAGAACAAACACATGTATCACCAACATAAAGAAAGAGACAGTGCATCACGACACTGACATCACTGTTGTGAGGACTAATTAACGCTCTCGGCCACTTTTTTTTCTTAAACCATCATAAATGTGCAAGGAAAAGTCCCACATAAGGGACTCTGTCACACGCACTCTCAATTTTGATAGCTGTTCCAAAATTTCAAAACAAACAAAAACAAACAAACAAAAACCCTCGCACAACTTCAAACATAAATATAATATTATAAAGTAGAGTGGAAATGGTTCCCTCAGTTAAAAGTGTTGAGACTGAAGAGTTCTAAACTCACAGTTGAACCAATACATTCAATGTGTGGCTCTCTTTCAGTATCTCACCTGCACAATGTGGACAAGTCTAGCTGGGCATATTTAAGGATTGCTCCCTCCTGGTGTGATTGGATTAAATGTCACTGAAAGAATATGTGCTGCCTGTGGCACAAATATCTTCAGGTCTCTTGCAGAGAACTTAATATCAGGGCTTGATGCCTTATTTGGATGCAGGTTTTTCAACAGCTTCTCCTGCAGCCTTTCTGGGGATGGACTGGATGCCTGGGTGTGGGCTTAAGCCTTGGTCTGGTCTGCTGCCCATATCTACTTGGGCCAAAGTGGAATTCAAGGTTTTCCTTGCCGGCCTTTAAGACTGATTCTTTCTGAGGACTCTCACAGTTTGCATTTCTTTCACCATGCTGCAGACCCAACAGTGTCAATCTTGTTAGCCTTGACGTAACACCAGACTCAAGATTTAGGATTTTCTTCTGTCTTTCCAGTAACTTCTTGCTTCGTGTACATGCTCATGTTCCTCATGTCCTTCTCTGGGTGTTTTTGGATGCTCATGATCTGCATATGTCCCAGCGCTTTGTCAGTCTAGATTTTTACAGATCTATGTTGAATCAGCATTTTTTCTTTCTGGTTTGTCTAGCCCCACTTGTTGTCATGCAAGGCTTTCAAGTTGCAGTTTGCTCATGCTGTTTGTTGCCATATTTTTCAGGGCCAGAATTTCAGAGAGAATCCGAGAATCCATTCTCGTTAAGATTCTTCTAAACTTGTCTTTCTTTAAAAAGAAAACTAATTGACAAAAATCCAAATGGATTCTCGCAAAATTTGGCGAAATTCTGGCCCTGTTTTTTTACTTCTCAGGTCCATCAGACTGGATTTAAAATTTCACAGCTCTGGTCTTCACGCTTTTGTTTTGGTTGCGACATTTTACTTTGCGACCGAAAATGAACTACATTTTGTTGTCAGAAAGGTATTATTTCCCAGTAGCCAACTTCATGGTCTTGTGGGAAAGTAGGAAAGTAGGACTCAAAAACAAGTTGTGCCATTTTTTATTGCCTGACAGAAGACTAGACTGTTTACATGCAGGACTTGAATTTCAGGGAGAATCTGGGAATCCATTCTCGCAAAGATTCTCCTAAACTTGTCTTTCCTTACAAAGAAAATAATTTGACAATTTAAGTCCACATAGATCCTCACAAAATTTTGCGAAATTCTGGCCCTGGGTTTAGCAAAGTACTGAAATTATGATAATCATAGTCTGCATACATTTGAGGAAAAGATCCCCATTCATTTGTTGTCAGTCCATTACATTGAGATAGTGATATTTAGCATTTTCTCAAGCCTTGGAAAGTGAAAACACAGGACACAAATATTTTGTGTGTAGAAAGTGTGTTGGAACACTGACTCATAAATTAACAAGTTGCACTTTGAATATTTTGCCAATGCACAATTCACTTCATGCACAAAACTTCAGTCCATGCGAAAAGTACATCGGTTTTTACCATTAAAAGATTCCCTGGACCAATAGAAAATACTAGCAAGTTATATGTTTAAGTATTTGGGATTTTGAAATTTGAACAAAATGACCGATTATAAGAGAAAAAACCTTTCGCACAGACTGAAACTTGATGGTGATAAAGTGATTTTATAATTTTCGCAAAGTGCAACAACATGTATAGCTGCACATTATTTATCAAATATATGCAAGAAGCCTCCATTTGTGGAGGCTTCTCTATATGGGTGCCGTGGTGAGATGCTGTAGGCGGCAGATATAGCACCCTGACCCCTGTGGAGTTTGCATGTGGCCAGTTACACTAGACATAATAGGTAGTCTCCCTGGGGCCATTGGTCACAGGCCATCTTAATCACTAAATCACCTCCCCCCACCCACACACACACCACCACCAATTTGTGAAAACCGACCAAGTATATTCACATGTAGTATAGTGGTACCTGCTGTAAAGACCACCTCCAATTTAAGACTGCATGTCTTTTTAAGACCATTCTTTCAAGACTCTCTGCTGTATTTACATGTCAAATATACCTTCAATTTAAGACCACCTGCAGTATGAGACCACTTTCTGTTGGCTGTAGGGGTGGTCTTAAATAGCAGGTACCACTGTAAAACAATAAGCCAGGCTGTGATGGTTTTGTTGTCCATGCAACCTGTGCTTGTAGGAGTCTGGCACTTTACACTTCTGTCTGGGGACTTTTAATTACCGGTTTCAGTTGTGTTTTCCAGGCTGACACCAGTCATTAGCCTGTTAGCCTTTAGCCAGTTAGCCCTATGCTAACAAATGTGGGATTTGCCTGAAAGAATTTACAACCTTTTAACCAAATTGGGTCAAGAAATTTTAGTTACTGGTACTCTGTAGCTTCAAAATCATGTTTTACTGAACATTATTCTTATCAAATCGTCACCTATTAGATGTACTAGAATGTTTGAAGATGCGAGATGACTTTGGTTAATGAAATATTTGGCTGAAAGAACGAAGTGATTTTAGGCAAACTGACTAACAAAGTAAAACCCCTATAGTGCAAGCCGAGGTTTTAGTTAAGCTAAATCTTATGTTTGAGAGGCATGGTTGCCTGTTGTAAAGTTCTATAAATATCACTGAAACCAGTCGTCAAGATCTCTAATAAACCCTATCGCAAGAACATAAAGTCAGCTGCACTGTAAAATAATGATTAGCTCCCTGACCAAAAACGTAACACTTTCAGTCACAGAATGTTCTATACATGTATCTCCTATACTCTCACTCCAAGAAGCCACTTTTGAGTCTACTGATGTCAGTCTCCAATGTAATACAAATCGTAGCTGGGTCTTGGTTATCTATGGTCTAAGGTGGACTGCATGATTATCCACCATTAACAGCATTGTGATCACTCACTCCAGGGATATTTTGAATGTTTTGTACCAGAGTTGGGTTGCTTATCAAGAATAGGTCCAGCATGTTGTTAAAATCACCTGTATAGTGTTAGCTGTACAGCTAACCATAGATCTGATTTATAATGCATGTGTACCTTACAAATATCCCACAGATCCTGACACCTTGTATGTATAATAATATGTACATGTAATATTTAGCATACATGTATGCATGGCATAGTCTCAGAATGTCAGAGGGGTTCAAATTATCAAATATATATATGCCAATTCCCCAGATAATCCTAGCAGTGCAGTGGGATTTCCATATTTAAACAAATTTGAGCAAACTTCCAAGAATTACAGCCCTAGATCCTCATATTTATATACTTTATAACGGGATGCCTAAGTCACAGCCCTAATTTCAGGATCACAGCCCTACAATATGTAAGACTGTAGGGCTCTGGGGAGAACCCTGGGTGTATACTGTAATTTCACTTATTTTCCTGTCAATAGATTTTCAGTTTCTGCATTCTTTTATTTTTTTATTTTAACTGAACTTTTAATTTCATTATTTTGGACATGGTTCCAATTAATGTTATATGAGAAAAACATTTCATTGTGTTTTTGCATTCAGTTTTGTACCATCAGTAAAATAGTGAAAATAAGAATACATGCACTGCGGAATTAAGGCAACTTACACTAATATTTACTAATGGGATCCTATGAAGATGGCTTCAGATCCTATCACTAACTTTGTGCGCTATGCTATCAAATATATAACTACCATTCTGTGTCATACTTGAGTTGGACTGATCAGCTCCTCAGGATCGGTTTGCACTACTGTAACATCTCTTCTCAATGCAATTTTATAAAAACTTTAAAAATCATTATTAACTCAGTAAATAAATAGGCCTAAGTAGTTTTGTATTTGTGCAGGGTATTAGTGAGTTTGTGGTGACTTCTTTGTACATGTATATAAATTATTTTTTATTGTATTAAATGAAGCAAATATATGATGAAGTATATACATGTATGTACAATTGATCAATATCATTATTATTCTCAGATTCAGTGTGATGTCACAGCAGAGCCACAGCCAGGCTGATCTGGTAGTAGAGCTATGTAAATAAAAACCTTTCGTATCTTCCTTCATGTGCCACAAGATAAGATCATAATAAAATCTTGACCAGTGTTACATATTTTAAACTTGATTTGTTCCGTGTTTCTTAGGGAGCTGTTGATGTTTTGTAACACCAAAAATGACTATTGTTGCATGGTTTCATCCCCCCCCCCCCCCCCGAACTGGAGAGTGTAGCTACCACAGAGACTCTCTCTGGTGCCAAAATGTACTAGTTGTGGTCCAATCCTCCACCAATGATTATAAATCTGTTGATTGTCGATGTCAATAGAATCTGCATAATTCCTCACAGAGTTTTTAATAATATCATGCTAAATACATTTTGATTAACCTGAATCTATGTAAAGTGATGTGAGTTAACTTTATTTTGGGTATAAATAAATAAAATAGCAATTATGAAGATATGGGTTTTAATGAGTGTGTATGTCAGACACGCCCATGTTGGTTTGGTCACCTTGTATGCTGTCAGTTCCTTCACGACACGGGATTGATAATGGCTGGTGAAAGTTATCACTATGTATCAAACATGCCGTATTCATCTTAATAAGTGCACACTCCCTAATAAAGACACATCCCCCACTTTTTTCAAAGGGAGAACCCCCAGAATATCCCATATTTTTCAAACAATTTACTTAGGCTCTACATTTTTTTTTCAGCTTTTGTGGATTATTTTTTTTAATAGTGCACTGTGCACTTAATAACTGTTTAAGTGCCAATCGTGCCTAAAGTTGATCTACCGAAGTCAAACTAGTCTGAATTATCATTAGGAAATCAGATTCCTATTCCTCGTAAAAAGACTTTTCATTCAAGTACCAGCGGGTCTCTAGTTCCAGAGAAAAGCCGTTGACTCAGTGTAAAATTTGGCACTTAAAGAGTTAAGATGAATACGGTAAGTGTTTACACCTAGTGCTGCCGGGGCCCGTGTTTATATGGTCCAAAATGTAGGTTAAAAAAAAACAATTCAGCAGTACTAGGATTAAACTACAGCACTATTAAAATGGCAGTAAAGAAAAGCACAACTAGCCTTTTTCATTACATCGCAGGGGTAAATGCTCGAGTCAATCTTCAAGATTTTGCCTGTCAATCAAACCGACAAACAACGTCTAAATGTGTCTTGTATAGTAATTCAAAATTGACATACTGTCTACTAGTGTCTAGGTCTGTCTCTAGTAGAACTTGTGTGTTTGTGACTGGGTTAGGATCTATACACGATCTTACACAGTGATGTACCTGACAATGTAGTAGAAACATATTTAATATTATACATATTTTCATAATCTGATCATGAAAGAATTTGTGCCGCATATCGTTGATTGCCCTTTCTCCAGCCATTTCATAAATCGTTGCCATTGGAATTGGGCTTTTTAAAATTGCCAACTGGCACCCACACAAATTTGCTTGCAAATCTATCCATTCTATTCAAATACACATATCTAGCCAAACCTATTAGTATTAGGTAAAAAAGACAAAAGTACTAGGCAGATCTTGGAGAGCTTATATAGCCAAAGAAAAGCATGATGGACAACGGAAGCCCGGTTCCGACATTTACATACATGTGCCACAGAAAGTGGTTCCGTTCCACCTTTTACCCTGAGCCGAAATTTAGACATACATGTGTATTTGGAATAAGGCTAGATTTTAGGTGCAACTGTTTCTGATTTTGACATTCCTTGTTAATGGGTAAGTACTTAAACTTACAAAACAAACATATTGTTCTCCTGCTTTCAAATTGACCAACATGTAGTAAATGTAAAACAAGTCTCCCTTTAAACAGGCACCAGACTTGACTGGTATAAAAGGGGAGAAATCTGTTGGGGCAATTATACAATAAACTTGTTCATACCAAGTTGTACCAAACTTTTCCAGACTGTAAATAATTATGCATTCCATAGCTGGCCTGATTGTCCAATCAGCAAGTGACCGAGTCTGGCCCACGCCTTCATGTTTACAATTGATGCCACAGTTAATGCTACTGATTACAGCATGGGTTGTGCTGAACAGTGCAAATCTTTCACCTGAAATGTCACATCAGTGGTGAAACGTGAACGCATCGATCGCACCCCCGCTTTCTCCTTAGTAAATGGCCTTTCTTCGTTACTGGTTAGGTCACTCGATCATCGGCCCTCTCACTGGGTTCTGCCATTGGTTTGTTGTGCTTTGTTTTTCTACATTCGTCCAATTGTTATACAGAAATTACGTGGGCACTGGGTGTTCTGGTGTCGGACATTTACCCCCAACAAGATGTCTTGAACAAATTCTGTCAAATTGGTGTGGTAGTTCATAATCTTCTGGTCTTTTCACCATATTCAACCACTCCCATGGTTTCTATGTTTCTTTGGAGGAAAACTGTGGAAAGCTACCCCTTGCATCCAGGAGTATTTATCCGATTTACCCAGTTTTCTTGTGTCTGGCTGACAGTCAGGAACTTTGCAAATTTTGTAGACTGTCATTGTAGCTTGTAAATACTTCCGTAGTACGTTGGAAAATAATGATCAAGTTTGCAATGTCATTTCCCTGTACTTTAACTATGGAGCAATATGGCTGCTACATTGAAACGACCTAACCTGCCGCAAGGTGCACTGGGAAATGACCCTGGTGCTTTAGCAGCTACCGACAGTACTAGCTAATTTGGACCTTAGGAATTATACAACTGCAGTGGTTGTCAGGAGTAAATAGTAGGTGAGCAATAAACAGCTCTTCTAGAAGTGCATAGGTGAGCACTTGGCAAGCGCCGTAGAAACAGAGCCCTGCTGGGGGGGGGGGGGGGCCCAGGGGCATGCTCGATGAAAAATACAGTGTAATTTCTGGGACAATAGGAGTCCGTATCCCGGGTAAACTTAAATAAAGATTAAATAGTTGCATTGGTTTCAGGATCCTCTTTTTCACTGCCTCTGATGCCGTGATGGGATGCATATCGTTTGCGTACCTACCATCAATGCTATCGGTACATCGTAGTAAATTTGCGTATACAGTATTGGCGAGTACCTCGCAATAAACGGTGTTATTAAATTAAATTCAAACGCAAATTTTGATATTTCTAGTGTGCGCACCGTCACCATCTTTCCTGCAACTGTATACAAACGGCTGCTTTGGCCATGTGGTCTGACGGACAACACATCACCCGATTGGCCAATTGAGGCACATGTAAAAATGAGCCAATCACGGCTCGTGTTACAGTTACGGAGGGAACACACAAACGGGAAGTATTTTTTATATTGCCGCATGCACAAATAAAGATTTCAATGCTTATTGCAACAATTATTTGGAGTCACAGGCAAATACGCAAAGGTAGGGGATATACGGAACTGCCGAATGTTTCCAAAATCTGTCCGTGAGACTGGGTCAGTTCACCACAGATCCACTCCACTCTGTAAGTGTGACTGGCAGCTGTGTGCTGTTTTTGCCCGGGAAGTCATTTCACGGCACCCAACATGATCTTTATTTTTTCCAACATTGTTAGAACCCACCAATAAATGGCATTTGATGTTATTTTTCAGATGAATTCGCCATGCAAATTTTAATATTTTTTTATGCTTTGACATCGTTGGGGCATATGACACTGACGGTGAGTAGTGTGACCCCGCTCAGCAAGCCAGTAACTGCCGGTAGTATACTACGCCGGTATCTTTGATATCCTAATCGTATGTACGCTACACGGACAGTGAAAATATCTGCTTGTGTTGACAGTAATGAAGTTCTGATGAATACAACTGCTGACCACGTAATTGTTTCAACCTGGAATCTTTACATTATTATCATCTTTTGGCCCACGTGCTGCGAAAGCACAACGGGTGGCTCTGTTTCATTATACAATAAACACGCAAGAACTGTTACATAATGCCAAAATTATGTCTGTGACTTCGATCATTCACGCCGAGACAGCTCGATGCAATGCAAAAAAATTACGTTTTTGGGGGGAAAGGGATTGAAATCGAGGTGCGCATTCTGCAGTGTGTAAGGTGTGCATTAAAAAGCTCTCCTGAAATCAATTTAGGCGCGTTATGGGGCGCAAGTGCGATTGCGCGCCTTAAAAGGAAAGCACTGCAACTGTAAAAGTTACCCCCAAAACTTACTGACATTTCACCTTTGCGGTCACAATGTTTTGCATCGTCCGCCATTATGTTTTATACAGCTGGAATCCTTAGATTTTTGTCTTTCTTCGTAAGAAGCTGTCTTATTGGCTAAGAAAAAAATATTCCTAAGATATCCCTCTAAAAATGGCCCAAAATGGAAATCTATTTTCATTTCCCCTCATTATAAAATATGCCATCAGGATATTCCAGACTCCTCATTGGGTGGATTTGAGCACGTGTCACTCACTGTCCAATCAAACTCATTCTTACCCATGTGCCTGTGCCGCAATGCTGGGAAGGTGAGTGAGTCGTATTCACCCAAAGATATCTGGACCAAGATGCCAAATTTCACATAATATTTTCACAAAAAACCTGCGATCAAACAAATATAGACACAGATAAAGGCAGGAGTGACAATTCCTTTCAGAAGGCAAAGAAAATACTCAGACCGCACAGTGACGAAGCAAAGATCTGCATAGCCGCAAAATTTTGTTGTTTTAATTTTATTAAAATGTTTGAATGGAACAAATCTGCATGAGAGAACAAGATAGTAACTAGAAAGGAAGATTTGCTTTAAAGCAAATCTGTCTGTGTGTCTTTAAAAGCTGTAAATATTAAATGGTACAACTTTTGTGCTTAGGTACTTCACATTGCATTAAGCTTATGGCTGGATGATATTTCCAAGTTCAAATAACCTTGACCTTTTACCTTTAACCTTTATAGGTCATACGTAAATTGCAAAAATGTACAGTGTTACAATACCCACAATTTAAGTCCAACATGATTAGAATCGGATGGAAATTGGCCGCGTTATGGCTGGGTGAAACTTTCAAAGGTCCAGATGACATTGACCTTTGACCTTTTGGGGTCACATGTAATTTTCAAAATGTGCAGTGTTGCAATAGCTACAATTTGAACCAAACATGATCAAAATTGGATAAAAATTGACCAAGTTATGGCTAGAAGAAAGCCCCCATCGAAAGTGGCCTTTGACCTTGAAATGACCTTTGACCTTGAGATGACCTCTACCTGAAGTGAACCTTCACCTCAAAAATGACACCTTGGCCTTAAACTGACCTTTGACCTTGACATGACCTTGACATTTAAGATGGCCTTTACCTTGCTATGATCTATACTCCTATACACTCGGAACCACATCTACTATAGTATATAAAATATTGATGATTTAAAACTTTAATTAGCCCTCATTTGCATAATTTTGAAAAGCATGACTTCTCATTACAAAAAGGCCAGACTTCATCTATAGAAGTATAATTTTGCCAAGTTTGGAGTTTTTATGTGTAATACTTTTTAAATAAAATGTGGGACAAACTTGTCGGGAAAGAAAGAAAGAAAGAAAGAATTCCGAGAAAAACAATATGTCTGTTGGCACACATCCATAAAAAAGAAAAAAAGGAAAGAAAGAAAGACAACATTTTTGACAGTATGTTGTGATATATAAACTACCACAGACTGTGTCATGATCATTCTTTTCAATTTCATTCTCATGAACCAAGTAGTCTTCTAAGCATGATACAACTTGTAGACGTCAGTCTATTCATACTTGTGCATGCTTTGTTTACATTGAACACTGACCTGGCTACCCGTGGCTTGTACGATATCCTAACCTTGCAACCTCACTGCAAGGAAAACTACAGATTCCTGTGGCTTTCAGTTGAATCTGTTATGTCTTACCCAATTAATTAATTATGTGTTGTTCCAATGTTCTAAGTTACGTCTTGTCTGTCTTGTGTAAAAATGACAAAAGCAGTCACACAGGCATTCTGTGTGCTACTCAGGGGCACACATACAAACAAGCATGCTGCCCGTAGCCTGATATCAAACCCAGGCTCTCTTATCTGGGCTAAAAGTATCAATTACCAAAGCGGACCCCAGAATCTTGACTGATGCCATCTTTGAAGCCTTTGGTACTTCACATTCCATTATGCTTATGGCTAGTTTTAACAAAAAGGCCTGAATGAGCTTGACCTTTAATCTTTAGGCATTGCATGTAAATTACAAAAATATGCAGTGTTGCAATACCTACAGGTTGGGTCCAACATGGTTAAAATTGGTTGAAAATTGACTGAGTTATGGCTACATGAAAATTTCAAATGTGAAAATGACATTGACCTTTGACCTTTAGAGGTCACATGTAAATTACAAAAATGTGCAGTCTAACCAACATATTAATCGAAATTGGATTGATTACCTGTACCTATAATATTTTTGGAGATATTCAAGATTTAAATTTTCAAATGGCCCTAATTTGCATAATTTTCAAAACCGTTGAACCTCTTTACAAAAAGACCAGGCTTCATGTATGGAAGTATAATCATGCCAAGTTTGGAGTTTCTATGTAAAATACTTTTCAAATGAAATGTCAGACAAATTTGCCTGTAAAGAAAGAAAGAAAGAAAGAAAGGAAGGAAGGAAGGAAGGAAGGAAGGAAGGAAGGAAGGAAGGAAGGAAGAAAGAAAGAAAGAAAGAAAGAAAGAATTCCTAGAAAAACAGTATGTCTGTGTTGGCACACAGAAATAATTAAATTCATGATCAAAGGCCAGAAAAAAGTGATGTACATAGCGGAAAATTATGCCCTGGAGCATGCCTGTGTGCACTCGCTTGTGTTGCACGGCCCATGTTGCTTGGTAAAAAAGTGACCACACTGAAGATCAGACTCTCGACACCACCTATGGCATCAAATTTTTCAGGTAAATTGAAATAGAAAGTGCAGAGAAATATAAATCATGCAATTTCTCACCAACTTAGTGTTCATCACTTGGAATGAATCGCAAAAATAACAGCCCTGGCATGTTCAATCATACATGTCACTTGTTGTTGCCCAAGTGAGTAAAAAACTGCCCAGTGGCAAACTGTGTGCGATACCAGATATTGGCAGCTTGGAACAGGTTAAAAGCACATCTTGTGTTTTACTTTCTGATCCTTCCACGTGTATCCGGCCACCGTGGTCGAACACAAAATGTACACAAAGAGGAGTGTGCTTTCCGAAGTGAACCACATACATCCAAGTCCTATAAACTGGTCTTGGTCAGATATGTGCGCGGGATCGCATGAGTATCATATATTCTGCGCACAGTCACACAAAATGGATGCTGTACATCCTGTAGTGATTGGCTGAAATCTACCATAATGTTCTGCGCATGGCCACACAAAATGGGTCGGGTACATCATGTAGGGAATGGCTGCAATCTACCAGAAATCTAAGAGAGATAGGTGTAAAAAAACAATGTGCAGTAAAACCTCCTTATACCGAACACCCTTGGGACCGGAAAAAAAGTGTATATTGAGGTGTTTGATATAGAGAGGTTTGCTTACATTCAAATGTGTATATTTGGGACCGAGAAATGATGTTCTGTACAGGGGGGTGCTCAGTATACGGAAGTCTTCAGTTAATGAGGTTTTACTGTATTTTTTTTTTGAGAATATATGGAAAATATATGTGATGAAGTACCAAAAATTGTGAATGTGCTGAAGTGGAATTTTTGGCACTATGTCTTTGACAAAGAAATATGAAACTGTAAGTTGTATTATTGAGTGCGGAGGTCGTAATCCCTCAAATTGAAACAATGCCAGACTGCATATAGATAGTCTGGCAAAAATTACAATACTGGCCCACATTTTAAATATTGAGACATGTACATATTGCACGAGTTGCATGCCAGCCTCCAAGAAGAGAACAGTGCATATGTAATATTTGTGCACGGACATACATGTGTACATATAGAGCATTGCACTGCTGTGACATCCTGAGTGCCATGCTTTTGTTAGCCTGATGCTAGGCACACAGGGGGTCACTTCTTGGGGCTCGATTTGGTCTTTTGTCTTGACAATGACAGTCTACCTGACTGTCCAGGCTCAATGAAGGTCATGATATCATTGCCCACAAAGGCAAGAACTTGTTATGTCCTTTGTCACCTCACAAAAAGTTTTTATCCGGTAGGCCCTAAGTTATCTTTACATCTAGATAAAAATTTGGATCAAATTAAGATTAAACCATATTAATCATCATGTGCAAAGCACACACTTTGCACTTGTAATACAACAGCCATAAAACAGACATCTGTGTAACTTCATGCCAGAACTGCTAAGTAATTTGGGATCAAAACAAATTCATTTTGAAAACTGATTTTTAAATGCTGAATTTAGAATCAGATTAAAATTCTTTGTGGTTTTGAAGGAAACTCACTTCGAAATATTTTACAAATTCATCATGACGATAACAACGATACAGACTCCAATGTAACGGACATGATAAAACATTCGCCTTACATTGAAAATTTTAATCAAATATCTTGGGATAAGAAGCGTTTTAGTGTACTGAGCACAAATATTAATTCCATTCAAGCCAAATTTAACGAACTTGTACTGCTGGTAGAGGAATTCAAAAATCAAGGCATCGTATTTAGCGCAATTTGTCTCCAGGAATGCCAGATTACCTCACAAAATGATTTGTCACTTTGCCAATTGGACGGTTATCAGTGTATCAGTCAAGGGAAAAAATGTAGCAATAAAGGTGGATTAATTATATATTTAAATGAGGAATATAAGTATAATACAAGAAATGATATCTATAACCTCTCTGAAATATGGGAAGGTCAGTTTATTGAAATATCACACAGAGAATTAAAGAAAAGTATTTTACTTGGGAATATATACAGACCTCCCAGAAATCTTAGTGAAAACTTGAATGTTTTTTTGGAGGAATTTAGACAAGCGCTTGGAATTTTTGATGATGTTAATAAAGAAATAATGTTATTAGGTGATTTTAATATAAATTTACTTAAGATAAATGAAAAGCCAATATTTAATGAGTTTTTTGAAGAAATGATTACGCATAGTTTCTTTCCTAAAATAACTTTACCTACCAGGTTTTCAGAGAAAAATGGTACTCTCATTGACAATATATTTTGCAAAATAAGTGAAGCATCAATTAATACAACATCAGGTATTTTCATGCGCAAATTATCTGATCATCAGCCATACTTTACTTGTTTGGAAACAGATCTGCATAAAGATAAAAATCCTAAATTTGTGAAATGTTATCCAAAAACTATTGAATCAGTTGAAAATATAAAATTGCATTTGCATAATGCCAATATTATGGAAAAATTAAATCTTGATATAAACAGTAATCCAAATAATAACTATAACTTATTGAGTGAAGAAATTAAAGATGCACTTGAAAAATTCATGCCATTGAAGCTTGTAAAATTTGATAAGTATAAACACAAAAACAATGCATGGATCACACAAGGTATCCTTAATTCAATAAAATTTAGAGACAACCTCTATAAGTGTTTGAGAAAAACAAATCCTAATAGTGTTGAATATAATAATTTAAAAGTAAATCTATCTACCTATAATAAGATCCTTAAGAAAAATATAAGACTAGCAAAGAAAAGATATTATGACTTTATTTTTAACAAACATAAAAATGATATGAAAAAAACATGGTCAACTATCAATAATATACTTAATAAAAATAAATCAAAGAAATCTTTCCCTGAAATATTCAATTTAAATGGAACACCTATTAATAATAAAAATATAATTGCAAATAAATTTAATGAATTTTTCATAAATATTGGACCTGGTTTGGCCAAAAATATCAACAAACCTGAGGACATTAGTTTTGATAAATACTTGAACAATATTGAAAATGATAATTTTGAATTCCAGGAAGTTACAAGTGAATATGTAAACAAAGTAATAAATAGTTTGAAAGTCAAAACTAGTTTTGGATATGATCGAATGTCTATGAAACTTTTTAAACAAATTAGCTCTGTCTTGATTCATCCTATCACTAAAATTATAAATCAAAGTTTAAAAACCGGTATTTTTCCAGACAAACTTAAAATAGCTAGAGTAATTCCCTTATATAAAAAAGATGATGATGGATTATTTACAAACTATCGTCCTATTTCTTTACTTCCTGTTATATCAAAAATCTTTGAAAAAATAATATTCAATCAAATTGTTGAATACTTTGATCAATTTGATTTATTTCATAAAGGGCAATATGGGTTTAGAAAAGGACACTCAACAGAATTTGCGGCTATAGAACTTGTAAATGACTTGATAAGCAAACTTGATAATGATGAAGTACCTCTATGTATTTTTCTTGATCTTTCTAAGGCGTTTGATACTCTAAATCATAAAATCTTGTTACAAAAATTAAATCATTATGGAATCCGAGGTCCAGCATTAAAATGGTTTGAGAGTTATTTGAATAATAGGAAACAGTATGTGGATCTTGATGGTGTTAACTCCGAACTGTTAGAAATCAAAACTGGAGTACCTCAGGGCTCTATTTTGGGGCCGCTACTGTTTATTATTTATATAAATGATATATCAAATGCCAGTGATTTATTTAATTTTATACTGTATGCAGATGATACTACCTTATCAACTACACTAAATGTCAACTCATCTATAGATGGTGTGACAGAAACTATTAACAGAGAACTTAAAAAAATTTGTGTTTGGCTTCAAGTTAATGAATTATCATTAAATGTTGATAAATCAAAATTTATGATCTTTCATCATTCAAATAAAAAAGTTAATAAACCACACTTAAAAATGAATAATATCCCAATAATC
This sequence comes from Hermodice carunculata, assembly GCA_964020975.1. NCBI lineage: Eukaryota > Metazoa > Annelida > Polychaeta > Eunicida > Amphinomidae > Hermodice > Hermodice carunculata. The sequence continues at coordinate 75,847,733 of OZ026617.1, forward strand.
CAAGTCTCATTTTTTAACTTTCTAGGGCTTACAATTGATGATAAATTGTCATGGAAGGAGCATGTTACCAAAATTTCAAGTAAAATATCAAGAGTTATCGCAATTCTAAATAAACTTAAACATCAACTTCCGCTGAAAGTTAAAATAACTATGTATAACTCATTAATACTTCCACATATAAATTTTGGGATACTTCTATGGGGATTTAAACTTTCAAAAATTGAAAAACTTCAGAAGAAAGCAGTACGCTGTATAAATTGTAGTAAATACAATGCCCATTCAGAACCAATTTTGAAAGCTCTCAAACTTTTAAAAATTCAAGACATTTTTACATCAGCTAAATTAAAATTCTATTATAAATTTATCCACAATGATCTACCCTTAAGATTACTCTCTTTTCAATTCATCCCAATAAATGAAATAAACAACTATAACAACAGACATTATGATAACCTTTTTATTAATAGAGTCAATAAAATATTTGCAAAACAGAGTTTAAACTATGATATTCCAGTCACAGTGAATCATACAGATAAGAATGTTATAAGGAAAATACATACTCATAGTTTACAAGGGTTTTCCTTGTATATTAAAAATACTTTTTTGAATAATTATGAACAGAGTTGTAATATATATAACTGCTATGTTTGTCAAAATAATTAACAATTATATTTTGCCACCCATGTTGTGTGTGTAAACTGTATTATATCTTGAAGTTTATTTCGACATTTATTGTTAAAGTAACTGCCATCTATATTGTTTCAAATGTTTAAGACTTAAAGGTGGCTCCTATGAGAGCGACATGTATTTGTCTTAATAGGAGTCCCCCTAGCCACATCAATTTTTTTTTATCATTATGTACATATATCTCAATATTGAAATCGTCATTGTATTGATTGGCTAAAATAAATGAGTTTTGAGTTTGAGTTTGAGTAACACGGCCACAGTTGGGGTCACAGTTGACTTGACCTGTGCACAAGCTGATAAACTGCTGCTTAATTTAGGATATTCACCAGGACCATGGAGTTGCTTTCCTCCATCATGTCAGGACAGACCAGGGCCAGGCGATCTGCAATGATGTAATCGATTACACAGTACAATGTTCATGCTTCAATGGGGTCTCAAATGTTGACAATTATCTGGCCTACACGTATTGACAAGGGGCGCATATCATGTCACGGGCGCCCGGCCCCTCCCAACATGTGAAAACATAACTGTCATCCTGTCATGAACGTCCGCTACTCTTTCTCAATGTCATCCACCACACTCCAGTCTGTCCATGCATTTCACACATGGATGATGGGTATATACAGTTTCACTGGACCTCAGCTTACTCACAGTCACATATATCTTGCCGATTGTTCTACATTAATTAATTTAACTGCAACTTTGGTTAAACTGCAAACTCGGTGGGCGTTCACTCACCTGTCTAAAGATGAAGTCGGAGTTGGCTGTCATCGTGGTGGCGAGGTGTCGCGGAAACTGAAATGCAACCAACTGCCTGACCGTGCAGTTACCAAAGTTACTGCTGTCATTAATGACACTGTTACAATGTGTCGTTCGTGGACACGGGTCGATGCGCCTCGCCAATGTGCGGCCACATGCTCGCAGTCCCAGCAATGTACATGTATACGTCCGCAAAGCCATTTTGTCTATGAGTGAATGAAGATGATAGAGCGAGATCTAACCAATGTCTGCCAAACCAGTCACGTAGTCCATGTGTACCGTATTCGAGTGTTATGAGAATGTGTTTAAAACTAGATACTGAGCATGCGTACTAGACCATTGCTAAAAAGTAGGTCCATGAATTACAGCGCTTCAACACAAACCGAGACAAGGAATGTTAACCCATACACGTCCCATTCTGTCATGTACTCCAATTTCCCGGTCCAAGATAAACTGTCAGTTGCAGCCATCGGGCAAAACACCTTCGCCTCCCTTTGTCTTAATGTTATATTATTGGTACAACTGCTACGAATTCAGAATGGTATCGGATAATTAGTCACAGGCCCAGCTAACAGACAAAAATTCCCAAAAGAAAGAAAGAAATGAAGACACAGCGCCACCTCTTGATTCGAAATAATTAAAGGCCTAGTGCCACGAAGTGATCTTATGAAATTTCTAACCAAGTGACCTAGTGGTTTTAGAGAAGATTTTACAAAATAGGCCCTAATGATAATAATAATGATGATGATGATGATGATGATGATGATGATGATGATGATGATGATGATGATGATGATGATGATGATGATGATGATGATAATAATGCAATCCTTGAAGCACGATTATTTGAACAAACTTGGCAGAGACCCACCAATGCCATGACCCTACCAATTTTTAATGGGATCTGACCGACGGTTTTCCAGAAGTTGAAAATCATTGAGGCTGTGAACAGACTATGGACAGATGGACGGGCGACCGACGACCACCCATCCTAAAATGTCAGCTGACTGACAACTCATTTTAGGTTTTGAAGTATTTGATATGCATCCGGGTCTACAAATATTGCATATTATTATTTATCTTGTGCGTCATATCACAATCAAAGTATTTTGACCATCTCTCACTTTTTTTTCTTTTTTTCATTCATTGTATACTCACAAATAAAACAGAACTAGAAGCGAGTTTACCTGCGCAAAACATTATGTAGGCCTATCCCCCCAGCAGGCGCCTCTCACCAGAGGGCACCCTTGTAGAAAGGCCACTATTCTTCTGCAGAATGTTTGACCTTGACCTTTGACCTCAAGTTCACCTCTGAGAAAATTTAAGGGAAGTCTCACCAGGGTAAATAATGACAAAGTCTGATGGACTTCAATCATACCTAATAGAAGGTGTGGCAGGGAAGCCGTTTTATTCGGCAGGACATTATGACCTTAACCTATGACCAGAAGGTCATCGATCCACAATCATGAGAAAAAAAATTCCCAAACCTATGGAGTATCTGTGCCAAAATTGCAAGTGAATCTGGCATACGGTCTTGAAGAAGTAAAAATGTAAACTACCATTGCAGACCCCATTCACTTTTATGGCAATATTCAGATTCGTTTTATTGTACTTCAATGAGACACAGACTCTTTGTACATAATATGGACACGGACAATGAAGTTGACATAATAATATGTGAGAGAAAGATATCAGTATATTAATTTTTCCAGCCTTATTATGAGGTTGAGAACAGTTTGCGTACCAAAAAACAATTATATATCAAAGCTGCCAGTTCAATCAAAATCATAACATTTTGTACACTCATCAATACATTAAACTTTGTATATGACGGATATGAAAATATTTTTGGTAAGAATTTCAGCCTGAAAGATTGATACAAATTACAAATCATCACTACGTGATACTCATCTTCTACAGTATTCGTACTTTTCTCTCTCTCTCTCTCTCTCTCTCTCTCTCTCTCTCTCTCTCTCTCTCTCTCTCTCTCTCTCTCGGGAATATAGTAATATGTTGTATTGGCACATGTATCTTTGTGTATCTTTGCAAAATGTCAATATTGATGTTGGTGTAGCCAATAAAGTTCATTTCATTTCATTTCATTTCATTTCATTTCATTTCATTTCATTTCATTTCATTTCATTTCATGTTTTAAACAAAATTCACATAAACGGTCCCAAGCTTCTGAATTTTGTCTACGATAGATCTCTATTTTTAAATCATGAACACATAAATCGTGCTAAAGCGATCCTGTGTCTTTCCCAAATAACACAATTCAAATATTTTTCTAACTCTAATAAGGATTGAAAACCACAATAAATGCGTAGCTTGTCAGAATTTTCGATTCTTTTATACCATTCTTATAATTTCAAATCTGATAATCTACTTTTAAACTGATTTATAAAATTATTTTCATCACCGACAGACTCATTAATCCAGACATGGCCAAATCCACTAGTATACATAACATTGATTTTACTTGGGTTACCGAATTAATTCTTCCTGCATCATCGAAACTCTTCAACATATAATACATGTAGCAATTTTTAGGGTAACGATCTTCTGACATATTAAGCCATTTAAACCAAAACTTAATACATTTTGTCATATATAGGACACATAATGGTAATCTGCCACATTCTCCAAATACTGCATGGTTTGTATTTTGGGACGATAATTTTAAAATAAATTTACAATATTCTCTTTGAACTTTTTTCTATACTCTCATAATGCTTAAATCCCCACACCTCGGCACCATATGTTAAAATTGGTTTTACCATTTTATCAACAGCTTCAAAGCTAAATCTGTTGGTAAACTATTGCATTTAAAATAAAGTGTCTTGATTAATGAGACAGATTTCTGTGCTTGGTCAGCGAGCGTATTTATTGCTTTGGTCCATTTTAGTCTTGATGAAAACATGATACCATATCCATTTTCTGTCCATTTTTCATCAATCCGTACCGGTCCTCATCTTCTAAACACAATAATATTTTACTTTGAAATGTCTACATTTAAACTAAATTTTAAACAAAACTTGTTCAAAGTATTGAACTTTTTTTGCAATCTGCCTACAGTATCGTTTAATAAAGTTAAATCATCTGCATATAAGTTCAAATGTGATTTAGCTTTGCAATCCCTATTGACTTACACATAATAACCAACAGGAATGTATGCACTTTGACCTTTCAAGGTCATTCAGGTTTAAAATAAACCATACAAATTGAAAGCCTGTAGGTAATTTCCGTTTAATAGTAACATTGGGCCTATGATGCACCAATAAG